>BGNK01000116.1:18561-68561 GCA_003297005.1 Symbiodinium sp. clade A Y106 | reverse complement strand
ATCCCATCGGAAGACGAGGACTACTCCCACACCTTTTAGCCGTGCCAGTGCCGCAGAGTTGATCCCGCCGAAACTTTTTCTGTTTTATGAACGCAGATTGATTGGAGACAAGACAGCAATCGCCAGCTGGGTCAGTTCCCGTCTCACCGAATCTCCGGATATTGTGCGGGAAGCCCTTCGGCTTGGCGCGACAAGCAGTCGGGCGACGGTGGGTAGATCCAGGTTGAAATCGTGCTGTGACGAGCTCAATAAAGAAAGCGACAAGAAGGGCTCCCTGATGTAAAGGGTTCCTGTCGAGGGTACCAGAAGAGCGACTATAGGGGTTTTAAGTGATATAAGTAGAGCTCTAAACTGAGATTGTGAGGCGCATAAGTCCTCGAAAAAACTAAGTCCCCCTGCCCTCCAAGCAGTTCCTCAACCCGAACCCGGCCGATGTTGAATGGTAGAGTCATTACGAAGAGCAGGACTCTCTGGCCCCACCAGCCCAAAACCCGCAAACCCTACACTAAACTTTGCCCTAAGCCCGAAAGCCTGCAGATCCTCAAACCCAACCCTCAAATCCCTGACCCCCTAAACACCTCGCCACCTCGCCCGCGAAACCTAAACCCCCCAAACACTAGCCCAGACGAAGCCCTGACTGACTTTTCTTACAGCAACCTAGGCCAAAAGGGGCTTGAAATATTAGAGTGTCTTCCCTCATAGCCCCTATATAATAGCATCGTATCCCCCAGGCTTTGTTCTGGTTACCCAGACCCCCGAAAAACTAGCTTGTGACACTATACTGCTGAAGCGTACTTTGCAGGAACCCCTTTATGGATCTACTTTTTGGATTCTCCCGGGGGTCTGGGTTCTAGTTAGTAATGCCCCTATACCTATCCTCGCAGGTCCGATGTTTCCCCAGCCGCAGGCCCCGCTTGAAGGATAATAGGATTTAGCACGGCTTCTCGTAAGGCTTTCAGTGCTTAGTACATGTTGGAATCCCTGCAATTTCAATTGCTGTACGAGCCAGACGGTCCAAGTGCTCAAATAGCAGGGTTTTCCGTCTCAAATGTGATACGCTTGTGGCTTACATGTTTCTCCTTAGACTGCACTTGTTTGATGATTGCGTTTGGGACGTTCTGCTCCATTGTTAACTCGGTCTGCGCCGAAGAGTAGTGATTCCGCAAACAACGGGGTTCTCAGTTGTAGACTTTACCCTCTTTGGGACAAAATAACTCTAAATTGCCCCATTCAACTCCCAAAGGTTAACCTTCAGTTGCCCAGGATACTGGGCAAGTTTAGGCTCCTGCGGGCTTTGTGCAGCCCCGCAGGGTTTTCATGAGGGTTCATCTGTAGAGATGGATACTCAAACTGTGGGTCGCCTCCTTATGAGGCATGTTGATAGCCTTGGCTGTATGGGTCCTTATGGGAGTGGGTGTAGGGCTTTAGGGTTTCGGGTTTAGGAGTTTAGGGGTTTAGGCGTTTATGGGTTTAGGGGTTTAGGGGTTTAGGGGTTCAGGGGTTTAGGGGTTAGGGAGGTTTCAAGCAAGGTAAACAACTTGGCAATGCCGAGGGCGAATTGGAAGCAAGCATGCGCTTCAAGCGCACACGTGTGAGGAGGTGGCTGAGTTTCGACAAAGTCCTTGATCACTACAAAGGCCGCAAAGTGTCTGCAGATACTGTTGTGGAGCGCAGAAGACGCGAGTCTAAGGGCACAAGCACTGACATAAACGACCCGGACCTGGAAACGTTCTTGCTGTATGGTGATCAAAGCCGTGAGGTGAAAACGACGACACTGGCTGCCTGCCTTATTAGATGATCTCCCTATGCATGTGCGTCTGTGTGTCTGTGTTTGCAATTCATGGCTCGAAGTGTTCGTGAAATCTAAGCGGAAGAGATCAGCTTTGAAGTTGGTTGCAATGCGACTGCGGCCATCGATTTGATGAGGGCAATGGACCTTCCAGACTTCCTCCAAGCCCTGGCTCCAATGGAGAGACCCGTGGTCGCCCAGGAATGCGATGAGACCGCTGTGCCTCTCTAGCACTGCCCTGAGGCTCCCTAAGAATCCCCAATACGCTACCCCTTGTACAACCTCCCCCCTTAAAGACTGCTGCACTGACCCAAAACCCTATGGGTAGTTCTCTAAATTGGGACATTTAAAAGGGACCCGAAGTTAGAGAACTACCCATACAGTCTTAGGAGAGAGGCTCCACTGACCCTGGCCTTCCCTCACAGCCCTCTCACTGCCTCTTCCCTAATACTTGGATGGCCGGGGACTTAGGAAGTAGCGACGTCCTGTTAAAGGTTTGTAAGTATCATAACCCCAATTAGGATAAGAAAAACGGTGAAGCGAATACCACAAACCTACACACCAATGCCCAAACCCTAAACCCAGAGCCTCACCGCCTACTTGGAGGGTCGGGGGATCTAGTAACTAGCTATTTTAGAGACTTGTAAGTACCATATATTTCCAAGTAGGATCCCTTTTAGGGTACCTGTTACTATACTTATTACCCCAAGTAGAAGCCAAAGCAAAGCAACAACTTTTCAGTTGCAGGGCACCGGTCGGCCCAGGCGACCTCTCCGAAGTGATCGAGGCGTCAAGGAAGTTGCAGACCCTAAGGCTCCATATATCTACTTATGTGTTAGAATATACTTAGGCCGGAATTTCACTTATGTAGGAAACCCTGGCCCTACACCCTGAGCCGATTAGGGATTCTGAGGCTTACGAAGGCTCCCGTGATCTTGTTGTGCCTGTGTTTGTGTGACCTATAAACGGCAGCCGGACTGGCGCAAATTCGACTACTTAGACCTTCAAGAAGAAACCCCAAACCGATGCGCACGGCATCTCCGACTTCAAAGTTTAGATTTTTGGTTGTGGTTTAGAGCTTAGCGCTTCGGGTTTAGGGTGTTGGTTTGCGGTTTAGGGTTTCACAAGTCGTGACAGACGAATGCAGAAGTCGGAAAATGTGTAATTACGGTATGTCCCGTTCTAGTCCTTTTATCGTTACACCGTTACATCCCCTAATTATTCAACAAACCAAACACTAAAGGGACAAGACGAAGCCCTAAGGCCGCGCAGCAAATCCAATCAACAGGCGGGCAAAGAGTAGAAAGAGCCAACAGACCGAACGACTCATCATGCTCCAGCACACCCTTTGATGAGGGAGTCGAACACCAGCAAGGCTTTCCTTTGCAAGAGCCATCACGACGGCGGTCTTGAGTTTCAATTAAGTCATGTCTTCGAGTGACCGACTCAGAGTCGGTGGAACTCGCGCCTTTCAATATTGGCCAGTACCGCTCGCTTTTAGGTGCCGCTCCAGCTGCCACTCCATCTCCCGCTGCCGCTGCTACAGCTGCCCATCCTGCGAGCAGTACAGTGACTACAGAATCCTCCCCGAAGCCAGCTGCTGCTGTTCTGGTGGGTTTCAAGGCAGAGGCAGAGCTTGTCAGAGCTTCTGGACTTCAGCTACGCTGCAAGGACGATAAGAATCGGCACATCAATATATTCACAGGTACCGGCATGAAGGCCTCGCAACTCCGGATTCGAAATGTGGCGAAGATGTGGCAGCCGAGCAGAGCAGCAGCTTTCCTGAACTTCAGGACAAGTCGGCTCTTGTCGTGATGTGCAAGGCGGACAATCTTAAGGCCGAGAGTGCCCTGGACATTGTGCGCAGTAATGAAGTTCTCGACTCGCGCAGAGACTTCAGACGTTGAACGGTAGATTCGAATGCGCTCAATGTGGATAGACAGCTGGTTATAAGAGAAGAGAGGCGTCCGACTTACCTGATGATTATGGGTTCCCTTAACCTACCAAACCCTACTTTTTTGTAGGTTCTTATTATGAACCTTTAGGGATTTTTCTAGGGACCCTACAAAAAAGTAGGTTTTGGTAGGTTTAGGATAGTTTCAGGGTTTGGGGTCAGGAGTGTAGGCTCAGAGAGCTCCGAGATGCTTGGGTTTAGGGATCTTGGCGTTCTTCTGGTTGGCTCTTAGGACTTTAACTTTTTGGGTTTCTATATGTACTATAATAAGGAGGCTAAAAGTTTAACTCTTAGGACGGGTTCAGAAGTCAGCCAAGGGATGTTTGGGCTTCAAGCTAGGTAGGGCTTTGGGACATTTTATATTTTCCCCTTTTGGGCCTAAGAGGATCTTATTTATTGATATTTTTTTTAAAGCTTTGCAAGCCCCACCTAGTCAAGGGTTTAGGGAAGGTGGTAATGTGCCGCATATGGGAATGATTGATGTAGGGGTTGGAAAAAATCAATCGGATTCCTTAGGGCTTCTCGTTATAATGCTACTATAAGGTGCCCAAGAGACCTGGTTATCCCATGCCGATCTTCGAAGGGTTCTTGGCTTTTTAGTTATTCATACTCGCCGAAAGTTTGCAACTTTAGTTTCCCAGGTAATTGAGGCAGAAGGACCATATAGAGGTCTGAATATCTGATAATCATGTTCCTTTGTCGCCCCTTAAAAGATATACCAATACAATGCCATACTCCAAAAAATCCCGACTCTACACTTCAGGCCGCTGCATCACACGTTGAGTCCTGAAACCTCAGATCCATTTCTAAACCCTTTAGAGATGTACGGCTTAGGGCTTAGAGGTTAGTAGGATTCAGGGCGTAAGGCTTAGTTCTCGAACCCGAGGCCTAAACCCAATGCCATTTCTCTGTTTTCTCTGTATCCCTAAACCTGAAGGCCTAAACCCTAAATCCTAAACCCCAAACCCTAAACCCTAAACCCTATAGACCTTAAGCGTAGAAGCCAGGGCCCTCCTACGGCACGCAGGCCCTGAATTGGCCTCGGGCTGAGCCGTCTCAGCCTATCGCCAAGCGTTCAGCTAGGTTCCTGAGTAGTACACTTCTGCACTGTTTCTTTTTCAGTTCCCTTATTTAAACCAAATAGTAGTAAATAGGGTACCCTTGTTATTGAGGGGCCACTCAGAAACCTAGTCAAGTTGGTACCCTCAACCTAATGCCCAGTTTGGAGGATCTAGCAAACAGAAGCTCCCGAACAAGGTATCCGACCATGCTGTTGGCCAATATAGGCCCTCCTTTATTGCTCTGTATGTAGCAGACAACCTTGTCAACACCCTTATAACACTATAACACGCTTATAGGGCCCGGAGACCGTAAATTTAAAAAACAAGCAAAAAGGATCTACCTACGACAGGAACCTGTTTAAGAAACCTTGCGTCTTTAGGGGACCGAAATAGTTAGTTACCAAAACTGAACTGTTTTGGGGGGTTTCCTTATTATGATATAGTATAACGGGAAAACCCCTATATTATAGGGGTTGTAAGGCCAGAGTTTCTTGGTTTTAATGGAGCCAAGACTACAGTAGCTAAGATCCCCGATACCCAACCTTTAAACTTTTTGGGCTCTTATAGTTTAGTAGGAATCGGAAAGTTTAACCTTTTGCTTCTATGGTTTATTGGGGGAGGAAGGTAGTACTAAACCGAAAGGACCAGGACTTTAGAGTTCAGGGGTTTAGGCCCTTGGGCTTAAGGTCCAGGCTTACGGCTGTCTGCTTTACAGCCGGAACGGCTGCATAAAAGCCGGCCGTTGTACCACCTACATTCTATCGGACTCATACCCGGATGCCCCGAAACCCCCCAATATAAAAACCTCGGCCCTGAAACCACGTTTTGTTTTCAGGGGGACGGGTGGGGATCCTGTTTATATTAGGGGAAGGGATTAAGCCCGAAGTCAAGTTGGAACATGGACTGTATGGAAAATCGTTTGCCCAACAGCAACTTTGAGCACCAATTGTATGGCAAATCCTTTGCCCGGAAACCAGCTTTGGACATCAACTGTATGGAAAACCGTATGCCCGAAGGCAAGTTTCAACGTCAACTGTGTGGAAAAAGTCTGCCCGAAAGCAAGTTTGAACGTCAACTGTCTGGAAAATCACGGCCCTATAGCGCGTTGGAACATCAATTAAGTCCCAAACTTTCTATCCACATGAGTGCCAAACTCCCCATGTTCAGGCCCCAGAGAGACTTCCAGAGGTTAAGTTACATTAATATTATCGTTAATGCTAGTAAAGGCAAGAGCAATGTTAGTAACAACAATAACGAGATAATAGACCCTTCGTACTAGTATAGGTAAAGCTTCAGTAATACTAGTATAAGCAGTATCGCAACAGCACTAATATAGGGGCCTAAATAATCACCCATACTAACTATTTTGGAGGTTTCATATTATGATTATAGTATAATGGGCCCCCAAAACCCTATCTAATTATTAAGGCCCCTATATCCCTAAATCCCTTATAGGTACCCTTATAGCATCCCTTAAAGGAACCCTTTAAAGGAACCCTAAGGAACCATTAAGGCCCCCAGAGTAGCCTCAAGCTTGGGTCGCTGAGGCTGTCGAGGACTGCTCACCAGGCAGGACGAAGCTGAAGATTTTGCCGCAATACGGCTGATGATATGGGTGGTTGTCAAAAATAGGGTCCCTTTTTGGGTACCCTAAATAATAGGTGCCGCATTATAATAGGGACTCAAAAAGACCCTAATTTTGACAACCACCCATATAAATCCTGCATTACGCATAATAAGGAATATACCATACTTCCCATAGTTTAGGGTCCTTACGGTAATGCACAATTTATATCATCAACCGTATGTTAGGATTCATATACAGAACCCTACTGAAGACATAGGGTTTCTTAATCAGGTTAACATTGTACTTGCGAAGCGTATAGAAAAACTTTACTACACGTGTTGGAATTCCTCTGCATTCTTCTATAACAAGGTCTGAACTCTTCTTGGCTTTGGCTAAAGGAGAAGAGAGGTGTAGCCCCAGGCATGGGAAACTTTTCTTGGAATTATGAGGTTAGCTAGCGTGCTCTTGCTTTTTTTGGTGCGTTGGCTCGCGTTGATTAAGTTTTCTGTTCTAGGGATCCAAAGCCAATGCACGCGACCTTACCTTCTACAATTGGTAGACATTCAGGATTGCTGCGAGGGCTTTCAAAATCACGGACGTCTGGGATACCCGGCAACAATACCGCATGAACTTTGTGGGTCTCTGCGAATTGTATCGGTGACCCACACACACGCACACTTCTCTCGGATCCCTATACCCTAACCCCGCAGAGGATGTTCTTAAACAAGACTACAGGGTTGAGCTTCCTCCAAAACCTCTGCAATCCCGTTCCTCGGCAGCCGGTATTGCCAGTTGAAGTCCACGCGCATATAGTTGATATACTTTGGCCCCAGAAGTGCTCCTAAAACGTTACTTACTTCAGGCCCTATATGGGAACTTGGACGCCTCGACATCGTGATTCGAGCAAATGGCCTAAATCAGCCATGGGGGATGTGTATCTAGTGCAGCTACGACGTTGTGCATGCATGCAAGAATGCCTGACGCCTTTACAGAAGACCTTTCCACATGAAAAGACACCCCACAAACGGTCCTTTTCGGCAGTTCCCGCTACTACCGGCGCTTTCGTTCTAGTTCAGGGTGTCTTGTCTGGGGAAAAGGACTTGTAGCCTCTAATTCTCTATCGTGAGGCCACAGGCGGTCTGCTGGGCGACGCGACTGCTGGAGAGGTGGCTGTTCGACTAAGCCCTAAACCCTCCGCCTTAAAGGTTTCGGAACTACGACTGCTGGAGCGGACGAGTATTCGGCGTTCCGCTACACCCCTCTCTTTCAGCGTCATGGGGTTTACCCATTTCTTTGCCGTTCTTTGTCGTTATTCGTATTCTAATGCAACTCCAAGAGATTATAAAAAGTATTGTTATAAGTTTCGGGCTCTACACGAGCACAAGACTAAGACTCGGTACGAAGGAAAAGGGCCCGTATCCTTACAGGAATGCTAGTGAACGAGAGGATCTCCAACAACTGGCTCTGCACGGCTATCAATGAAAAGGTGCTACTTGGCGGGTCAGGACTTAGTAGATAATAAATAGACTCACAAGTACCACAACCACCGCCATTGGCATCCCTTTTCGGGTACTTAACAGTCTACTTACTAACTACTTACCAAGTCCCTAGACCCTCGAAGTAGTCTACGCTTGTGGTTTAGGGTTTAAGGTGTTAGGGTTCTTGGCATTGGGGGGCTCTGAGTTTGGGAATTGATGGTATTAAGCTCTTGCGTTTCGCTGGATTGGGTGGGATTGAGGCTTTAAGGTTTAGGCTTAGGGCCCTGTGGGCATGTAGGGATGCAACTTAAGACTGTAACCACTGACGCTGCGAGGCAGCCCCTAAACCCTAAACCCCCTAAACCCTAACCCCTAAAGTGGAGTTGGTTTCAGTTTGCTTATCCAAAAAACGAACGAGACTTCCGAAAGCGCGGAGGAGGTTCAATCTTCAAACACCAAACCCTAAACAAAACCTTATCCTGTAGACCATGGGGTCCCCCACGCCGGCTTGTGGAGACAGGGTCCTGCAGCCCTACAGTGGGTTCAGGGTTCTGGAGTTGGGTGTTTGGTTTAGGGTGTTGGGTCTTTGGTTTTGGATTTGAGATTAAGGTTTAGGTTAAGGCTTTGTGGGGGTGCAGCGTCGAAGCCTAGGTTCCTGAGTACTACCCTTTTGCCCGTTTTGGTTTAGCGTCCTCTTATTAGAAACCAAATAGTAGGAAAAAGGGGACGCTAGTTATAAAGGGGTTACTCAGGAACCGAGAAGCCCGAAGGCCATCATCGAGGAAGAGCCTGTACCCTAAACCCGAGAACCCAACGCCACCAGCAAGGAAGAGACTGGTGGCACTAGCCAAATCGCTGGTGTCCTGGCAGAGCAGCCCTTTCCCAGAGCCTAAGTCTGCAAGGAGGTTTAGGGCTCCTATAATATAACATGAAATATACTATATACTACAAACAATATAATACATAATGCATCATAGAATATAATATATATATATATATGTATATATGTATATATATACATATATATATAATACCATACAACATATAACATATCATAGGGTTTTGGGAGTGTCGTAGGGCCTGGGCTTTCGGGGTTTTCAATGTCCATGCAAGACGATGTGTGCATCGGCAAGGCATCCTCCTGGACCGTAGGGTTTACGGTAGAAGCCGAAAAGTTGGAAACCTCATAGCCTCAATCCTTAAGAGTAATGTATAGGGAATCCCAGCACTATTTGGCCTTAATCCGGTTTCCAACTTTATGGGCTTTACTGTAAGCGCCCCCGGGTTTTGTGGGATTTCAAGAAGCGGGTTGAGGGTTTAGGGTTCAGGTTTTCGCATCCTTCAACACGGGAGATAACGTTTTGCGGCCTTGGGTTTAGGGTTTGAGAGATCTATGACATTCGTCAAAGGGCGCGGATCTAGGTGTTTCCCAATTCTCAATGCATGTAAACCCGTGCTATGCTGACGTATCCCTATGCAGACTGGGCACACTGGGGGAAGGCAGCAAAAACACCTAGTTGACGCGCAGCCCATGTGAAGGTTCATGCATGCTTTATCTCTATGTTGGATTCGGCAGGATTTTTGTCCATCAGCAGCATGCGTGGCGACGAGGATCTTCCGTAGCCCAACTGGAAGTTTACAAGCCGCAGTACCTAACAACCCTACCACCTAAGCCCCAAAACCCTAACCCATGCACCCTAAACCAACCCTGAAGCACCCTAAACCAACCCGTAAACAGAACCTGAATTAACTGAATTAACGTTAAACCCTGAGCCTCAAACTGTAAGCTAAGGCGAGCACATGCTCACTGGCCCATTTGGCCCGGCAACCGGCTACCCACCCGCGTGGTCTTCAATGCCTCCCACAGGCTCTGGGGTCAGGGTTTAATGCAGGTTTTTGGGCTCCTCTATAGTATAATCGGACCAATATTGGTAAATATTTAAGCATCCATAGTAGGGTTTAAGTGCTTTAGGGTTCAGGCTGTCGGGTTTTAAGGTTTAGGGCTGAGTGGCTGGGGTTCAGGGTGTTGCGTTCTGCGTTTTGGTGTCTAGGGCTATGATGGGTTAGGTATAGTCCTTGAGTAAGCGTATGGTGTCTTCCGGGCAGTCCTTAAACTTTCACTCCGATCGGACAAAAGCCAGCCGCAGGTACAATGGCTTAGGCTTAGGTTTCCTTACTGGTAGAGGGTAGAGTAGGTAACCTTGAGCCTTTTTACGGTAGTATAATTCCCACATTATCTCAAATATCATAATCTCAGTCTTATCCCAAGTGTTAGAATCCTCTTTTTGTCCCCAATATGACCACCCCTGTATCATCCCAAAGGATCAACCTTCAGTTCCCTAACTAGGTGCCCCAGTAGTACCCTTTTGCCCTTTTTCTTTTTGGGTTCCCTTATTAAAACGAATAGTAGGAAAAAGGGTACCCTTGTTATTAAGGGCCTACTGGGGAACTTAGCTAAAAATACTGGCAAGTATGTTTTAAGTATCGTGGCCTCAAGACAAGGACTTAGAAGCTGAGCAGGACAGCTTCAAGTTTAGGGTTTAGAGTTTAATGTAGGGACCTCAATAATTACCTACACTATTTTGTGGGGGTTCCTGATTATAAGTTTAGTATAATATACCCCGAGACCCATCCACACATTAAGGCCCTTCTAGTAGCGGTTCATGTATCCCCTAGCACAGGTAGGGCGGTTCGGATAACCCCGAGTTCGCCGGCATGTCAAGTCTAATTCTGAGTCGAGGCCCTTTCCCAATCCCTGAACCGTAAACCCTGAACCGCTCCATCCACCCCAGGATCTTTGGCTTTCTGGCTTTAGGATTTCACGTTTAAACCCCAAATTAACACCCTAAACCCTAAACCCTAAACCCTTAACACCCTAAACCCTAAAACCGTAAACTCCCTAAGCCAAAAGCTCCCTACCCCATGAACGCCTAGAGCCCTCGAGCCTCGAGGATATCCCGGGGGCCCCCGCGGCCCCCCGGAGGCGTTGAAGATGGGACCTCCACACCCCATGGCGAGACTTGGCTCGGTAATATAGGGCTAATTAGAGTAGGGTTTAGGTTTTAGGGTTTAGAGTTTAGGGGTTGAGGGGCTTTAGGGTTTAGGGGTGTAGGGGTTTAGGGTTTAGGAGGGTTCAAGGAGGAGCCTTAGTATTTAGGTTAGGGTTTCTTTCAGGGGCTCTTAGGAGCGGATTTATGAAATCCCCCCTGGGATATGTCCTTGTCTTGCTCTTACGGACTCTAAGAGCTTTACAAACCAAAGGGGAGTTTGAGATTCCAGGATCTCGGCCTGAAGCATTTTGGATGTAAGGTTTCGGGTTTTAGGCTCCCTACAGCTTTGTTACCAGTTAAACCTCAACCCTGCTTCTGAGAATGCTGTTTTTCAAGGCTCTAGCCGTTGTGTAGCTCAGGGTCATCCAACCCCAGGGTTTCTCGGAAAAGAGATTCTTGCCTGCTCCCGAAGTGGGTGTCTTGAAGGACCTTAGGACCTAGTGAGTCAGCAGCTGCCCACTTTGGAAAACTGCCCTTGCCTTGCTACGCTTGGCGCTGTTTGTACCCTTTTGGGGTTTAAGATAGAAGCACGAGTGTTCCCAATGCTCCTTCGGGGTCCGTATTAGAACTGTACTAGAATATACCCCCCAAAGCCTTGTTCCCATTAGTAAGGCCTGATGCCATGTATCGTCCTACCTTGCAGTGAGTCTTCCATCTTTATGGAGGGCATCTCCTCGTTTCCGGTCTGAGTTCAAAACCCCAAGTCCCCCTGTCATGGCTGAAAGCGGCTGCGAATGGACAAAGTCGTACACTAGGTTCCTGAGTACTACCCTTTTGCCCTTTTTAGTTTAGGGTCCCCTTATTTGAAACCAAATAGTAGGAAAAAGGGCACCCTTATTGTAAAGGGGTTACTCAGGAACCTAGTACAGCACCCTATGTATCGGAAGTTGTGGGATCACGGTGCGTTCTATCTATCGAAAGTAGGATCATTACTGCAATGCTTGTTCGAGTGGGGGTAGCAGCCAGGGGTGCGCAAGAAGTTTGGGCAGATCTTCTGTGCTTGTAAGGCTTCGGGTTTTCGGGGCAGAGCAGAGGAGCAGAGGGCAGAGTCAGAGAAAAGAGGGGGGCTGGTACTTCCTCAGCCGAGGTGCAGCGGCCACATGCCGTCGCCACATCCGGCCATGGCTTCCATGGGTTCGTTCTCTGGCCAAAGCTGCGCATCTCCGATGCGCTTTGGCGACGTGAACGCAGGAGGCTTTGGCAGCAGCAGTCAGGTGCTCCCCAGCCAGATTCCTGCTCAGCACATGCCTCCAGCAAACACCTACCCCGCAACGGCACCCGCCATGTACGAAAGCCAGCCCAGCTCATCCACTTATTGCAATGGGGGCACAGCACCTGGCATTGATCACATGACTTCTCCATGCGCCCAGCAATACCTGCACAGCCACCCCATGCCTGGGGAACATCCGTACCCTGCACTTCAAGGCCCACCCCAGCCCTACGAACCCACACCCAACCAGCCTGCCCCCAGCGATGCAGCTCACGCCTATCCGGATCTGGCGCCCGCCGACAATTTCTATGATTCCCCAAGCTTTCAGCCCGCCCACCAGCCCGCCTACGATGCGCCTTCGGCCGCTTGTTGCTGAGTTTGCAAGCTTTCACTTCTGTGTTCTTTTGTAGGCATGGATTTAACGTGGGTGTCCCAATACCTAGATAGAGTACCCCACTTTTGGTCCGTATAGGGCTAGCTTGAAATTAACAGATCCCTCAAACCTTGTCTCTGCCTTGAACTCGACAACTCTGAGTGGGTTCTGGGTCCGAAAGTTGTTGAGGTTTAAAGAAAGCATGCCAATCTCTCCCTGTCTCTCTTGTGCTCTCCTTCCATGCATGCAGACAAACAGACATACATACATGATGCAGGGCTGCCACACCCCCCCTCCCCCCCCCCACCCCATGCTATCCCCCCTTGCCTGTCAAGTGGGTAGTTGTTTTGTTTGGCGTTGTTGCTTTCACCGTCTGGTCTTGTTTGGCCTCGTCCCCTCCTCCCCTGTGGAGTGGCGCCTCTGGTCTTTTTGGTCGGCCCCACNCTCCCCTGTGGAGTGGCGCCTGTGGTCTTTTTGGTCGGCCCCACCCCGCCTGTGTGTTCTACAGAGGTATGGTATGGTTGCTGCCGCTTGTTAGTAGTAATGTCATCGTTATGTGCCTTGTCCCCTCCCCCCCCTGTGCGGGGCAGTGTGTTCTACAGAGATATGGTATGGTTGCTGCCGCTTGTTAGCAGTAATGTCATCGTTATGTGCCTTGTCCCCTCCCTCCCTGTGTGGGGTACATACATACATACATATATACCAGCCTACAGAGACGGATAGACACACACATTACCATAACCCGTCGAATCTTACATAAGGCCCATCCGACGGCTGGCCAGGGCGCCTTCGGCCAGAGCATGCCCCTTTCAGCGCCCTCTTTTGGACCCAATGGCGACCCTTGGCTACAGCTTTGGACACTTTTTGTGCGGGTTTAGAGTGTACAGTTTCGGTTGCTATAGTATCGATTTGGCGACGGAGGGGTTCAGGAAGAGACTCGAACCCACAAGCCGGCTTCAAAGCTCGTGTTCGAATTCCTCATAAACCCTGTTTGGGGTGTTGGTTCAGGTTTCGGGCCTGGGGCTCTAGGGTATCCGGTTTAGGGCTTACGGCTCTAGGGTTGCATGGTCTAGTCTAGGGGGTACATGGCCCTGAGTGCGGTAAACTCCAAAGCCCATTGTTGACACGGTTCTTAGTTAAGGAATACACCTTACATCATTGACGGTGAAAGCCTCAATAATTCAAGGTGTATTGCTGAAACAAGAGGTTTTTGGAATTTCCGTCAGGCTCTGTCACCAGCATGTCGATTCATGTCGTGAGTCTTTCTGTTTTCGTCTGGCGGAAAGTCAGAGAGGAGACTTTTGAATTAGATTTCATGCATTTTCTGCACGTGTTCCTTATATTTTCTTCGCTTCTTACCTCCTAAAACGAATTTGTGTGGCTTTATCCTTTTTGCCTGTCGGAGAAAACGTTTAAACAATCCTCAAATCAAACCCAAGACGGCCTCCAACCCAAATCTCGGGGCTGGCATGCACGCATCCCAAACAGGAGGTCGTCGAAATCCTAAACGTACTGACGCTTCAAACACTAAGCCGTAAGCATACTTAAGCCCAGCAGCCTTGTAAGTATGGCGACCCCGAAAATAACCCTTTAAAAGGAACCCTTAACGGAAGACTTTTGGAAGCCCTTATAGGCCCATATAGGAACCCTTACAGCAACCCTCATACAAGCTGCCTTTAAGCTTTAAACCCTGAAATCCTAAACTCTACGCCCAGAAGCCCGAAACCTTCTGATTCCTACACCCTACCCAAAGGTTCAGCCTTTGTAGGGGAACTTTTTAACACCCAACTACACTGAGGAGCCGCTTCCCATGGAGCCAACTGCCATGGCCGGCGGCCAAAGCTTGCCGCCCCCGCCGTGCTTCAGCTGCGGGTTCAGGGTTTAGGACTTCTTTTAAAAAGCATAGCAAGGAACCCTAAAACGGTAGATTCTTTAGGGTCCAGGTAAGGTCTAAGAGTTTAGGGTTTAGGGTTTGGTCTAGGTGTTTGGATCGAAACCCGGAGACTTTGGGGTCTTGCAGACAGACTCCCATGATGTATTTCGTTCTGCGGGCATGGGCTAGGTTTTTGTCGATGAGCTTGGTTCTGCTCCTCTCTGAAAGAAATGTCTGCGGGATATCCAAAACTAACTAATTGTTCGCTCGCCTTCTGAGGGAGTTGAACTTCGAGTTCGAACGCTTGCATCATGTCTCTGAGACGACCGAAACCTTGAAAGACAGGCGATCGAGCTCAAGGCTACTAGAAGGGTCTGCAAGAATGAAACTATTCTTCATTTAGCTTCCTTAACACAGTTAGAGTATGGAGCCCCTTCAAATCTGGTCAAGTGGTTCAGGCCTCCGTGTTCGGTCGCCCAGTAGTATCCTTCTACTTCCTGGTCGGCAAGATCTCTCTGTAAGGCCCCGACACTCGAACAATGCTCAGGGATACCCATCGCGGGAAGTACTAAAAGCTTCGGGTGGCTTAATAAAGAAATACATAGTTATCTTATAGTATTCTGAGCATCGTAACCCAATTAGGATCCCTTTCTAGGGTTCCTATAAGTTTACTTCCTAGCAACTTACTAATTATTTCTCACGAAGGACAGAGGGACGATAGTCGCCTAAACCTTCAGGCTATAAGGGTAGAGTTCCTGAGGACAGAAGACAGATAGCTGTAGATATAGGAGTAGAAGTACCCCAGTCGGCATACATTTGTGCAATCCGCAAAACCACCCGTGAAGGTTCAACCATTGTGACGGGCCGGGGTAGAAACCCAAACTCCTCAACCCTGAGCCCGGAGCTTAAAAGCCCCCAGGCCTCAACAGCCTGGAACCTATACCGGGCTGGAGCCAGAAACATAAAAGTCTGAAGCCCAAACTCCCAAAATCCCAAACCTCCTCCAAAGCTCAGGGATGGTAGTCTTCCTGGGTCTCCGTATGGCTCTCCGCTGCCAGGCCAGCGGCTGAGTTTTTTCTCAGAGTCCAGGGTTCGTGAGGAGACTCCCAAACCCCGTCATTCGGCAACATAGCTCGGATTCAGGTTTACGGTATACCTAGACGAACCAGTGTACCTTTTTTTAGGGGGATATGACCCTAAACAGTTGGTACATGTACCTTGTTGAGGGCACCTTTAAGGCTCAATTCATCGGGTTCTGGAGTCGCTGGCTTTCTGTGCCTTTTGCTACGGTTCAGGGGCTTTCCCTGGGGCTCAAAAGGGCCCAAAAGCCCCAAAAATCATGGTAATTGGACCCGAAAGCCTTAGTACATGAGTCCTTAGCGAGCTTTAATGGGCTTACAAGCGGTTATACGGCTTGGGGTTCAAGACGGTTTGACGGGTTGCTCGGGGCCTTGACAGGATTCTTCAGGGGTTTGGTTGGGTGCTTAAGGTTTTATGGGGTTCTCCAGGGTTTTGGACAGAGTTTCGGGGGTTTGGTGGGCAAGTTGCTGGTCTAGGACCCAGAGTGAAGCCCTTATTGCCTTTGTAGGGTTCAGGTTCCCTGACAACCCCCTTTAAACCAAAAAGGGCGCCCCTTTTATTCCTGGATTACTCTTAGGTCTAGTGGTTAACACCGTGAAAGGTGTTGATTGTGGTAGAGGGTTTGCAAGTGATGCTCCTCTCATAGAATGGTGAGCTTGATTCCTTCGGGTAGTGGGCGTGTCCCTACAACCTTAAACCCTAAACCCTTGAACCCTAAACCCACACCCTTAAACCGAAAACCTTAAACCCTACACCCCAAAATCAGAATCTCCAGGAAGTCTCAAACCCCAGAAAATCTCCGAGGCCCCAAGAAGTTCGGGGCCAATCTGGTTGAATCTGAGGGCTATAAAATCATACACCCCAGAACCCTACTCTCGTCATTAATTAAGGGCCCTGTAGTAAACCCTGAACAAACTTGCAAGCTGGAGCCTCCTTATATGACAAAAAAGCGGGCACGTTTGCCTTTTGTAAGGTACCTTGCTTACTGTAGGTAAACCCTAAACGCCTAGCCCCTGAAGGGGGAGCGGCCATGAGCGCGACCATGCCGCAACTTGGACAAGCAAGTGCCATTGGGGCATTGGGGTGCCGGGGGTCTTCAGCTATATATTGCTACCATACTGGGCCTGGGTACTCAGCCCCTTAGTCAGAAGAATAGTGGGTTCAAGGTTTAGGTTTTGAGGTGTGGGATTTCGGGTTTGGAGTTTGGGGTTTGGGGCTCTGGTTGCGCGGCATACGGAGTTAAGGGTGCAAGCAGCACGAGCGCCAGGCCTACTGAAACTTTGACAACGGTAAGAATGCAGCAGAGCAACCTTCTTGAGAGCAGCTCACAAAAAGCTTGGTATGGCAAGCACCACCGTCGATACTCTGGATACTTGGAGAGATAGTCAAAACCGTGATTGGACTGAACGCCGAATGAATCCTGATCAAAATCGTTAAGCCTTCATCTTTCGCGGAACCTAAGAAACATGACTAATCTAGCAGCCTTCGTAATTAGAATAAGATGTTGGGGGTTCCTTCGTATAATTATAGTATAATATACCCCAAAACCCCAGTCGAATTATTAAGGCCCTTATACTACTCACAGGCTGGGCTTCTGCCTGTTGCAGTCCTCAGATTTGGTCCTTCTACGGATACTACAAGGATCCTTGAGGTCCTTTAATTAGGGTGTTCCTTTGAGAAGGCCTGTAGGGTTTCCTTTAAAGGGGATCCTTCTAAAGGTAGTGAGAAATCTGAGTATTCCTGCTTCATAGGTTTATCGGGACGGAGAAAGCTGCTTTCTCCCTCAGTTCGATTCCTGTCCGAACAGGAAACCGCAACGACGCATCTTGCAAACGAGGTCGCATGGTGGACCCGACATGAACTTCTACGAGTTCTGAATGTTTGAGGTTTGTGGTTCAGGGTTTGCCCGGAATCACAACACTAAACCCTCAGCAACACTTCCAACCTCCGCCCCACGCCTTTTTTCTCAGTAGCTGAGTAGTCTTGGGACTTATATAATCCTGTCATAATTGAAAAGCTGAACCTTTTTTGACTAAAATACTATGCCCCTAGGTTTTGGAGATCTAGGACGCTCTAATTTCAACAGGCTTCCCATACCACCACTGGCTTGTAGGGTCCACATGGAATTCAGTATAAAAAATCCTGCACTCACCCCACAAGCGAGTAGGTTCTTGCAGTAGGTTATGGTAACCATAAACCCTAAACCCTGATAGCCCGGTGTCCTCATGTTTCATTGCCACATTGGGTTTAGGGCTAGGGTTTAGGAATTCAGGGTCGTATCATAGCCCCAGACGCGCTCGAGGAGACAAAAAACAAAGCCTCGGACAGGCTTGGTGTTTAGAAGTTTGGAATTAGATGTCAGGGGTATCTGAAAAGACCCAATCCGCTAAGGGTCTAGCGTGTTAGGGTGCCCCAAAAGAGCTATCCTGCCGTCGTGTACTCCCGTTATACCCTGGCAGCACCCTGATGGTAACTCTTTTGAGAATTAGCGGGTTTGTTTAAACGGTTTAGGGTGCCGAGGGCTTAATGTTTAGGTTCAGGTTCTAGGGCTTGGAAGGCTTAGAGCTGAGAGTGTTCAACGTTTAGGCTTTTCTTTGTCATAGTTGGGTAACATTTTACATTTTTATGGGTACTTAAAGCCAATAAGGAATACAAATTTAAATTTTTAATCCTATCCCAACCATGAACTAGTGTTGATTTTGTTGAGCTGTGGTTCTCTTAGCCGGTTTCATGCTTACCTTCCCACAGCATTTAAAAAAAAGAAGCTGAGTACCTTCTCAGTTTATACAATGTATCCCAAGACCCCATTCAAATCATTAAGGCCCCTATACCCTTAAACTCTGTACAATCCGATAATGCCCTATGTTCTGGAACCCGTAGAGGGGCCCTTTCCGAATCATTCAAGACCCTAAACCCCAAAGAAACCTAGTCGCCCTTAAGAGACCCTTGCAGGAACCCTGTAACCCAAAACCCTAAACCCTGTAACCCTAAACCCTGTAACCCAATACCCTGTAACCCTAAACCCTGCAACCCTAAAGCCTAAGCCCACTGCAGAGTTTCGGCTCTAGGGTCCAGGGTGAGGCGTAGGAGGTGGACTTAGCCCTACTTGGAGGTTCATGGGTAGTTACAAGGGTCCCTTTAAGGGTCCCTTTAAAGGGATCTATAGGGATTCTATAAGGGTTTAGGGTTTAAGGCCTACTTGGAGGTTCATGGGTAGTTATAAGTGGGTTTATAAGTCCCCTAATATGCGTTATAGTTATCCTACTTATAACCTCACTTATAACTACCCATGAACCTCCAAGTAGACCGTGCAAACATCCAAGGGTATACCCCAAGGCCCTCTTCTAAGTATTTAGGCCCCTACATCATAGTACCCTTACAGATCCCTTATAGTATTATACAATTCTATTATGGATCCCTTATAGAACCCTTTAAAGGACCCCTCTTCTAAGTATTTAGGCTCCTTTGGTACATCTACCTGAACCCCAAATAACCTACCTTTTCTCAAGGAAGGAAATCATTTGAACAAGGTTTTCTAAAAGGTAGGCTTTATAGGATTGAACGTCGACTTTGAGCGTTCCGAGACTTGTCTTTCCATGCCCAATACTTTGTGCGAGGGAGGGGGCATTCGTATATTTAGTACAGTTTACCCGCAGCCGAAAAGGCCTACCCTTCTAGAGTTCCTTATTATGCTTTCTCTAATATCTTGTTCCTTAAACTTGGTGTTCTTCTTGTTGGCTCTTAGGACTTTAACTTTTTGGGTTTCTATATGAACCGGAATAAGGAGGTCAAAAGTTTAACTTTTAGGAGGGCCCTAAACCCTGAACCCTAAAAGCATTTACCACACTAAACCTAAACCCCAAACCTATAACATCTTGTTCCTTAAAGAGGTAGGTCTTTCGGCTACAGGTATTCTCAACTCCAAAGCCCGGTTTGATGAGCCAATCCTAAACCCTAAATCCTAAACCCGAAACCCTGAACCCTAAACCCAAAGCCCTAAACTCTTAACCCTAAAGTCCAAACCCTAAGCTCGAAACCCTATTCCCCCAAACCCGAAACCCTAAACCCACAGGTTTGAGGCTTCACGGTTTGGGGGTTTTAGGGGTTAAGGCTCCCTAATAAGCCCCTAGAAAAAACTCTCAGAGATGGTGTCCGGATCAGAGGCTCCTTGAGCTCGGTTTAGGGCTCAGGGGTTGAGGGTTTTAGGTTTAGGGTTTCGGGTTTAGGGTTAAGAGTTTAGGGCTTTGGGTTTAGGGTTCAGGGTTTAGAGTTTAGAGTGTAGGGTTTGGAGTTGGGGGTTTAGGGGTTTAGGGCTGGAAAATACGAGTAGCACTATTAGTCCTTACGCTCCTGAATATATTATAGAGATACTATGATATACCCGAAGCTGTTCCAGCTAGTAAGACTCCACCCCTAAACCCTGAAACCCGGATAGTTGCAAAACTAGGATTGCTTCTCGAATCCCTCTACTAGGTTCCTGAGTACTTCCCTTTTGCCCTCTTTGGTTTAGGGTCCCCTTATTAGAAACCAAATAGTAGGAAAAGGGTACCCTTATTATAAAGGGGTTACTTAGGAACCTAGCTTAAGGAGGCCTCAAAGTATATAACCCTAAGGAACAACTCGGGTTCCTTCTCGGATCCAACCGGCTCAAGAGCAAGGGTGGCATATTATTCATATGGGAGTTTCCGTACCTTACTTTGGGGTCCTTATAATAATGATCCTACTATTTGGGGTACTCTATTAGGGTCCCCTATTTTCGAAAACCCCCATATTGTTTTGGAAGAAGTGCGCCCACAATTCTAAGAACTACCGAGTCGACACCCCGTTCATAATTAAGGTAGGGACCCCAAAACCAGCCCAAGTGAGTTTCCGAGACAAGAACGGTTATCAACATCGCACATAGCATGGTTCCCAATCAGCTACGGTCCCTGTGAAGTTGCTTCTCAGGTGTGTTGCTGGCCTTACAAGCCCTTTCTGACTGGTATTCGACCCTTTCAAGCTTGAAAGTCTACAGCTGTTTCATGCTGGGTCTATGAGCTCGAGAACTGAACTTCTACTCCACGCTTCAGCCATCCAACCTGCAACCTTACAGCCGTCAATATAGGTGCCTAAGTAATTACCAATACTATTTTTGGGGGGGTTCCCTGCTATTCTGACAGTATAATATACCGCAAAATCCTATTCCAATTATTAAGGCCCCTTATTTTATCTCACCCTAACCCCACACCCCTGCGCCGTGCCGCGCCGGTCGCTGCGTAACATGGCGCCCAAGGCAATTGAGGGTCGGGTCCCCCAGAGTCGCTGTGGCAGGGATCCCCACTACAGTAGAAGCCGGAAAGTTGGAACATCATTAGCCTCCTGCCCTTAAAGTAAAGTATAGGGAATCCCAGCATGAATCATCCTAAATCGATGTTCCAACTTTCTGGGGTTCACTATAGGAGGATCGGAGGACTTAGCAATACAGGGGCCTAGGTAATTACTAGTACTATTTTTTTGGCGGGGGTGGGTTCCTTATTGTGCTTATAGCATAATGGGCCCCAAAACCCTATTCTAATTATTAATAAGGCCCCTATAGTAAGTAGGTAATAAGTAGACTTAAAAGTACCCTGAACGGGATCCTAACTGGTGTTACGATACTTGTGAGTCTACAACATACCTACTTACTAAGTCCCCCGACCCTCCAAGCACCCTAAACCGTCGTGACCCCTCTACTGTAGTGCTTGTAGGAATTGAAGTCTATTTTTCTGATCATAAAACTCCAAGGGATCACTAAAGTGTTATGTTCATTGTGATTCTAAGGGCGCTTCAGTATAGAAAGCCTACAGTTTCATGACATAGCCAACGAAAGAGACAGATTCCGCCGCTTTCTGCTAGGGCGCCTACAGAAAGGATCTCCCTGCTTCGAGTCGGCCACTACCCCCAAAACACTTTCAAACATCAAACCCTAAATCCCCCCCCTTAATAAAGCCCTAAAGAACTAAACACAGAACCCCTAAACCTCTAAAACCTAAACCCCTATCAACCCTAAAACTTTCTTGAAGCACTCCAAAGAGCTCCTACAAAGGCAAATACTGCGACCTGACCGACAAACGGGGCTGCTGGGCTTGCGAAGGGAGTGGTGCGGGGTTTCGGATCTGGGATTCAGGGCTTGGGGTTTGGCTTCAGGGTTTAGGGTATGGGGTTTAGGGTTCAGGGCTGGCAGGTTGAGATGGTATAGGCGCCTTTATAATTCGACCAGGGGTTTATGGGGCTGTTTTGATCGCTTTAAACTAGCTACCTTCAGAACTAGACCACGGTTTTATAGGGTTCTTTTGGTAGGTTAAGCGCAGCGGCCTCAACAACCAAAATGGTTTTCCTTTGAGGGTTCCATAAGGACGTTCTCAAGGTTTTTCTCGTGGTGAAAAATGGGTGCGGTGCACAGAAAGGGTCTGAATGATTACATGGACTTCCGAGGTGTGATGTACCATAGCTCTACTTGGATGGACTATTGATGAAGACTATTGCTATCTATTGCTAGTTAGTCCTACCTTTAAAGTAGTGCTTCCCATAGAGCCCTATGCTCCTTAGAGAATACCTGGACCCTGAAAGACCTACCTTTTGAGAGTTTCCTGGTAGGATTTCCCTGTCTTAGTCCTTCAAGAGGTAGGTTATGTAGGGTTCCGGTACTCAATAGATTTTGCAGTGGTCTGCTGATCTTCTTGAGTTTACCCCTACTTGGAGGGTCGGGGGACTTAGTATGTAGGTAGCAAGTAGGCTAATAAGTACCCTAAACGGGATCCTACTTGGGGATATGATATAAGAATAGAAAACAGCTACTTTCCAAGTCCCCCGACCCTCCAAGCACCCTGAGCCCTCATGACCCCTACATTTTAGTGCTTTTAGGAATTCCCTAAACCCTAAACCCTAAACCCTTTTTTCTGGGCATGACACTCCAAGGGAATATTAAGGTGATGAGGGCTGCAGCACGTCTTGAGGTTTTGGGAATCTCCGGGTTTGGGGTTTCAGCCACATTAGCTGGGTCTAGGGTTTAGGGGTTTAGGGTTGAGAGCAAAATATGTTTATGGAGAAAGTTCAGAGCCGTGCATCCGAAAAGGCAGCCTTCAGAAGTGTCTACGTCGTAATTTTTGTTCATTCTTGGCGCAAGCGTAGGGGTGCGAGGGTTCATGCAGGCGGTCACGTAGGGAAGACTTGAAGAGCTGCAGCTTGAACTTTGAACTGCTCCCAATATGGGAGGTGATGATTATGCGGTAATCATGCAAGCAGGACTGTCAGGGAGTGCACCGAGAAAAGGGTGCAATGCAGCCGGAGGCCGGCTATATCTCATCAGCCGGAGCACGGGCGAGATAGGAGGTTTCACCTTGACGGACTTCGCAGTCGCCCTGTCCGTCCTGGCCCAGTCAGAGTCCCTTTTTCAGGGTTCAGGTTCCCTTAGAGCCCCCTGTCAACCAAGAAGGGCGCCCTTTTTATTCCTAGGTTACTCTTAAGACTTAAGACTCGGAGAAGGATTCTCTCAACCCACAAGTCGAGCCAAAGCCCTGAACCCCAAAAATCCTAAACTGAATCCCAAAGCCTAGAACTGTGAAACCCACATCCCAGGCGTCAAGCTCTACTATGAAGTGCAAGGACCCCTGCGGCGAGAGTACCAAGGCTGGCTTGATCTGAAGTTTCCGGCTGCTGCGAGTTTGTCAATAGCGAGGTCGGGAGAATCAGTGATGGTACGTCAGCATAGCCCATGTATATTGTACTTTAATAGAGCTCCCAAAACATCTCTACTAATTGGTGTTCTGATACTTATAAGTCTGTAGAAGGACTACTTTCTAAGTCCCCCGACCCACCAAGTAGACCCTAAATCCTCAGCACTATAGATCCCTTTAAGGAACCCTCATTAAGGGAACCCTTTAAGTAACCTTACTTACCAAGTCCCCCGACCCCTTTGTGGTATGCCTCTGTGAAACCTCCACTTCACCAGCAGCTCGGGCAGGATTCCTGCATAACCCGGCAGAAACCTAGGTCCAAAGCCCGACATGTAGCCCAAAACAGCTTCACATTTGGGGCTCTGATGTCCTTCGATAGTACGTTTAGGAGGTCGGGTTTTTCACGCTACAGGTGAAACACTTGAACCTAAACTGTCAGTGCTGAGGCTACTGAGCTACTGGGTGCGATTTCCGTGGGGTCCAGAACGTTGGGGCTTCTGGGTTAACAATCCTCCTGGAGGTTCATGGGTACCTGCAGTTATAAGCAATAGCTTAGTTGATTCTCCTTGATTGGGCTCAGCAAGGTCCAGCTCCTATTTTCTAGAGGTCTCCGACATATTGCCTTTTTCTCACCTTCTGGGAGGAGAAGGCAACTAGGAAGTAGACTGTGCTGTTAGGAGTAGGATTCCTTGCTGGGATGTGTGTGCAAGTGTTATGTTTCTTTCCAGGGGTCCTACTACTTCGGGGTCCTACATTTGGGTGCATCATTTCCTGGAACTCCAAGGATCCTCTCAGAGGTCTGAGTATAGAGGCGATCCTGAGTGCGAGGTCTGATGCTCGGTATCATACAACAAAGTCTACGGAACGGATGGAAGCTCCTACACTCCAAAGGCTTGAATAGTAGGCAAAAATACGGGCACAAGAAGATGTCAGCCTTGCTTTCTGTGAATCATATAAGTTTTTCGATGCTACGTGCCCTGTTCAGGTATGGACTTGAGACACATACTCCCATAGGGGAGGTTCAGCAAACAAGGGCAGGATTGTTGTGAGAAGGATCCTCAAGCTGAGTAGCACCAATATGACATTCCTGAGGGTTCCCATTGGTAGAAAACGTATAATGTACCCCAAACCCCCTATGCTAATTATTCAGGCCCCTAACTTCACCGGACACTTGGAAAAACAAACCACTAAATCCTGACGGCCTAAGCGGCCAAAGCCTATCTCAAGTACTTGGGCTCCCGGGGCAAGTAATTATAGCCCGGGGAGACCAATCGGTTCTTGAAACGAGACTCCAGAAGTCGAAGAAAAGCCCGATGTAGGCTATATTTCAGAATCATAGGTACCTGTGCTCCCCTGAATTACAACAGGTGACAAGGAGGAAGTGCTGTTCCTCCTCATGGGCTCGTCGCCCGGCAAACAAGTCGCCAAATAGCGGCTGCAAGCAATCTTACAACGGTTTTGATATTTCCTACATGAGGCTTAGTGACTTCTGGGGGGGGGATATCTCCTTCCAGGCTCGGGTGTTTCAGAACGTAGGGTATAAATAAAGGTAGCCCCGATTGCGCAATCACAACCTCAGACCACACCGACTTGCTAAGTCCCATGATCCTTGAGGTAGGTGCTGGTGGTAAGCGTATTTTCGTACTTAGAGTTGTCATGCTATGTTTTGACTGCGACTGCGACCGGTAGTATCACGACTGTCACGAATAGACACTCCGAAACCGTACTTAGGTGTCCAGCAGGTATCATGTAGTTTTGTTGCGGCAGAAGAAATGAGAGGCACTAGGCTTAGCCTTCATACACAGCTACACAGGTAACCCTACACCGTAAGTATCGCAGATAGCTTCCACTCTAAGCCGGACGCGTCCAGGGAGCTTGTCCCTTCTAAATGAAGCTCTCCGGTCTGGGCCCGTCCTGCCATTTCCAGTAGAGCCAAGGGCCTTTTGTTTTTATCAAAATATTATCCACTGTTAGCCATATCAGGGAGCCCCCTGACAGTGTAAGACATATTCCTTCGCTAAAGGCCTTTGGGTTCACTAAGCAAGCGAACCCTCGAATGCCATCACCTCAAACAGACTCATCCAGGCTGTAAGCCCTACACTCTATTTTCTAAACCCGAAGCCCTAAACCCGAAACCTTCTGTAGTCAACTGGCCTTTCCGAGACAGACAGGTGATGCTGACGTCAAAGGTTCAAGAAAAAACACCTTCTGCAGTAGTCCCCTCTGTTGCTTCAGTGCTTGGGAGGCAACTAAACCCTCGAACCGGCAATCCCCTACCTAATATAGTCTCCATTGTAGTTCCTTTTTTGGTTAACCAAAATCTACATTATAGGATCCTAACCATAAAATTGTTTAACCAAAAAAAGGAACTACAATGGAGACTATAGGTAGATTCTACACTCTAAAATCACTGAGTTCCAGAACCCTCAATCCCAAACACATCAGAAGCCTCAAGGCTCTAGAGAACCATATACACCCTGATGGAAGCCCTTATAAAGCCTTCTGAAACCCGTATCGAACCTCCCGTGCCAAACCCCTGAACCCAAGACATGAGCTGAAACAGCGCTCTAGGACTGCTGATCTCCGGAAGACCACTGACCAGCAGTACGTCAACGCTTCCATCGGCATGTTCAAGGCTTCCGGGTTCACCTTAGCCCCAAATGAGCTATTTTTCAGGATCTATACAGGCACATCATATTAGGGAAACCCATAAAGTGTGGTTTCTTGGGGTCCAGGTAGCATTGAGAGAGGCCTCGAGTTTCGGGTCAAGTCTTGCATAGATGTTTTCAGGGGTCCCTGAAAGGGTTTATGATGGCTTCCATCGTGATTCTATGGTATACGGCTCTTGCACGCCGGTTTTTTTGCGTGTTCTTCCTGTTTTGCCTCGAATTCGTGACCCAACGGTCAGACGGCCAAAGCGTGCATTGCACTGTCTGTGTTTGACTACACCCGACTACTCACGTCTGATTTGGAGTCCTTGGCTGCAGAGGTGAACAAATTGCGCGCTGTGTGTTTCTCAGCGACTGCTCTGGCAGCATGTAGCTTGTGCAAGTCTGTTCGCCCCGGTCACCTTGGGCAGTACTTCTGGTGCCAGCATCGCTGAAGGAGTGCTGTGTAAGTAGGTGAACCTAAATACTAAATCGCAAAACGCCCAAAGTCTAAACCCCTAAACTCTAAACACCTAAGCTTAACCCCTAGCCCCAACTCCTGCACCCCTCAACCCCTAAACCCCTAAACCCAAACCCCTTAACCCCTAAACCCTAAAACCCTCAACCCTAAACCCTAAAACTTGTTTAAGGGCTACAAGATCCATGTAATCATTGGAGTGTGCGCTGATCCCTTGAGTAGCAGACTAATGGTTCCTTCTTGTAATTAATTATAGTATAATGGGCCCCAAGACTTTATTCTAATTATTAAGGCCCCTATGGCGGTTCCTTCTTGTAATTATAGTATTATGGGCCCCAAAACCTTATTCTAATTATTCAGGCCCCTATATTAACCCCTAACCTCTGAACCCCTAAGCCGCTAAACCCCAGATCCCTAACCCTAAATCTTTAAATCCCTAAACCCTATACCCCTAAACCCTGAAAGCCGGAACCCCTAGACCCCTAAACCCTGACAGCCCTAACCCCTAAAGTGAACCCCAGAAAGTTGGAACATGGCTTTAGGAGGATTAGTGCTAGGATCCCTTCTACTTTACCTCAAGGGCATGAGGATAATGATGTTCCAACTTTCTGGCTTCTACTGTAAACCCCTAAGCCCCCAAAGCCCCTCAACCGGGACAGGTCCTAGCCTACGACCATCGGAACACCGGTAGGTCGACCATCAAGGACCTCCACTTTAGGGTTCACGGGCTTACTGTACGGGCCTGAATAATTGCCTATACTATTTTGGGGGATTCTTATTATGATACCGGTAGGTCGACTATCAAGGACACGAGTTCAGAGTTTCGGGGGGTTGGGTTTGATTAGGGTTCGCGGTGTTAATGGTTTAGGGCTTAGAACCTTCTGCCGGTCTTTGAGGCATTTGCCATGGCTTTCTAGGAGGTTTATACGCGATGCGGAGATGCTTGGCAACTTAGAAGTAATAGGTTGTAAGTACCGCAGCTGCAGAGACAGTTCGCCAGAAGCTGCGAACCTTCTGCACTACGGCACCAGGGATTAGGCTGTCCAAACCCTATGAAGCCTAAGCCAAAACGTCTCGCCTGGTGCAGGGCCAGGGTTTAGGGTTTTGGGTTTGGGGTTCGGATCGCTCCAGACTCGAAGGCCCGTTGTTAAACCCTGCAGCTTAGACTCTAAACGCCCGCACCCCCGAGTCATGCTACAGGTAGGGGCCTATACTTGGTTGAAAGTCTGAGCTGTCAGACCGAAGATTACTTGCATGTGCTGGCGAACCACTCATGTCTCGGTAGAGGCCGATACACGTATGCCTCAACTGGTCTTGCCAAGAATTCAACATCTGCCGCTAATGAAGAAATCCCTTATTTACGGGCCATTCTCGTCGCAGAGTGTTGGACCTGCTACCATGCCGAAATTCGCTCGCACGACCAAACTTCAATAGGGATAGGCCTTTCCTATATTGCTTTTGTGTGTTTCGTGGCTTTCCCTTTCTTGGGCTATGGTGTTCGTAAAAAATGTCCAAGAATAACATGTGTTGTTCACCCCGTGAGGTGTTTGGGTTCGAGACCTCGTCAAGGGTTCAAGGACTAGGATTGCTGTTTGCGGTCTGGTTGGTGGTTTATAGGTAAACTGGGTTCTGGAGTACCATACTTGAACTGAACTTTGGTTTACGGGCCTGTTCCTGAATCAACGGAACCATGATGACAGAAGAGTTTATACTTTTTCCAAGTCCAGTAAATCACATGAGGACGAGTTCTGCAGCATGGAAGACTACGCCGATGACGCTGCCATGCTGTTGGAGAGCGTTTTTCCACAGAGGCCTTTGCTCACACAGGGTGGGGTACGGTTCAGGTTAAAATAATATAGGGGCCTTAATCATTACCTATAGTTTTTGTTCTTTCTCTTTTTTTTTTTTTGGGGGGGGGGGGGGGGTNGGGTCCTTTGTGTAATTATAGTATAATGGGCCCCCAAACCCTATTCTAACGATTAAGGCCCCTATAGTAGGCTTTTGAGTTAGGTCTTCGGTGTGTGTCTGTTAGGAGCATTGGTGAGTGTATGTTTGGGACGTCTTGTCTTTGGGGAATTGAAGGATACGCAGAAAAACGACGCTGCTTCATGCAGCCTATACAGCTGTATCCCGATGCATCAACTGGTAGGGGGCGTGTAGTTGGTGTAAACCGCAACCCTGAAGCTTACACCCTAAATCCAAACCCTAAACCCTAAACTCTTAACCCTAAACCCTAAATCCAAACCCTAAACCCTAAACTTTTAACCCTAAATCTAAACCCTAAATCCAAACCCTAAACCCTAACTCTAAACCCTAAACCCTAAATCCAAACCCTAAGTTCGAGTTACTTTAATACCTAAACGGGAGGAGCTTCGAAAAATATCCGAGACGCAACTATAGAACCCCAGAACGAAGGATCCTTGGCTTCGTATTTTTTATGAGCATATTCTAGGTTCCTGAGTACTACCCTTTTGCCTTTTCTAGTTTAGGGTCCCCTTATTAGAGACCAAGTAGTAGGAAAAAGGGTACCCTTATTATAAAGGGGTTACTCAGGAACCTAGTATTTCATAATCCGAAAACCCGAATTTTGTGCAACCTGGCATTTGGCGAGAAGGAAGCCCTCAGGAAGCTCATGGGGCGGGTTTTTGGAGGGTGTTAGACTTAGAGTCTAGGGATTTCAGGTTTTCGGTGTTTAGGGCTTAGGTGTGTAGGGGTTTCGGTTTATGGATGTAGCGGGATTAGGGGTTATGGCTTTGGGGTTTAGGGTTTACATTGTTTGTGTTTCGGAGCTTGGCACATGGTCAATCAGTTAATGTATAAAAAGTTATTCGGTTTTTCGATGTTGAGATACGCTCCTGTCTCATTGGAACTTTCAACATATCTTAAACCCTAAACCCTAAACCCCTATAGCAAGGTCGAAGCAGGCTAACCTCAACTTACAGCGCCAACTTTTATTGAGATTTGAGGTCCTCAGGAACCCAAAGCCTGGCATATAATACAAGGGCCTTTATAATTACCTATACTATTTTGGGGGTTCCTTATAATAAACATAGTACTATTTCGGGGGTTCCTTATAATAAACATAGTACTATTTTGGGGGTGCCTTATTATAAACATAGTACTATTTTGGGGGTGCCTTATTATAAACATAGTACTATTTTGGGGGTGCCTTATTATAAACATAGTACTATTTTGGGGGTTCCTTATTATAAACATAGTATAGTGGGCCCTAAAACCCTATTCTAATGATCAAGGCCCCTACATTACCCGAAGCTCTCCCCTAGACCCTAAACCCCTAAACCCTAAACTCCTAAGGGTCCTGGTATCTCCCTGGGAGGGTCCGGATCCTCCTACCCTAAACCTGAAATCCCCAAGCCTCGCTGATTCAGCCCAATTGGCGTTGGGATCGTTCCACAGGCCGAAGAGAGCAGAGCAGACACAAACACGGACACCGTGAGACCCAAAAAGAATGACATCTAGGGGCCTTAATAATTAGAATAAGGTCTGGGGGGCATATTATACTAGTATTAGAATAAGGAACCCCCAAAACGCACACCGCGTAAGCCCTGAACCCTGCCTGCTTTAGCGTAAGGCTCCATGAACCCTTGCCTGAAAAGTACCTATACAGGAACCCCCCTTAAGGCCAAAGTACAATCTAAGCACAGTTATACATAGAAATAGAGGGATAGGGAGAGAGAGAGAGAGAGAGCAAGAAAGAAAGAAAGAAAGAAAGACCTGTAGAACCCATCTAGAAACCCTTAGACGACAGAGGAACCCTGCAAGGAACCCTTACAGGAACCCTTGATAGTGCCCTTACAGGAACCTCTAGAGGGACCCTTATTCACTTGTAGTAACCCTTAAAGGAATCCTGAATGGAACCCTTAGCGGAACCCTTCAAGGAAGCCTTAAGGCATGTGGAGCCTTAGGGTTATAGTGAACCCCCGAAAGTTGGAACATAGATATAGGATGATTCATGCTGGGATTCCCTATACCTTGCTTTACTTGGAGGGTCGGGGGACTTAGTAAGTAGGTAATAAGTAGACTTATAAGTACCCCAAAAGGGACCCTAATCGGGGTTGTGGTACTTATAAGTCTCTAAACTAACTAGTTACTAAGTCCCCCGACCCTCCAAGTAATGCAGGAGCCTAAATAAATACCTATACTTGGCGTTCTTCTGGTTGGCTCTTAGGACTAACTTTTTGGGTTTCTATATGAACCATAGTGAGGAGGCTAAAAGTTTAACTTTTAGAAGGGTTCAAAAGTCAGCCAAGTATACTATTTTTGAGGGTTCCTTATTACACTTATAGTATAAGGCGTCCCAAAACCGTCTTCTAATTATGAAGGCCCCCGTAGTACTTTAGGAGACCACAACAGGCTTCCCGTCTTCGTCCTGGGAGTTTCTTTTGGTGCCATGGTGGCGCAGCACCCCGGCGCGACTTTCTGGGGGGGGGTGGGGGGTTAGCTAACTGTACGGGTTCTTATTGGGGGTTCCATAGTATGGGGCTCCTTTTAGGGGGAGTTTTAGGGAATCTAAGGTTCAGGGTTCGAGGGTTTGGGGTCTACGGAAGTCGAACAAGACCCTAAACCCCAAACTTTGGAAGACCTATGAAGCCTTCCCGCAATCAAAATCTAGAAGATCAGCAAGCCCCCAGCCCCCATAGACCACGGAACCCGAAGCACTAAACCCAAAGTTGAAAGCCTGAACCTACATGCTAAGGTCTAAGCCCTAAACACTAGACAATTTGAATCCTAAGCTGCAACTCCCCAAACCCTAAAGTCCTAAGTCCTGCTCGCCCCAGGCACCTAGCGCTCAGACATCCTCAGCTTGTGAAGCGCCTAGCCGCCTGGCTCTTTGGATTTGTTCTTTTAAAGGGTTCTTTAAGGGGTTCTATAGGGGATCCTTAATAGGGTTCTACTAGGGATCTAGAGGGGTCCTTTTGCCCTTTTTAGTTTAGGGTCCCCTTATCAAAAACCAATTCGTAGGAAAAAGGTTACCCTTATTCTATTAGAAAGAGCTTACCCAGGAACCTACGGAAAGCTGTCTGGGCATTCAGAAATCGGAGGGGGTTGCAGAGTTTGGTGGGGGGACTGTCAGCAGATAATAAGTCGAGTCAACAGTTCAACAGCTTCCTTTAAAAGGGATCCTAATCGGGATTGCGATACTTAACAAATACTTATCACNGGGGGTTGCAGAGTTTGGTGGGGGGACTGTCAGCAGATAATAAGTCGAGTCAACAGTTCAACAGCTTCCTTTAAAAGGGATCCTAATCGGGATTGCGATACTTAACAAATACTTATCACGTGCCCCGACCCTCCATCTGGGAAATGAGTGGTGGTTACATGCTTCGCATCTGTTGCTGACAGTAGATTTCACCGAGATACTCTGACATGCTTTCGCGGCTTCCCCCGCTAATCCCGAACCCACTAAACCCCTAAACCCTAAACCCGAATCCTAAATCCCTACACCCTAAGCCCCAAACCGCAAGACCCCTGTTCTTATAGGAGTGTCCGAAAATTAGGGAACCCTTATTTGGGGGTCCGTATAGTAAGGATCCCACTATTTAGGGTACTATATCAGGGTCCCCTATTTTCGGAAACTCCCTTATCCCTTTGCAGCTGCTCGCTTCCAAGGTGCTCTGCTGTGGCCCAGGTGGAGGCGAAGGAGGCATGTCGTACCCGATCCACGCAGCCTGGCTAAAGGATTTCTGGTGGTTCCTTCAAGGGGATCCTATAGGGGTTTATACGGTTCCTGTAAAGGGATCTTTAGGGGTTTGTAGGGTTTAGAATTTAGGGTCCTGAATAGTTACCAAGACTATTCTGGTGGTTCCTTACTATAAGTATAGTAGGATATACCCCCAAGGCCCAAAGCCCTATCCACGCAGCCTGGCAAGTCCTTTGTCATAGTTTGATAACGCTTTACATGCTTATGTGTGCTTGAGCCCAAGAAGGAATAGAAATTCAGATGTTGAATACTATCCCCGCCATGGACTAGAGTCTGCTATGAAGCTGTTGTAGTTGTTAATAACCATCATACCTCCTATGCCTGTCGCCGGTACTATAAATGCCATGGTTGATTTTAGTTCTGTGTTGGGGTATCTATGATAATTAATAGGATAGTTGGTAACGTGCTTACCACTACGATGTGCTGTCTTCTGAACATTATTGCTGTCATTGCTAGTCCTACTAACATTCTCATGTTTTGGCAGAACTAAAGTGAACTAACCCTAAACCCTAAACCCTAGCCCCCAAAGTTCCCCCCATGTACAGTTCTGGTTGGTAATCGGAAAAACCGGAAGGTTCTACCTAAAGCCTAAACCCTAAACCCTAAACCGTCTAGCATTGTCTTGAAGTTGCGAAGGAGAGATTAGAGGTTGTATCCAACACAGCAGGCAACCCCCCCCCCCCCGTATTTGGTGTCGTTAAACCCCGTCCAACGGGGCTCATGGTTCTGCAACAACCCCAAACCTAGGTTCCTGAGTACTACCCTTTTGCCCTTTTTAGTTTAGGGTCCCCTTATTAGAAACCAAATAGTAGGAAAAAGGGCACCCTTATTATAAAGGGGCTACTCAGGAACCTAGAAACCCTTAAGCTCAAAAGTCTCGACTCGAAACGCTAGTCCTGAACCCCAAGCAACCTTAAAGCCCAAACCCTTCCACCCCAAATGCGAAGCCCCGACTTCACCTGGCCCAGGAGTGGTATGAGCCCTCTGTCTCGATGGAGTCCCGCGTCACGCGGAAGATTTTTCAGGCGAATAAGTCCCGAGTTGCTTGGCTGGAAGATTCCTTAACCCCATAAAACCTTCCTTTTAAGTTAGGGCTCCCTCTCATGATTCCCCCATACAAGTCCTTAATTGAAAAAAAGACAGGCCTTTTTTAGGGTTAAGGTTTGGCTTTATGGTTTTCGGGTTTGGAGTTTGAAATGATCAGATGCGTGGCCTTACTTCTAGGTCTCCCAGTGGCCCGTTTCCCCTTTTGATTGGTCTTAGGTTCTCTATAGAACTAACTACCCAATAGGATAAAGGGCACCCTTTGTAATCCTAGGTTGCCGGGCATCCTAATAGCTGCCGAAGCCCCTACAAAGTTTTACACTCTTGGGTTCCCTCATAATTCGTCTACAATGCTTGGGTTTATAGGAGAAGAGGGCTTTTGAATAACGTAAAGCCTGAATCATTATCCATGCTATTCCTGACGGTTCTGTAAAATAGCATATACCACAAAATACGATCCTGATGCAGACCCTGACAAATATATCACTTTCCCTCACTAGGGATTAATTTTAATAGGGATGCTCACACAAGTGCCTTTGAAGAAAGGGGTATATCAATCACCCTGGACTCTTCTTAGGGTTTAAGGTTTAGGGTCCGTCTGTACCCCTGTGCTAGTGAAGGGGCCTGAGTGAATAGGGCCCGTATTCTTTAGTTGAACTTTCATACTTTCGTAGCACAAGGCCCCAACCCTAGTCCAAACATGCAGGCCCTAAACCCTAAACCGCTAAACCCTAAAGCCCTCAAGACCCTAAACCCCTAAACCCTTTCATTATAGGGGTCCTCTATAAGGGTTCTATAAGGTCTACTATGAACTGTGGGGGTTGCCATAAAGGACCTGACAAGGATGGAAACAGGAGGGTGCGTTCCTTGAAGTTCAAGGTTTGATAGTTGCTGGGGAGCCCCGTCACCGGGTTGGGGATCCCAGGCCCAACATCCGAATTCCAAAATACCAGTGCTCAAACCAGCAAAGTAGCAGACCCGGACACTTCAGCACCGACCAAGAAGAGCTGCGATTGTTTGAGGAGGGGTGGCGTATCAGCGCACAAGTGACAGTTGAGTATCTTCAGGAGCACCTCCCATTGTTGTAGGAATCGAGGGTGATTCAGTTAAGGGGTAGAAACCCGAAGCCCTGAACCGCACACCGTCGATACATCCAACCCTATAGCCCCCAACGCTCTTCGTTTCGGTCCCGGAACTCCCGCACGTACCCAGGATGCAGATTGGAAAGAAAGGCCGGGGCGGGGGGGGGGGGGGGGTTGGGGGTTTAAGGGTTTTGGTTGGGGGGGGGGGGGTCTGTTTGCATTTAGGCTGTGTGGTTCTTGGTGGTGTTTTAAAGGGTTGAGGGGGGGGGGAGCGGTTTGCTTTTAGGCNCGCCCCCCCCTCGATCCACGCAACTCTAGCCCCCCCAAGTCCTTCCGTGCGGGCCAGGGGACCCCCCGCGAGCCCCGGGGGGGGAGTGGAGAGAAAGGGGGGGGGGGGGGGGGGGGGTTGGTTGAGGATTTAAGGTTTCTGGTTGAGAGTGTGGGGATCTGTTTGCATTTAGGCTGTGTGTCTCTTAGTGGTGTTTACAAAGGTTTAGCGGCTTCATGAGTTTTAGAATTCCTTCAGGCGGGTTTAGGGTTTAGGGGAGCTGTTCAGGCGCATGCGTTTCTAGCGTGACGGCTAGGGTTTAGTTTAGGGTTGAAGGCGTGGCGTTATATGTCTTGACGAAGCCTAAGCAGTAGTGGTGTTACAAAGCAGCACTGGGATCTGGAGTACCATACTTGAAAATGTTTCAGGACCTGTTCCTTAAAAGAACCATTATCAACTAAAAGCGTAGACTTCTTACTTGTTTCTCCCTGGTCAGTTCAAAGCCCAGTACAGGTTTTCAGCGGGCTGGGAGGTGTTATGCCTTCACAGTTTAGGGTTTAGGGTTTAGGATTGGAGGGTTTAGGGTTAAGGTTTTAAGATTGTGGCTTTGGTTCTGGAGTACTACAGGGGCTAATAAGTACTAATATTAACTTCCTGGGGTTCTTCTTATACGTAGGTTTAAGGCCATTACTTTACTATGGTCAGTCTCTACTTTGTCTGACTCTTTCTCATAGGAATGGTTACAGCCTTTTGGGTTCCGGGTTTCTGAAGCCTACAAAACCAATGTCGTTGATTTTTGTATCGCTGTCTTAGTTGTAGAGCCACTGCAGAACATGAACTTGGAATCGTCTTCCCCTGGTTGAAGTGATTTGAGATCCCAAGCGTTTGGGTTCTTCGTGCTATGTTTCAACAGTCCCACAAGGCGAACATGTACGGACAACCAGGAGACGCTGAGCTGCCGCTGGTTCATCCGTAAGCGACCAATGCAGTAGAGGGTAAGTAGGTACTAAGTAGAGTTCAAAGTACCCTAAATGGGATCTTAATTGGGGTTATGTATGTATCAAAGGCTTGGGGGGCCGGCTTGCACGGTGATCCAACGAAGCGGAGTTGCAGGACTTGCCTGCTTTGCGTTCCTTAGTGTCGGAATTGCGTTTTTCTTTTACAGCGCCTTCAAGAAGGAGACCCCAGCATCGTGAAGAGGATCCTTGGCGAGCAACGCCAAGCCACCGGTCACCGGACCTTACGTGTCCATGGCCATCCGCTTGCCGGAGATAGAAGATTTGTTCGTGAAACCGCAGGATTGGCAGGACTTCTTAAGTCCGCTCGGCAGATGACGCGGCCAAACGGTTTGGTTTGTTTCAGCATCCTTGTTACAAAGAAGCACGGCTGGAAGAGGCAACCAGCAAGAAACGCGGCTGTTGGCAGTACGTTGGGAACAGGTAAGGCTGCAAATAGCATATGTCCAGCTCGGGTAATTTACAGGTTTCTTACTACGTCCTTCGGCCTTCAAACCGGATGTTCAGGCAACCGCGGACCGAACATCAATGCTGAATACAGTAATATAGCGGCCTCAACAATTAGAATAGGGTTTTGAGGCCCATTATACTACAGGTGATTAATTATGGAGGCCCCTATCTTCGAGCGTGTTTAAGAATTCGGGCACAGGGTCCCTCGTTTCGACATTCTGCGGATAAACCAGTATGACCACCTTTTCTTGCAGGGGCCTTTCTCGTGCTATTGTACGTTGGAGGGGGTTTCTGTAAAACTCGTGGGTGCTGTTTGGGTTTGTTCCATTTTTAAATATGGTTTCCTTATGGTGGTCGTCAATACATACATGTCTGATTTCCCTGTAGGGGAAGCACAGTCTGAGGCTTAGTCGGTTTGCCACCTTGCTCCGGCCAGGTGCAAGAGCGAATGGGAGATGGTATATACCTTGCTGATGAGGGATGTGTCTCGGCAGAGCTGTTTCTTAGGGGCTGAGTAGGCAACCTTTAACCTTTTGGGGCTTATAGAATCCTACTAAAGTTCAAAAGGTTAACCTTTTTTGGGCTTATATAATCCCACTAAAGTTCAAAAGGTTAACCTTTTTTGGGCTTATATAATCCTACTAAAGTTCAAAAGGTTAACCTTTTTTGGGCTAGGGTACTCAGCCCCTTGGGTTTCAAGTTTGGGGTGATTTGACAAGGTCCTCACTTTTCTTACCTTTGGTTAGTAGGGAATGGAGGAATGGGATACAATTATACCTACTATTACTACCATTCTTCCATTCCCTACTAACCAAAGGTAGGTTTTACAAGGACTCTGCCAGCACCAGTCACAGTGCGACAGCACAACAGGGGCCTAAAGGACGAGTTGTAGCTTAGTAGCTGGGTGGATACACTCTACACTTTTGGGGGATAAGATTACCCACTATAAAACTGAAAGTGTATACTTTTGGGGGCTTATGAACTCATCAACTAAGATAGTATTCCTGAAGCTTCCTGGGCTCCTGGAAGGAATCTATAAGGGTTTCTATGGGGTTTCTATAAGGGCTTCTATTCCTCATTATAGGTATACTAAATTATACTATACTATACTACATACGCAGAAACACTAGTCTAAGTGTGGAGGCCCTGTACCCCCATCCAGGTACATGGTTAGGGTTTTGTTTCCAGCTGCCCGTGAAAGTTCAAACCATCCAAGCCAGTGCGTCGCTGGCCGTACGGAGGTTGACTGCTTTGTTATAGACTACAAATGGCGATTATAAGCATAGTCAGCCAGATAGGAAAAGAGTATACGCCCTAAGCCCCAACACCGTCAACTTTAAACCGCACATAGCAACGAAATCTCAGGAGAAAGTGGGCTTGGAGGAGCCTCTGCGGCAGCAGGGAATCCATCGCCAGCTTGAGGCCTATGAGTTTCTGGACAATATAGGGGCTTGAAAAATTTCCTATACTATTTTGGTTGTTCTTCATTATGCTTATAGTGCAGTAGTCCCCAAAACCCTCTTCTAATTCTTAAGGCCCCTTTAGCACCTCCCAGGTCGCCTGGTAGCAATAATAAGGGGCAGTTACCAACATTATCTCAGGGCTCTTTGCTATAAGCATAGTATAATATACCCCACCCCCTCACCCCAAACCCTATGCTAATTAGTTAGGGCCCCTATATTACTCAGAAGCGTTAACTGGAGGGTCGCAGGACTTAGTAGCTAGTTATTTTATAATAGACTTAATAAGTGTTGTGACCCCAATCAGGATTCCCTTTCAGGGTACTTGGAAGTCGACTTATTAAAACCTACTTACTAAGTCCCCCCAACCCTCCCAGTACAATCCCAATGCAATCCCACAGGTTTAAGCTTGAGTTCCCCTGAGAAACTGGGCACGTGAAAATATAGGGGTCGGAACAAGCAGCAAGGCTATCCTCTTGTAGCCCCCATATACGTATAGTATACTTTCCCCACTCTGATGTTAAGAATCCTACATTGCACTCATGCCCTTCCATTTTTGTCACGGGGTGAAAGCCTTAGTTGAAAATCTGGAGACAGCGTACTGGTTTCGAGTAGGTAATAAAGAGGCCCGAATAAGTACCTATACTGTTCTCCTTAAGGGTCCCCAAAACCCAGTCTAAGTATTTTAGAGAACGGATTGCTAAGGTCCCCCTTGCATCCTTGAGTAATTTTGCCAATAACCCCACTCAATGAATGAAAAAACTGTTCTAGTTATTAAGAGCCCTTGATTTCCATATCACAAAGTCACCCATGCGGTCTATCATGTTCCGGATCGGACGTTTCATTTAGCTCTAGATAGACCATTCACGGTCGTGCGGCACGTTTCAGGGTGCCCATGCAGTAAAGTCTGGAGGATCATGCGACATTGTAAGTGGGCGTGGGGCTCAGGATTGTCCGCTATACAGCCACTATCCATCCTTATAGGGTTCGGTTTAGGGTTTGAGGTTTGCGAAGGTTGTGAACTTACAACGAAAGTTTAATTTCTGTAGGTGTTACAATTTCGGTTTAGGATCATGGGAGTTAGTGTCGGCTAGATGCTATGGTATGCTTGGAGGGTCGGGGGGTTAGTATGTAGTTATTCTATACACTCTACATGTAGGACAACCCCAATCAGGACCCCGTTTAGGGTACGTATAAGTCTACTTGTTTCCTACTTGCTAAGTCCCCCGACCGTCCAAGTAAGTACCCTAGTTGAGCTTACCCGAGCTATTACCCTACGTTTGCATTTAACCTAGTTGCAAAGTTGTTCGAATCTCCACGCACCCATAGTCCCTTCTTCTGGACGTTGTCGGGTTCAGGGTTGAGGTTAGGATTTAAGTCTTCAAGTTCTGGAGTTCGGACTGCAGGGCTTGGGGCGCTTCCCATCTAAAGGACGTAGGCAAGGCTCAAGGGAGAAACTGAAGAAGAGGAAGAAGGTACACTTCTCGATTTGTGCGTGTCATCCTTTCGCGCAGGGGCCATGCTAATCTTCTCTGTATCGTTCGCGGTTGCTGCTCCTTGATGGGATAAGACAGTTTGAAGAACAGCGCAGAGTTCTTTGCATGCTTTTGTCGTTAATCATTTCCGAACTAATGTGTCGCTGACGTTCAGAGGCTCTTGTGGCTTACAACGACTGTGGGCACAAAAAATCAGGAAGAAGGGCACCTTCGTATTTTGAACGCGGGTTCCTGGCGAACTTAGAGAGAAACCCGGTTGACGGTACAACTGTAGAGGGCCTGCAAAGAGGCGAAGCGGTGAAGCGGTAGAGGTATTGGAAGTGCATGTATCCAACCGCAAAGCTTTTTTGCTGGACTTCGGAAAGATCTGTCAGGTTGCCACGACCTTAAGCTTCGGAGCTGTTTAAAGGCCATTGGTGTTCGAGTCTCTACTTACCAAATTCATGGTAGTACTGCTTTAGGGTTAGGGCTTTAGGTTGTAGGTTGAGTTCTCTACTTACGTCACTTAGGTCTGAGCGTCTCATGTTCCAACCCACGCCGATGCTTGAGTTTGATTGTAGAGGCTAGTGTGAGGAACATCGTGTCAGTGTTCGCTCCAAAAACCCAAGAATCATGCTTGTGAACTGAACACAGAAAGATTTTCCATTCGTAGGTGAGGATCCCCAAGCCCTGCGCGTTGAAACCCCATGGCGCCTGTACTTCCGAAGGACGAATGTCGAGAAACCGATGCGTCTTGTCTTTCACCCTCAAGACAGATACGCTGAATGAGGGTTCCGAGCGTTAGGGGGCTGGTGGTCATGGGCACACACACGTCATGCAACTAGAGACATAATGAAAGCAGCGACAGCAAGTAATAGTCATCGACCCCGTTAAACCTTTAAGTATCCTGACCCGTAACCAGCAAAAGAACGTGAAGAAAAATGTGGCTGCTCCAACAGTAAGTCACAAAGTCCTGTAGACAGTGTCGGTGAGGTTGTCCCTGCCATCGATATCTACACACGCATGCGCTTTTTGCACAGAGTGGTGACTGCAATCCAAGTGCTGCCCTTTTAACATGTCGGCTTTGGTTACGGAGCCGTAGTGGTTGAGCATCATGTGGCCGCGAAATGGCTTAATTGTCACCGTTAAAATCGACGGACGTGAACAACCGCGTGACAGCTTAGCATATTTTCACAGTGGCCTACCGCAACGTGTTTGTTGAGAACCAAGGGTTTTGATATCGCAAGCATCCCGCACCTAATCAGCACATCTTGGATTAATTAGTGCGAGTCGCTTGAAACATGGTTCTGGGGTGTGGCTATCAGCCCTGGTGCCGACAATAGGAATCAGCCTAAGCCCTATACAACATTCAAGCCTCCATCACTGAGCCCGAACCTTGCAACCAAACATCCTGGAGGCGCGGCGAGCGCACGATGCCTGGTCGAAGCACTGGCCTTAGGTCAAAGCCCGTTTAGTGACGTTTTGGTTTGAGGTTTCAGGTCCGGGTGTGGCATGCGAGGACGTGTCGGCATGCATGTCCTGAGCTATACGGTCGTTTTGCTTGCAAGCCCACCGCGCACATGATTTTTCCCGGTTGGCCCTGCCGGCGAGTTTCACACTGTCGTATCGTGATGCTTTAGCATCCTGCGCCGAACCCGTTGCATCTGGGCGGGCAAGTGGGCCACCCCTGCACGTGCTTTCTCCGCGCTCCAGTGACAGTGTAAAACCAGCAGTGCAGCCAGCCATCAAGGGCGTAGAAGACCCTGTAAACCGTAAACCCTAAAATCCCAAACCCCTAAATCTTAAATTCTTAGCACCCCTTAAACCCTAAAACCCCGAAAGTAGGCCCCTCAGCACGGGACCTTGGGAGCTTCGCCTTGCCCCAAGGTTGCCAGAGCTGCAGATGGACGTGTGCCTTGCCGACAGTTTCCTGTGTTGTACCTAGTAGGTAGGTAACCTTCAACCTTTTTTGGGGTACTATAATCCCCGTGAGAGTTTCCTGTGTTTTATGAGGGTTTAGGGCTCTTAGGGTTTAGGGTTTGCTTTGGTGAGAGCATCCAGCGTTCTATGACCCCCACCCCGTTTGTGCCTGAGTATGTAACCTTTTACCTTTTCGGGTTTATATAACCCTAGCTGGGGCTACCGGCGCCAGTCACGCCCATCATGCTGGCGGCGGCGGCCATCGAGGACTGAGGAGCCAATGGGGACCCGGCTGAAGCGGCGGCTCCAGCAGAAGGACCGGCACCCTCATCCCAGCCGTGGACTTTGCGAGGGACCTCCCGCAGTTGGATTTCGTTCACGAATGCGCAGCCTTAATGTGCAGTGGCTTTTATTTTGTACAGTTAGATTTAGCTGAACAGGACGGGCAGCCGCTTCGGGTTCATGCGTTCTTCTCACCCTGCCGCCGGCCAGGGTGCCGGTGCAGGTGGCATTGCCTACGGCGTCGAAGTGCTCTCAGACACACGAGGTGCCAGACAAGCAGGCTTTCTATTTTGATGCCATTTCTGCAACGGCTCAGCTTCTTGAAGATCCTGACTGGGAGGCCATCGCGTGTCAAGCAGATTCTTACGTGACAGGCGTGGCCATCGGCTTCGATGAGCCTGCAGGTTGAACAAGGGCTGTGTGTAGCATTTTGTAAGGGTTCGATATGTGGTTTATAAGACAGTGTGGGTAGTCTGTTTTAAGAGATTTAAATGAGTTGCATAGCGTTTCGGAAAGGGGATCATGAGGGTGCTCACAGAGTTTGTGAGGGCTTTGGGTTTAGGAGTTTACGCTGTCAGGGTTGACGGTTTAGCCTGGAAGGTGATCGGGGTAAGCACCAGTTGCTTTCGACCCCATGCATCACCATTTTGAAAACGCTACACTTACACTCAAAAAATCCAAAACCCCAAGCCAAAATCCCAAACCCTAGATCCAAAATGCTTAACGCCAAATCCAAAGCCCTGAACTCCAACCTGCTTTCAGACCCCAGCAGTACAATCTGCATCGAGCGAAAAGTTGCTTCAGACCTCAAGCATCAGTCTCTTCGGAACCCTCTGCGCTGAATCCCTGAATTACCCGACGTCCGCAACCCCGACACCCTAGCTACAACTTCGCTCAAGGTGTTAGGAAAGATGTTGGGTTTAGTTTTTCTTTCCTTCCACAACAAAGGGCCTTAGCAATGTCCCGGAAAGGAAAGTTAAAAAGCTAACGGTTCTCCAATACCCAGCTTGTAAATACTTGGGAGCAGTTAGGTTTGTTTTTTGGGGGGGTCTTAAACTGAACCTCGCAAAGCTTAATTAAACCTTTGAGCCCTCCTTGACTGTCTCAGGTTGGCCTCTCTGGAAAACTCCTTGGAGAGAAGCCTTGAACCCCAAACTGAAATCCGAAAGCCCCTGAGGCGAGGGGTGGTCTCTTGATGAGGCTTGGGGTTAATGCCTTCATCAGAACCATAGGAAATCTTCTCTAGACCCATAAATTCTGCAAACTGCCCAAGCATCCATTGATAGTCTGTACAGTCTATGTGTGTCTATGTATCAATGCTAACCCTCTCTGTAGAAAAAGCAATGGCGAATACAAACATACACTAACACACACAAACACACACACACACCACAAGCCGTAACAAGAAGCAAGACACATGGGAGTTTCAGACAAGAAGGAACCCTAGGATCAAAGCCTAAATAGTATGAAGCAACCTTATGTCAAGGACTCTAGAAAGGTAGCCCTAAACGCTACGGCCTAAACCCTAAAACCCTGAGCCCTACACTGTACGAAGCACCCAAAATGAGACGCCGCAGAGGCTGGTTTGCGGCAGTCCGGAAGATAACATCACACCAGTTTCTCTGCTCGAGACACTTGGCTTTACTCTAACAAGTCCCTATGGTACACTCTATTCACCATATTCCAATAATCGAGGTCATTACTACCACGGATGTGCTTGGGATTGTCATTCTGGGTCGTTGGGTTTCTTTGGATCCCTCCGATACAGCATACTGTGTCAATGGGTTTAATTCGGCGGCACTGCTTAATGCGCGCTAACCTTCACCCGGATTTGGCCGGCCGTTGTTCTGTGTTCTGCTGATGGCCAAAACTACTTGAGTAGAGGAGAACAAGAGGCGGGAGATGTCGCAATCTAGGTTCCTGAGTACTACCTTTATGGGTGGTTGTCAAAATTACGGTCCCTTTTTGGGTCCTTAATATAATACGGCACCTAATATTTAGGGTACCCAAAAAGGGACCATAATTTTGACAACCACCCTTATGCCTTTTTAGTTTAGGGTCCCCGTAGTAAAAACCAAATAGTAGGAGAAAGACGAGTTCAGGCCTCAGGCTTTGGCTGTTTGTGATTTTGGCTTGGTTTTGAGGTTTTCGGGCACCTTAACCCTAAACCCTAAACCCCTAAACCCTAAACCCTCCGTGGACGACCAAGGAAGCTAAATCCCTTATAGAGTCCTCAAAAAGAGCCCTTAGAGGACCCTTTGAAGGAACCCTATCCTGCTAAGTCTCCCGAGCATCCAAAGGAAGCTTGCTGCTCGAATTGCTTGCGATTCGAAGTTAGACTTTGAGGCGCCCGAAGGGTCCCCTTGCAGGGTTCCCTTCTATAGGGCCCTAAAAAAAGCACATAAACAAAAATGAGGATAGGGATATCCCATATAAACCCCTTATAATGAAGCCCAATAAGGTAGGGATATCCCTTTAAAATGCTTATGCTTACGTGCTTTCGGGGGTCCCTATTCTAAGGGTCGGGTTCCTTTTAAGGGTGCCCCGCTAAGGTTCCCTTTTTGAGGTTCGCTTTCAAGGTTCCTTGTCAAAGCGTTCCTTCCAAGGGTGTTTTTTAAGGGTCCTCTTTTGAGGGTTCCTTTTGCGGTCCTTTTTGAAGGGTTCCCTTTTGAGGGCTCCTTTTAAGGGTCCCTTTTAAGGGTTCCTGTTTAAGGGTTCCCTTTAAGGGCCCTTTTAAGGGTTCCCTTTGAGGGAGCTAGTAAGTGCTGGCGGCGTTTTCCGGGTGATTTGGGTTCAGGGTTTAGGGTTCAGGACCCAGGGTTTGGGGTTCAGGGCTTTGGGTTTCGGGGCGTAAGGTCTTGGGGGTTTGGCACGTTGGGGTTTGCAGGTTCAGGGTCTAGGAGTTAGGGTTTGAGTCTTGGCTACTTAGAGGGTCGGGGGACGTAAAAAGTTGGTAAGACAGGTTCCCCTGCCCACGAGGTTCTAAAGTGAGAAGTAGTATTGGTGAGTACCCCAAAAGGGATCCTAGTTGGTATTATGATAACTACAGAGCTAAGACGAGGAAAAAAATCCCTCGCACAGATCCAAAAGTAGCAAGCAAGCAAGCACAAGCCACCAAAGCATCAACTCGTAAAAGCCCACCCCACACTAACCCCTAAACCCCCAAACCCATAAGAGCCTAGAGCCCCTAAATCCCTGACCCTTACACCGTCAAGGAAGCAGTGATTTAGGACATGTCTGGTGAAGAGCTAACGATGTCACAGGGTGTTGGGTCTAGTTTAGCTTCGAATATCGGGGCGTGGGTTTCGGCTTATAGTGAACTCCAGAAAGTTCGAACATAGATATAGGATGATTCATGCTGGGATTGCCTATACTTTACTTTAAGGGCATGAGGCTAATGATGTTCCAACTTTCTGGCTTCTACTGTAAGGGGTTGAGGGTTTCGGGTTGAGGCTTCGAACATGGGGGCCTGGGTTTTTTCGGAGGCTTCGAGTACTGGGTCCTCGGTGATTAGTATATAGTGCTATCCCTCTAAGGGTCTGGTTTACATTTAACTGTTTGCATTTGGGCTATAGTTTCTTGTATAGGGATTTCCACAAAACAATGAGATGTGTAGTTCTTCAAATATGGGTCCCGTTTAGAGTCCTTCTGGGGTGCCCGAAAAAAAGGCTCTAATTTACAGCACTGCCCATTTATTTTGCCTACCTTCCAAGGGGGAATGAGATCTTTTAAGAATACGCTTGATACTATCATGTACCCTAAGCCCTATGAATGTGCGCGAATACTGCATCGATGATTGTAATTCAGGCGGTTGAATACATATCTTCGTCTATTGAAATCGTGCAACTCCGAGGCGTAGCGATGGTGTTCCTTTCACCCATGTAGACAGTTGTCTGCCATGCGGTAGCCTGAACAGTAAACTTGGTTGCCCAGGGTGGCCATGCTTTCGCAGCGGCCGACGCCAAATGCCTTCCGTTTATAAACGAGTGGCTGCGAAAGCATCTTGACTACAATGCTTGAAGGGTCGAGCGACGTAGTTGATATGTTTGGAATGGAGTTATAGTGCCCATGCAGCGTTGTTTGATTGTAGCCCTACTAGTAGGGTATGGTGGTTTGTAACATGGTTTCATAGGACCAGGATGTATATGAGAGGTCCTGTACCATACGTGCCTCGATAATGAGAAATGAGAAAAGGGCTTTGGCGAGCTTGAGTTCAACAAGGAAGCCTAAAACATGACTTGGACACGTCCTGAAACCTCTGTATTGTTTCAAGAACCTGCCCAGATCCCAACAGGTTGGTTGCCTGTTTGTTCGGATCTCCTTGCCGGGGAGTGCTTGCTTTCCCCATGCCGCTTGGATATAGTCAAACGGACCGGCAAACAACCGCCAAAGCCCCAACACAAAAGGCCCTGATACAGGGGCCGCCTAAGCAATTACCAGTAATACTGGCCTTGTAGCAAGTATACCTTTACATACCCCAAAAACCCTGTTGTAATTAGTCAGGGCCGCGTGTTAAGGCATCGCCAGACAAAGAACACACACTCACACATGGAGATTCTTTGGGCTGTTGCGGTTTTGGGCGCCGGGGTTAGGGCTCTTTGGGTTCAGGCCCTGCGACTCTAGGCTTTTGGGCGTGAGAATTCGGGATCCGCTCACGGGTGCTTGAGACATGATGCTATTACTATAGGGTGCCTAAGTAATTACCTATACTATGTTGGGGGGGTTCCTTAAAATAAGTATAGTATAATATACCCCCAAACCCTATTCGAACTATTAAGGCCCCTATATTACTTCGGGACAAGCCCCTGATTATTCAGGATCCCTTGAACCGATGCAAGTACCTTGACTTGAAGAACCTAGGTGTCTAGTCTTCTTACAGGACCGCACTGAAGCATTCTGCTACAGTCCCAATGTATCCCTGTAAACTGCTCAGACCCCACCATGGGCGTTGAAGAAAACGGGCGATTTTAAAATCCAATCTCCGAGCGAAAGTGCAGAGAGAATCCTGACTACACTGGACTTAGACCCTAAGTCGAATTCTGATCCATGCCTGTCCCTGAACCCCGAACGGATTCTTGGAGTACATCCAGCTCTAATCTAAGTACGGACGAAGACCTGTCAGTAGACCAACAGGCGTCAAATCTTTGAAACCGAATATCCCCATAGTTCCTATCTAGCTCCAGTATCAATATACCCTTAGTAGCTGAGTGGATACACTTTACACTTTTTTGGATAATATCACCCACTATAAGACTGAAAGTGTATACTTTCTGGGGCTTCTGAACTCAGCAACTAAGTACCCCAAGACCGCATGTAACTGTTCGGGCCCCTAGATTAGGCTCTGGGGGGTTCGGGGCCAGGCCGTACACCCCTGGATTTTGAAATTCTCCGTATGAGAACTGAATAATTGCAGAAAGGCCACCCTTACTTTTCAGGGGTGCTTCGGAGACCTACGGTTGATGGACAAAATCCTGCACTACCTTAAGGACCCTAAACTATGGGAATTATGGTATATTCCTTATTATAGGTCATGCAGGATTTTGTCCATCAACCGTAGTAAGGTTTGTTAGTTTAGGGGTTAGGATCTCGGAGGTTTGGAGCTCGGGTCGATTCTGCCCCCAATTCTGCACCGGGTGGGAGGCCACCTCGCGAAGAAAGAGCAAATGGGCACAGCTCGCTCTGGCGCCTGGCTGAAAGTTGGTTAGGGTTTAGGGTTTTACATAGCTCTGCAATAGGTTTTGACAGGTGCGATCTGATAAGAAGCCGCTGTTTTTGGGCGGTTCTCTAAATTTTAGTGTCCTTTATACAAGGGTGCCGCACCTGAAAGGGACGCTAGTTGAGAGAACTACCCATCTTGTAAATACAACAAGGAACCTGCCGTCGTCCACTCTTGGCATATCTGAGTAGGCTTACCGGTTTGTAGGGCGCTACAGGGTTTCGTGGGTTTTCGCGGGCCGCATCAGAGGGTCCTGAGCAACTTTCGCTTGAGATGTTCCAGGGGTTCGGGCTTTAGGGTAGGTTAGGGGTCAGAATGATATACACCCCTTGACCCTACACCCTATACGGCCCAAAGATTATTCCATAAACCCTTAACCCTAAACACTATAAAGCCCTCAAGATTCTCAGGCCCCTGTATTGTCCTGGGCCATCAAGCCGGAACGAAGATGTCTTGTGGATCCTAGGGATGTCTACTTGGAGGATCGGGGGACTTGGTAACTAGTTATTTTGGAGACGTATAAGTACCAGAACCCCAGTAGGATCACGTTTAGGGTACTTACAAGTCTACATATTTCCTACTTACTAAGTCCCCCGACCCTTCAAGTATACACTATGTACTTAGACCTCTAAGTACCTCTTTCATAGAGGGCGAAATAGCTAGGAATATTTAGTTTTAGTGGGTTTCAAGTAACATAGGGTCTAGCGGTTGGGGGGGTTGGGGTGTAGGGCTCAGGGTTTTCAAAGTGGGTTTTAAAAGCATAGGACATAGGAGCCGACCTAGTTCGGAATAAATAGTCCACAAGGTTCCTTGTTGGAGTTATACTCTAGGTTCCTGAGTACTACCCTTTTGCCCTTTTTAGTTTAGGGTCCCCTTATAAGAAACCAAATAGTAGGAAAACGGGTACCCTGATTATAAACAAACGGGTTACTCAGGAACCTAGTTAGTATACTCTCCTCCCCAGCCCTGTTCGAATGATCAAGGCTACTAGAGTATGCAGCTCGGAATTGTCAGTCACATGATCCCCTTACTGTCTCAGTATGATTAAAGTACAACGTGCCCAAGACAGGATTCTGATCTTTATGAAGAAGGCGAGTGTAAGACTCTAGGGCTTAAGCCCTCACTGCTCCAGATCCATGTGCACATTCTTGTCAAGGGTCTGCCCCTCGGCCTGTCTATCCTAGGTTTCTGGTTCGTGCCCTTTTGCCCTTTTTATTGTATGGTTCCCCTAGTCAAACTGAATAACAGGAAACAGGATACGCTTATTATTCAGGGGTCACTTAGGAACCTAGTATCTGTCCGAGAGAAACTAAGGAGCAGTACTCAGCAACATCTGCACCTGGATCGGGTAGGGCGTAAGGTTGAGGCCTGGGGGCCATGCATATGCTCGGCCGATGATAACTGTATCTGGGCCTTCGGGAATCTTGGAGAGAGTAAATATGGGGTGTCATTTCTGGGATATCCTAGCAATAGAAGACCTCCTTTTCATGAGAACCCTAAAAAGCCCCGTGAAGCTTACAAACGTAGGGCCCTCGGCATGGAGAAGGTATGCCCTAAGTACTTCGAGAAGAGCACAGCCTTGCAAAAGGCGCGTCATCGGCGGCGCAGACAAGGGCGGCCGCTTAGCTCCATCACGGGGAGCCGTCGAGACTTGAGGAGCTATAGAATGAAATATACATGGATTTAGGGTTTAGGGTATAATGTAGGAACCTGATTAAGGAACCCTGGGCCTATAACCCCAAAATAGTAGAATTCATATAAGGAGCCCTAGTAAAGGCCCCAGGTTTCTTAATCAGGTTTTCTACATTATGAGGTATACCAGGTTTTCCTAGACCCGACGGCTCTAAAAAGGTAGGTTTCGTCGGGACCCGGTAGGTTTTGAGACTCGGGAAAGTGTATATCGTGTTCCCTCTGGTATGTATTTTTCAATAACGGGGCACCATACAAACCGTTAATGGTGAGCTTTGAGCCAAAGCCCCCGCCAACCCAAAAAAAAAAAAAAAACACTTTTGATCCAAACGCCTTCAGCGCCGAGAAGTTGAAGGGATTCTTGCAAAGCCCCCAAACCCCAAACCCTAAACCCTAAACCCTAACCGAAACCGAAAACCTACACCCAAAGCTCTAAGACCCAAGCCCTGAATCCTAAAAAAGAAGCAAGGCAAAGCTCTAATCCTAAAAGACCCCATGCAAAGCTCTAAAGACAAAAGCCCTAAACTCTGAACACTTATTTGAAACAAACAAGGCAAAGCTCTAACACCTAAGCCCTAAATCCTAAAAAAAGAAGCAAGGCAAAGCTCTAACAGACCTAAGACCTAAACTCTGAACTTTGCTTGAAACAAAAAAGGCAAACAACGAAGGCCTAGGGCCAAGAAGATCCCTTAGCCGCCTTAGCCCTGCGGACCGACGTCCACCTGAAGCCCCAAGACCTCAAAATCCCTAGGCCCAAACCTACCTACTTGGAGGGTCGGGGGACTAAACCCTAAACCCTAAACTAAGGGTCGGGGGACTTAGTATTTAGTTATTTCAGGGACTTCTAAGTATCATAATCCCAATTAGGATCCCTTTTAGGGTACTTATAACTCTACTTATTAGCTACTTACTAAGTCCCCCGACCCTCCAAGTAGTCGTTTAGGTTCCTGGGTAGTGCCCTTATTAAAGGGTTCCCTAAAGGCTTCTATAAGGGACGAAAGGGTTCTACGAGGGATCTATAAGGGTTTAGGGTTTACTAGGTTCCTGGGCAGAGCCCTTTTTGCCCTTTTTATTGCATGGTCCCCCCATTCAAACTGAACAACAGGAACAAGGGTACTCTTATTTTTCAGGGATGACTCAGGAACCTAGTGGTCAAGTAGGTAACCCTTGACCCTTTTGGGGGCCCTAGACTGTTCCCAATATACTCCCAAACGTGACAAGTAGGACTAGGTGGCATTGTGGGAAACGTGATAATTTCCTTTCTGGTCCTATAGCGGTATCTCATAAACACAACCCCCAAGCCCAAAAGCGCTGAAGCCAAAATCCCGGAAGGGCCGAAGGTTTAGAGTTTGAGAGGGCTGAGACCAAACTCGTGCCTAAACCCAGAAGCCCCAAGAAGGACCAAGTCCTAGGCTTTTTTGGGGAGACCGCGTAAATTTAGGGCCCTTCTTAACCCTACTTCTGGCTCTCGTCAAAGGAACATCAGCGAGAGGGTTTATAGTCGCAAGGGTCCCCCTAATCCCAACTCCTAGCAAGGAATTATCGTCAGAACGGGCCCTGGGCTAACCGACGAGCAGGCGAAGGCCACGACTACCATGGAAGCCTGTAAACGGATCTATCA
>BGNK01000116.1:1061-13561 GCA_003297005.1 Symbiodinium sp. clade A Y106 | reverse complement strand
GCCAGAAAGCTCTCCGAGTTATAGATTAACATATTGTTATACGGGTTGGAAAATGAGTAATACTGTCCCCTTTCAGTCGCTCCACAAATGCAGTATAGTTCTCCCCCAAAGCCAGGTTCTAACGTTTATGAACCCCCTATATTAGTCAACCGCAGGACCACAAGCTTTGCTTGTGTTTACAGCTGGCTCATGCGGGTCACATTTTAGGTCCCTCAAATAGCACGGCGCCCCTATAAGAAAGTATCCTAAAACGTACGCGAATTTAGGGAGCTTCCCATATGCAAGCCTGAATCAATACCATAACTGTTCTGGGCGGTTCCCGAAATTTTAGGCTAGGGATTAGGGATTTAGGGTTCAGGGTAATATACTTACAGGACCACTGAGAACCCGTTCGCATTATTGAGGCCCCACTGTTAGACGCTCCGGGGACGTAGGAGGTGGAGCATGAGTAGGGTCGCAGCTGGATAAGCTTAACTAGGGTACCAATTTCCGCACCTAGATCCTACTTAGTCAGTCCAGTGATCCTTCAAGTGTGCTCGAGGTCCGGAATTTTTCATTCTTGCCATGCTATTCCCTGCACAACAGCCACTCCCTAAACCCTCAAAGCCCAAACCGGACTCAATATCAAGTGATCAGAGGAGCAACCAAAGTTTGGGGATCTTTTACTCCTCCGATGGCATCAACACATCGAGCGGACAGCAATCCCGAGGGGCGACGGAGAAAAGCCGGGTCGTGGACGAACACCCCAGCACGGAGAGCCAGGACGACTGGGGAGGCGAATGGCAGGGGGACAGCACCTGAGACCAGCACTCCGACTCCCATGCCCACTCCAGTTGCGGCTCCAGTTCCAGTTTAGGGAAGGATGTCAGCACTTGGCGCAATGTGGTGTTGGGACAGCAGTGTTGCAGCTGGCCTTCGCGAGTGGCGATTCTTGGTTATGGCATCGGGAAGTACCCCGACGAGTACGACCAGCCACCAAGAGTCAAAGCGTTGCTGAGAGAATTGGCAGAGGAGGCTGACTACGGGAACTGGGAGCAGTGACTGAACATCAAAATGAGTGTGAAGCAGTGACAGTCATGGATGGAAGCCAAGGGAAGCTGGTAACCGTGGCTTTGGCCGTGACAGTGGCCTCTACGACCATGAAAGCTTAAGCCCCAAATCCCGCAGAATGAACCCCGAACCCCCAAGCCGAGCAGGGCTAAGTAGTACAAACGCGTCGCTGAAACGGATTCTTAAAGCAGCCCATTGCGGTCCAGGAATTGTTGGTGAAGGCATGACGCAGTGATGCTTGAAGTTTCATCGGCAAATTTCTCGTGGGCTGATAGATAGTTAGATCAATGCTGTCACTTGTAACCTACTCTAAGGCGATCATAACTCGGTCCCAAACTAGCCTCGAATCGTCTAAGCCCTTCGACCCCAAACCTGCAACTATAGTGAAAGTTGTGTATTGCATTATATCATGTTTACTATGTTAAGTTATATCAAAAAATGTCTGTGTGTATATATATATAGTGTAATATGATATGTCATAATATGTGCGTGTATATGCATATATATACAGATTATTACGATGATATAAGCCGGAGCCTTGCTACAGGGACTTGGACGTGTAGTGGACAAGGAATTAGGTCCACATGACATCGGCCGAAACCTGATGAAGAAACCCCAGTTCCGAAATCCCCAGCAGTGTGGCGAAAGTTCTCACATAGGAAGCACCGCTGTCTTTATATGGGTTCACTACCGAAACCGGTGATGCTCCGAAGTTACCGTGAACCTACAAGCTCCAATGCCATGATGAGGTCACTACTGGCTACTATAGTGTCAGTTCCCTTGCTCACCATGAAAACCCTAAACCCTACACCCCTAAACCCCAAACCCTCAACAGCTTGAAAACCAAAGAGAAAAGGGCGAGAAAGCAGTGGAAATTCAAATGCACTCAGACATCCATGCTGCCCCGAAACGCTACTCTTAGGAGTACTTTTAAATCGTGTTTAAGTTTTGGTTCCCTAAGAAACAGCTACAATTACAATTTTTGCCAGGCTAAATTCAGTATAGTACTCCCAAAACCCTTTTCTTAAGATCATGTGTGTTTCAAATAGGATAGGATAAGTCCCGCAACCCTAAGTCCGAGAACCCTAATCCCCTAAACCCCTAAGCCCTCAACCAAAAGGAGTTCCTTTATAGATAACCACTCGAGCCATCTTTTGAGCGTCCTGCTGGCACTGCACAGCGAACTGCGATGTGAGTTTAAAGATCCGTAATATCGGAGCCCGAATAGTTACAATAGCCTTTCTCCTTGTGGTATGTTCTAGTATAACTATAATCAGGAGCATCAAAAATACTTGGAGGGTCAGGGGACTTAGCAGCTGGATATTGTGTAGAGGTGTCAGTATCATAACCACAGCTAGGATGTTTCTTAGGGCATTTATAGGTCTACTTCCTACTAAGTCCCCCGACCCTCCTAGTGGGGACCCGAAGATGATCAGGTAGGGTTAGGACCTGGGTATATGTAATGTTTAATAATCAGAACAGGGGTTTGGGGTTTCGTTGTCATAATTATGGTATAGTGTACCCTCAAATCCTACTCTAATTATTACGGCCCCTATATTAAGGCCCTGACTAATCAACCGCCCCCATCTTAAGGGGCTGGGTAGGCTCGCCTTGTAATCCTTATTAACGGAGGGTGGCTGACTAGCTCGGGGCCTCAACGAGGATTCGGGGCTTAGATTTGAGCTTTTCAGGTGTAAGCCGGAAATGGAGGGTCTTGGTTTTTTGGGAGGGTCTTTGAGATTGTTATACGGATCATTTTAAAGGGTGGACCAGAAGGTATAAGTTTCCTTTTTGAGGAGGTGCCAACCAAAAGGGAAGCCTGGTTTGAACAAGCATCTTCAGGGCAGGAGACCGCAGGATTGTGTTCACTGTAGTTGTCTTCAACCCAAAGACTCCGAAACCCTTTGATTAAGGAATCTACTTTAAGTCAGATTAGGGATCCTATGGTTATTTGAGGGATATTCCTCAGTTAAGGGGTTTTGGTCTCTGGGAACTCATGGTTTCCAGGTGTTCTGCTTGCGTCCCTCCTTTGCGGCTCTTGGTTCTGGAAACGCTGACTTTGGGGGTGTACAAGCACCCCCCAACTACCCTCTATTCTACCCTAAGTACCCACTATTAAGGACCATAAGGGCTCTATTAAGGGGTACTTGGGGGTTGTACCGTGCACAGTTTCGAGTTTGAAGTCTTTGAGGCTGAGGTCTTTGAAGGTTAGAGGGTTGGGCTTGGCGGTAGTAGCGGCGCAGACTCTTGATTAATTCCCAGAGACTCCAATATCCCTTAATTGCGGAATATACCTTAAATGATATTAGGGATCCTATCAGAATTTGAGGTATATTCCTTACTTCAGGGATATTGGAGTCTCTGGGTTCGCCCTGTTGCAAAAAGTCATCAATCTCAGGATCTTTACTCTAACCCTTACGAAAGGAATGGGCATTTGCTTAGAATGGGTTGACTGTCTTAAGTTCCCGATACCATGCTATTCAACTTGTTTGGTTTTTCTAAGTGGTAGTAGCACTCAGAATTTCAGGCGCTTTAGTTCCTTGGGCACTTGGGGAAGCGAGTTTATGAACCCAGGACAACAGACCTGAGGCATGCAGACAGCGTGCAGAGTCCAGCATAAGCACCATTGCCAGCAGGGTCGCGTACTATATGGGCCTGAATAATTGACTTTACCCCACGGCAAAAGAAAGACCTGAATATTGGTCTCCGCCTAGTTATTCAGGCTCCTATAGTAGATTTGTAATGAACTCGTTTCAAGCAGGTCGTTTTTCCCGGAGGAAAAAGGTGCTTGTCGGCAGCTCCCTCTTCTGAGGGACCTCTGGCTACTAAGGCCCGGGGGGGAGGTTCGTAAAAGTACGTGCACCCGGCTTAGCGTCCTTACAAAAAGGAGTCAAATCTGAAGAGCTCTAAATCAAAGATGTAAATGAAACCTCCAGGCACATCCTATTGAGCATCTGCAAACGCGGCAAGCATGCACCGGTCAATGTAGAGCAACCTCTAAAAACTGAAGATCAGTTGTGGATCACCGTAAATCCTACACCCTAGTTGTGGTTGGCGTGCACTTTAAGTCCTGATCCATCAACCAGGTTCCTGACTAGTACCACCCTTTTTAGTTTGGGATCTCCTTATCAAAACTGAGGGTACCCTTATTGTTAAGGGGTTACCGAGGGACCTAGTCAAGGGCTAAGAGAATCCTGCATTAAACCTTGCCGGGACACATAGCACTGTTGACCAACAGCCTTCTTTCACCACCTCGCTTATCATTATTACGCTTAATACTACTATCGAGTTTCTGATTCATATTGATACTGTACTATATTGGATTATTGTCTCTCCTCCTGGAGGCATATTTAGTTTTCCCGGAAATCCTGTAAAGGAAGCCAGATCCCAACACAGGAAACTGCTTGAAAGACACCAGAAACCCGTATGGCATAGAACCCCTTCCGGAAACCTGACAGAATTCTTTCTTTGTGGAACCCCTAAAGCAGAGGTGCAGAGTCTGCCAGTCTTCGTCCTGAGATTCTTGAACATGTCAGATCACGGTATCACCTCCTCTTCGTGGAGCTTCTTTGGGTTCAAAAAACCCAAACAGCCGTAAACGAACTTAGTGGCCTTGATAATTAGAATAAGGTTTTGTGACGCGCACGAAAACCTGTCGACGAAGAGCGAAACAAAAAACGACATATGCATCCTCAAAGAGAGGTGTTGTGGTATAGCCGACTAAAGGTGGATTAGGACTAGGAAGCTCTTACATTAAAAACCAGCTTCATGATTCCAAGGCCCAAAGCCAAACCAGCCAACACCCAACAGCCGACATGAACCCACAACTCGCACTTCTGAATCACCCACGAACCTGAGTCAAACATTTGACGCAACGTCCACAATCCGAGCGACTAGAACAACACCAGGAACCACCCAATACCGAAAAAGGATCCCGACTCGGGGCTACTTGTAGCAGCTTTGGGGCCATTGCGGCTCGCCATGCGAGATGGCATTCCTGGGTAGAGATTTCATATTTGTGTCTGGGCTGCAGAGGTGAACTTGAGACATCTTACGATATGCCCAAAGAGCGACATAACCCGCATTTCAGGCAAGCACTTTGAATCAAAATCAAAGACCCCTGAAGCCCTAAAGGTTAAGGCATATTCCTGAAGGCGAGGGCTTTGGATTCTCGGGTGGTTGGAGTGCATCATTGGTTGCCCGGTGTTGGTCCGGTCAAGCTGCGCACGTACAGTTTACAGGGCTTGATGAAGGTCTGGAAAGACATCCCATAAACCAAATTAGCATTGTACAGTACAGTCTAGTATCGTATAGTGTAGTATCGTACAGAAAGGTAATATGAGATAGCGGGGTCTTGCTAATCGCGATCTCCAGATGATGAGTAAACCGAGGTCACAAGGCAACCAAGAAACGACCGCCTGTTCAATTTTTGCATAGTGTAGAGCTTCAAGCTTTCTGTGCAGAGGACGCCTTCGCATCTGGCCTTTTACGCTGAACCCTAATTATACACTGGGCAAGAACCCCTGGTCCCAGAACCCCAAGATATTGAGATCCGTATAAAGAACCCCTATGGAGACCCAAGGTTTCTTAATCAGACTCCTGCATCATGCATGTTTGCGTATGTGCTTCGAGGCGAGAATCCCAACTCGTGCATCACACGCCATTTATGAGACTCTCTTACGACTAAATGCAGCATCATCAGCCCTGTCGTCGTCATAGTCGTCGTCATCAACACCATACTCACTATCATCTTCGCCTAGATGATCAGCAGCCTCATCGCCACGGCCGTTACCATCATCAGCATCATCTCCATCTGGTCATCTTCATCAGCACCATCACGACAATCAACAGCAGCTGCCGCCGGAGCAATCATATGCGCATCGCCATCAGCAGAGCTGAAGAAGAACAACAGCAACCGCGAAGATGCAACAAGCCCTAGCAACAGATGCGTCGCCTTGTGAGCTCTGATATCATGGAGAGACCCTGCTGGCTCGTGCTTGCAACACTTGGAGTCGTCGCAGCAGCAGTACTGTAGCTGCTTGGAGAGTCGGGGGACGTAGTAGCTAGTTATTTTCGGGACTTAGAAGTACCATAACCCCAATTAGGACCCCTTTTAGGTTACCTATAACTCTACCCATTACCTACTTACTAAGTCCCACGGCCCTCCAAGTGTTGACTAGGCGGCGGAAGGATGTACTGGAACCTCCGAGACCCACCCCCTAAACCGGCCTAACTACCTACCAATACGATTTTGGGGGGCTCCTTAGTATGATTATGATACAATATACCCCCCAAACCCTATTCTAACTGCGAAGGCCCCTATATTATGGTACCCTATAGATCTCTTATAGTATCCCTTATAGAGGACCCTTTAAAGGAACCCCATTCGAAGTCATCAGGCCCCTCTATGCACCTTGAGAAACCTCAGAGCCTCGACTGGAGCCGTCTGCAAGGCCCCAAAAAAGCACATAAGCCAAAATTAGGATAGGGATATCCCATATGGGAGTTTCCGAAAATGGGGGTACCTTATTTTGGGGCTTCGGGTCCCCTATTTTCGGAAACTCCCATATAAAGCCCCTTAAACTGAAGCCCATTAAGGTAGGGATATCCCCCCATAAAATGCTTATGCTTATGTGCTTTTGGGGTCCCTGGGTCTGAGTCTGAGGCATTCCACAGGAAGGATGGCCCCTTAGGCACGGAGGGGGGGTTCAGGGTTTGAGATGTGGGTGGTTGTCAAAATTATGGTCCCTTTTTGAGTACCCTAAATATTGGGTGCCGTACTATATTAGGGACCCAAAAAGGGACCATAATTTTTGACAACCAGCCATGTAGGGTTTAGGGTTTAGGGAAATTGGAGTTCGGAGGTTTAGGGTTCAGGGTTTAGGGTGTGACCCTAGTATAGTACTCTAAATAATGGGATCTTTATTATAAGGACCCCAGGGTTTAGAGTTTAGGGGTTTAGGGTTTAGGGTTTGGGGGAATAGGGTTTCGAGTTTAGGGTTAGGGTGTAGGATTTGGGTATCCGCTTACGGTTTAGGGTTTAGGGTATGGTACTTATAAGTTTCCAAAATAACTAGTTACTAAGTCCCCCGACCCTCCAAGTAGGGTTTGGGTATCCACTTAGAGGCCACTACTCGCATAGTAAGTAGCTTTTCTGGAGATTTTTGAGTATCATAGCTTCAATCAGGGTTTTTTACTAAGTCTCCCGACGCTCCTAGTAGCCCTAGTAGCTAAGTGGATACACTTTACACTTTTTGGTGTAATCTTACCCACTATAAAACTGAAAGTGCACACTTTTGGGGGCTTATGAACTCAGCAACTAAGTAACCCTTCCTCAACTTCAGGCCAAAAATCCTAGAATTGTGTCTCTCTCCACCCTAAACTAGGTTCCTGAGTACTACCCTTTTGCCCATTTTTAGTTTAGGGTCCCCAAATTAGAAACCAAATAACAGGAAAAAGGGTACCCTTATTTTTATGGGGTTACTCAAGAACCTCGTAAAACTCTAAACCGCAAACGCTCAAATTCTAGAAAAACCTAACACCACAGAGCCCCTCGAGCCCTAAAGCCCCATAAAACCCTAGAGCCCTAAGCCCTAAACCCTGGATCCCAAACCCTAAAACTCTAAAACTGACAACCCTAAAGTCCTGAATCCTTAAACACACCAGCACTCAAACAAACTACACCCTGGGTTAAATCTGATATTTTGTAGGCATGCCTAAAAAATCAGATCAGGTACTGTGGCGAATTCTAAACCCTAGTCCCACAGCGGGAATAAAATGGGTTTGACCATTTGTAGAAGGGGTTTGGGGTGGGTTTGGGAAGCCTAGAACCCTAAACCGCTCGGTTTCGAGCAGCCAGGCCTGCAACTCCGGCTCTTGGATGGGGATCAGATCGTGGTAACCGCAACGTGGCCTCAGGTTTAGGCTTTGGAAGGGTTTCGGATTTTTTTTGGGGGGGTTAGGGTTTAGGGCTTTAGGATTTAGGGCGGTGTGCTTAGGATTATTTAGGAGGGTTTAGGGTGTTATAGGGTTTAGGGATTTGTGGGTTCTTTCGGACTTCATACTTGGAGGGTCGGGGGACTTAGTAACTAGTTAGTTTAGAGACTTATAAGTACCATAACCCCAATTAGGGTCCCTTTTGGGGTACTTATAAGTCTACTTATTACCTACTTACTAAGTCCCCCGACCCTCCAAGTAGGGGGCTTATGGCGTTGATGTGGTGCAAGCCAACGAGGCGTTGCTTTCGCGGCTGTAAGCTTTCTTGAAGGTCTAGGTTCCTGAGTAGTATCTGAGGCTAGAAGTATGGCCCCCTGGGCCCGGGATTCTAGGGACCCTCAAGGTTACACATAAGGTATATAGTAGGGTATATAAGGATCCCAGGGTAAAGGGCCCATATTCGGGGCCCATGGTTTTCAACCTTAGGTAGTACCCTTCTGCTGTTTTTGGTTTGGGGTCTTATTAGAACCGAGTGTCCTGTAAACCCTAAACCCTAAACGCTAGAGAAAGGGTACCCGTATTGTTAAGGGGTTACTGAGGAACTGAGGGGTTGCATTACCCAGGTAGCTGTACGGGTCTTGGATACTTGCTCTTGTTTAGCTTCAGCCATGGTTTCTTGCCCAGAGACTCCAATATCCCTTAATTAAGGAATATGCCTTAAATCATATTAGGGATCTTAATTATAAATTAGGGTATGTTCCTTAATTAAGGGATATTGGAGTCTCTGGGTGTATAGGGCTTTCCAAAAAAACCTATACTGCTGCCTACCTTCTGGGGCGCCTCCACCGCCCGACAAACACCATCACCAGCACCTTGGATGCCCTCAAGCAGAGCGCGCTCAAGCCTAATCCCACGTGCCAGACCCTTGCATTTCTTGAACTTTGCCCTCGTCCACAAACCCTTATAGACCCCATTATTTCATGGTCCCTAAACCCTAAACCCTTGGACCCAGTATAAACCCAGCCCAGGGCGTTTCGGGGCAGCTGAAGAAGGAGGTGGAGAGGCGTGCCAAGCAGGGTCAGGGTTGAGTTTACGGGCCTAAAAAAAGACTAGCGCTATTCCTTAAGGACCTGATTACATTTGTGCTCTAACATACCCCGATCCCTAACCCTAAACCCTAATTAAACTCTGACCCTAAACCCTAAACCCCAACCCAAAAAAAACCATTCTAATCATTAAGGCTCCTGTACTGGTGAAGCTCCATAAAAAGCCTTACCTTCGAACCCTTATGGACCCCTTTTAGAAGGAACCCGTTACAGAAACCTTTAAGGGAATCCCGATAGATCCCTTAAAGGAATCCATGAGCTCCCTTACAGGAACCCTTAAAGAAACCCCGGTAGGATTCTCCTACATTGGGCAACTTCGGAGTGCGTGCGGGTGTTTGGAGTTTTGGGGTTTGCGGTCTAGCACTTGGGACTGACTTGCAAGTGGACAACAAGTGGATAAGATGTTTTGGGGTTCAGGGTGTTAGGTTTGTAGGCTTTTCGTGGATTTTGTAGTAAGGAACAATTGGCATAATGAGTTCCCTAACAGGGATCTTAACTGGGGTCGTGATACCGAAAACTCTGTAAGACAACTACGTACTGAGTCCCACGACCCCCCAAGTAGCCGTGGAAAGACTATGACTGGTCGTTGACCCCGGAGTTGTGTTAATCTCATCATAGACCGACATTACTTCGTGTAACGGGTTCCTTGAGGTTCCTGGAAATGTACTTCAGTGTTAGTCTTGGGATTCAGCAATCGGCTGAGGGTGTAGAGCTTAGGATGTTTTGACATGGGAGTTTCCGAAAATTAGGGGTACCTTATTTGGGGTCGTTATAACAAGGATCCTACTATTTAGGGTACTATACGAGGGTCCCCTATTTTCGGAAACTGCCACGTGGTCAAGATGATCTACCTCGCAGTTTCAAAGCTGAGCCTTCCTGGTGAACGGTTTAGACGCCAAGACCGAAGCCCCAGACCTTAGATTCTGGGATCCTTAAGGAAGGGGGCTCCAAGGGAAGTACATGACTTAGTAATCTAAGGATCCCCAGGACCCTCCCCCCCTGAACTACCCTCCCTTAAGGATCTTCTAATTGTAGGGCCTGGCGGCACGGGCCGGCATGGCCGTCACTGTCCATCAGGATTCTCGCTGCGAAGACTGCTTTTAATGGCTTCGGGTGTGGACTTGGAGGCCCGGCGGGCGAGCATCATGAGCATGAGCTGAGGGGGTCTGTGGGCCATTGGGAAGACTGCCCACCACAGACCGCCAATGGCCCACAGAGCCCCCCAGCTGATGCTCATGATGCTCGCCCGCGGGGCCTTCAAGTCCACACCCGAAGCCATTAAAAGCAGCGTTTTGAACGACAAACACCGTCGAAACAAGGCATGCTGGGAACACACGAAAACCTCGATATTTACAGCGTTTTCGCCTCTTTCCAAAGNAGTCCACACCCGAAGCCATTAAAAGCAGCGTTTTGAACGACAAACACCGTCGAAACAAGGCATGCTGGGAACACACGAAAACCTCGATATTTACAGCGTTTTCGCCTCTTTCCAAAGCGGAAAAAAAGGCGCAAGTGACCGAGATAGCCACGCGAGACGCGGTCGTCCCAGCGCTCAGTCCTGAAGCTTTACCCATGGGCACACAAAACCGCTAAAAAACCAGGACAGACGTGCGATGAAGCGGGTCGGCGGCATTGGCGCCACCCCGGGAAAGCTAAAGCTATCGGGCAGCGCAGCGTGCCCCTTCTGTGGCCGCGGCCTTGGGTAAAGGCGAAGCCTTTAAGAAGCGAGGCCGGCACAAGCCGCCGACCCTCCTTTCGCCGCGCCGCGAGGGTCCCGCTGATGCTCGTGATGCGCGCCCCTGTGGGGTCGCCGGCACGGACGCGGAAACTCGAAATCAGCTGGTGAATGGCTGCGAAACGCGCGCGCGCGCGCGTTCCGTGTGGCGTTGGGCAGGTTTTTGGACGACGCGGTGCAGCGCCAGCAAATTCGATGATGCTGCTTCCGCCCGCGGCCGTGACCTCATGATGCGCATCGCAGGCGGGCGCATCATGAGCATCAGAGGGGCTCGGCGCGCCCAGGCTAGCAATAGGCTAGCGCGCAAAGCGCTGGACCATGACGGCCATGCCGGATTTAAGGGCTGCGCCAGGCGCGGGCAGTGCGAGTTCGTGGTAGTCCCTCCCATCTTGGCCCCCCAAAAGCCCGCATCTCTGGGCTAGTCTGGGCGCGCCGAGCCCCGCNGGCGCGCATCACGAGCATCAGCGGGACCCCCGCGACGCGGCGAAGGAGGGTCGGCGGCTTGTGCGGGCCTCCCTTAAAGGCTTCGCCTTTACGGCTTCGCCAAGCACGGCCGCAGAAGGGGCCCGCTGCGCTGCCCGATTTAAGAGCCTCCGGCTCAAGCCGCCGACCCCGCAGGAGTTAGAGGGAAGGACGTCACGTTTGCCGACATGTCGGCGCATGCGCGGCGGATTTTCGATTCGAAGGCGAATGTCGAAAGCATGGACGCTGCAGGTCTAGCAGGGCACAAATCAGTGTTGTCGTAGCTTTTTCAGCGGCACACCTGGAGACTCTTGGGTTTAGGGTTAGGGTTTAGGGTGTCGTAGCGGCAGCAGAAGTAGTAGTAGTAGTAGTAGTAGCAGCAGTAGCAGTAGCAGTAGTAGCAGCAGTAGTCGTAGTACTATAGTAGTACTAGTAGTAGTAGTAGTAGTAGTAGCAGTAGTAGTAGTAGTAGTGGTAGTGCTAGTAGTAGTAGTATTAGCAGCAGTAGTAGTAGTAGTAGTAGTAGTAGTCGTCGTAGTAGTAGTAGTAGAGGTAGTAGTAGTAGTAGTAGTAGTAGCAGTAACAGTAGAAGTAGAAGAAGTAGCAGTAGTAGTAGTACTAGTACTAGTACTAGTAGTAGTAGTAGTAGTAGTAGTAGTAGTAGTGATGGGCGCGGCAGGGGGACTGGGAGTAGTAGTAGTAGTCGTCGTAGTAGGATTGGGAGTAGTAGTAGTCGTCGTAGCAGTAGTAGCAGTAGTAGTAGTAGTAGTAGTAGTAGAAGTGGCGGTGGGAGCGGGACGGGGGGCCTGGAAGAAGGGCAGGTAGTAGTAGTAGTAGTAGTAGTAGTAGCAGTAGTAGTAGTAGTAGTAGAAGTAGTCGTAGTAGTAGTGGTAGTGGTAGTAGTAGTTGTAGTAGTAGTAGTAGCAAAAGTGGTAGTCGTAGTAGCAGAAGCAGTAGCAGTAGTAGAAGTAGAAGTAGTAGTCGTGGTAGTAGTAGCTTTCAGCTTTCCTCGCAGCGGAGAGTACTTCCACCAGGCGTCGGGTAGAGCAGGCGCCTATGAAAGAGAGACGCCCGGAACCTTAAGTTCATGACCTTTTGATCATCTCGAAAGAGAGCGACTAAGTGTGCACCGTCCCGTAGGACCTGTAGCATGCACACCCCCCTGAGCTACTATCATCGCTCAAGACCGAAGTCAGGTTTGAATCCGGTAG
>BGNK01000115.1:336500-361480 GCA_003297005.1 Symbiodinium sp. clade A Y106 | reverse complement strand
GAAATGCCCGTTCCCGAGACCCCGCTGGTAAAGGCCTCAACCCTCGATTCTCCGACTGCCCCGGCTGTTTGCAGCTGCACCGCGACGATGGCCCAGTAGAGCAGATAGCGCTGCCATCGTATGTCCTGGTGTCTGTGCCGCTGTTGGCTGGGAGAGTCGTCCCCGGGTTTGGGACCGGGGCAGCTCAGTGCATGACTGGCTTTGCTGTCGGTCGTTTTGTGTACACGCTGAACCTGAGCNTCGTCCCCGGGTTTGGGACCGGGGCAGCTCAGTGCATGACTGGCTTTGCTGTCGGTCGTTTTGTGTACACGCTGAACCTGAGCATCTGGAGCACTCCGTTCTACCGCTATGTGACTACTCGATCTGAGGCGTCGACGCAGCTCGAGAACCAGCGCAGACAGAAAGCATAGGAAAAGGATTAGCAAACTACGGTGCAGTGCCCCAAGGGAGCTCGAGAGAAATGCTCCATCACCCCGGTTTGCTACACCTGCTGACCACGGCGAGGGATAGAAGTGCCCGCATCTGGCGAGCTGATGTTGAGAAGGCGGTCCCTGTTTCCTTTTGCGTGGGTGCCGGACGTGTTTATATTTAAAGACCGCCCAGCCGCAGGCTCTTCCCTGCCGGCTGTAGTCCGGGGGCCCCAGCAGCCGGCCATGCAGGTGGCGGAACCTTTGGTGGGTTGAGAGCCGCAGGCCGGCAAAACTACGCCCAGCAACAGACCCCTACGCCTAACCTTCCTGGCCCGAGGGCGGAGCTTCCCGGATCCGGGACCTGTTTTCCCGAGGTTGGTCATCAAGAGGTCGGCGACCTGCGGCTCGAAATGAAGCAGCCGGTTCGATAAAGGTGCTGTCTCCTCGGAGGGCCTTGGCTCAGCATCGAGAGGCTGCTGCTGGCAGTGACCTGGGGAACGCGCACTGTCGGGTTGGCAACAGACAAAGTCCAGCGCAGGCAGAACAGCCAGTGAAGCAACCCTGTACGCGCGCGAGTCGGAGGCATGTGATCGGCCGGCCGGTTCCTCCTGAAGCACTATCTGCTCTGCCCCTTCGGGGCTACGCCGCAACTCCGTCACGGCTTCCGCTGAAGGGCTCGCGTCCAAAGCGAGATCATGTGTGCCAGGATGAGCTGGCAGCGCCACTAGGGGCAGAGCATGTGGTGCCTCTACAGACCCCCTTGCCTCGGAGGCCTGTGCCAGTCTGGGGCCGAGCTCGGCGCCCTCAGAGGTATGGCCAGCGGTTCCAGATCCAGGGATCTGCGGTGCCTCTGTCTGCGTGCTCTCCAGCATGTCCTTGACGATGGCTTTGGCTTTGTCCTGGCTCGCCTGTGTGCCCTCGAGTAAAAGCGTCCAGCGGCCATCCTTTGGTCGATTAGAAAGCAAAAGCTGTCCGAACCCTGAGGTTCGCTTGATGCCCTCCAATTGTCTGGCGAGCTCCTGGATACCTGCACAGTCCGGGAGGCGGATCAGCAGCTGAGGGCACTTAGGCGACCCAGTGTCGGTCGACTGCGAAGGCGCCTTGGCATCTGAGGTCGGTTCCTGCTCAGGCTTCGGAGGGGAGCCTTGTGGGTCTTGCTCGCTNCGGGAGGCGGATCAGCAGCTGAGGGCACTTAGGCGACCCAGTGTCGGTCGACTGCGAAGGCGCCTTGGCATCTGAGGTCGGTTCCTGCTCAGGCTTCGGAGGGGAGCCTTGTGGGCCTTGCTCACTGCTCCACTGAGCGGGTTGCTGCCGTTGCCCGGCACTTGCACCAGAGGTGTGAAGGTTTACACCCCAGCCCTCATTCGTCTCCTGAGCCGAGTCCTTCTTCCGCCACTGTGGTCGGTTCTCAGCAGGCTGCCGCCACCTGGGCTGATCATCTGCATCCTGTCGCCTGGACCAGCTCTTTCGAGTCTGCTTCTCGCCCGCCGTGCGGCGACGAGTACCATCTGCCCGAAAGTGTGAGCGGGGAAAGTCCCGCTTTGCCTTGCGCCCATCCTGACCGTCAGAGCTTCCAGGGGCCGACATGTNAGTCTGCTTCTCGCCCGCCGTGCGGCGACGAGTACCATCTGCCCGAAAGTGTGAGCGGGGAAAGTCCCGCTTTGCCTTGCGCCCATCCTGACCGTCAGAGCTTCCAGGGGCCGACATGTTCGGCACTCTCCCAGTCCCGCTTGTGACGAAAGACTGCAGAACGTGAAAGGAGCAGGGCTGTGCACACTGTGGCAGAAGAGCGGCTCTCCGGAGGCTTACAGCATGTCCTGTTAACACATTTAAGGCCCTGACGCAAGACAACGGCTGGCTGCGCGCGGTCGGGTGCTCGAGCTGATCCTGACAAGAGCTGAAGGCAAGAACCGCGAGAGTGGCCGGGTACTCAGGTCCATNGTGGGGCCGGCCTCGGCTCCCAGTCCAGTGATCTGTGCGCCTTCTCGCATGTAGACGCTGCTGCTGGCTGTGAGAGGCCCCTGCAACAAAACGCACCTGAGCTCGATCGAGAGCAATCCCTTCGCAGGGCCGTATGCTCGGCTACCCTGTCGAGCTGACATTGGACCTGATGGCACCCAAGTCGTGATCACGCAACTCAGAATCAGAAAGCATCTGAGGCTGATGTAAACCATGATCCATGCCATGCGCAAGAACCTACGGTGCGTCGGAGAGTCACGGTTTAAAACGGAGCCTGTTGGAACCCCGGGCCCGGTTCAAAAACAAAAGACGACCAACTACAAAACAGACTTGAGCCAGAATCTTCAGACCTGCAAACGCAACAAAAGAGAGTGAAAGAGCGCACCCCCGTCGTCTTCGTCATCGGCCTGCCAGTCCCCCACACTTTCGGACACAACAGATCCAAGTCGGCAATTAGCGTCCAAAAAGGAAAATCCACTCGGAGCCGCTGCCATGAAGAAGGCAGAGGGCAGTGAGGCGCTCCCACCATGTCCGCCTCTCAGAAACAAATGTCCCCTATGAGGTGCATGCGCGACGCAAACGCAGAGCTGCAAACCTAGAAAAGAAAGGCGGGCAAGCAAGCGGGAGTGGTCCGCGAACAAGACCTGCGCCCGGCATTCAGGCCAAGGAGGGCCACATGCGATCCATAGCTCCACACCCAAGGAATTTCGCGCCGTGGCGCCCGAGCNGCGGGCAAGCAAGCGGGAGTGGTCCGCGAACAAGACCTGCGCCCGGCATTCAGGCCAAGGAGGGCCACATGCGATCCATAGCTCCACACCCAAGGAATTTCGCGCCGTGGCGCCCGAGCCCAGCCGCCGAAAATCCGCTCCCTGGCAGGAGCCTGCCGGAGTACGTGCCTCCTGAATGCCAGCAAGAAAGGTGCCGGCCTCTTTAAGGGAGGCAGAGAGAAGCGCAACCCGGCCAGTGGCACCATACAAGCCTGGAGCGCGGCCCTCGGCCCCAGTCCCATCGCCAAGCAGAGACAGGGCATTATGCGAGACCAAGCCCGCAGTCAAGATGCGCCGCCGACCATCACCAGAGGCTGTTTGGGCAACAAACTGACGCGCAAACGGCGCAATCAGCGCAGCAGGGTCCAGACGGGATTCCGGCTCTTCCAGCCCCCAAGTGATAGCAGAGTGTCGCATCTCAGGTAAGTCAGTGTGTCCGGCCAAAGAACGGAGTATGTGAGGCAACCACAAGGCAGCCTTGGCGCCATCGCGAAGCCAGTGGTCCAAGCAAATATGCGAAGGGACCCCAACCCCCATACCGGAGCAGCAAAGGCCGGCAAGGCCGTCAGCCAGTTCATTAGCAAAGTCCCCCGCATGACCGGGCACGTGCTGATAGAAGCACCCGCTACGCTGGCCGGCCCGGAGCGCAAGATGAAAGCTATTGGCCGCAGCACACAAGACATGCGGCCGCATGTCCGCCACACCCTCAGCTCCACGTAAGNCGGAGCGCAAGATGAAAGCTATTGGCCGCAGCACACAAGACATGCGGCCGCATGTCCGCCACACCCTCAGCTCCACGTAAGGCGGCAACGTTATCCGCTCGGAAAAGAACCTCACCATAGAAGGGGAGGCCAAGCGCAAAAATGGATGCCCATAACAGGCCCAAAACCTCCGCAAGATACGCTGAGGCCGGACCGAACTGCGCAGGGAAGGAACCCCCTGCACACCCCAAAAACTGACCGGGCAAGCGCCCATCAGGCCCGACAGCACTGAAGACCAAAGCCCACGCCGCCGAGCCATCGCGCGGATCGAAAGAGCCGTCCGAAGTAAGGACGAGGGTCTCATCGGGGGCAAGGGACCGGCCCACGCAACCCGCGTCGACCCAAGATGCAAAACGCCCTGCCTTATCGATGCCGGCAGGAGGTGGGCAGAGGCTCGCGAATGAACACCAACCGAGCAAAGACGCAGCTTCAGAGGTGGAACAGGGGAGCACGCAGGAGCCGACATCAAGGTTAAAAGTCTCAACCTGCGGCCGGACAGGCTGAAGAGCCAAAACCCCGGGTAGGCAATCCTGAAGACAAAGCACAACAGGCGAGGCCGTCACCCCATTCGCAGGAAGTGGGGCGTCAGAGTTGACGGGGTCGCTTTCGGCAAAGTGCTCCACAAGAACCTCAAGAAGCGTGACAGACTGAAATGCCCAGCGGTCGTCTACAGCAGATGCCTCATCCAGCAAGGTCCGCAGGGACTCGGCAGACAGGTCGAGTCCATCGAGGGGAGGTGCCTGACCCCGACAATATGAACGGCAAGGCGTGGGCACCGGTCGCGGCAGCAAAAGGGGAAGTTCCCTGCCCGGCACAACAGAAGGCACACACGACAGTCGAGTAGGACAGAGCTGCATTGCCGATGCCCGTGGAAGAAGGGCGAGACCAGCCAGAAGAAAGGCCGGGAGGAACCAATGCCGCACAGAGCCTGGGCGGCCAGCAAGGCCCCAAATTAGGCAAAAGAAGGCAACGCTGCCAGGTTCTGTTAGCTCCGCACCAAAAGAACCCCCAATGAAGACCAAAGTACCCTGAATCCAAGGAAGGCAGAGGAGGGTAAGCAAAGTACAGAAGGTGCGGGATCCGAGCATGGCCGCGAACCAGGAGTCGGGGTATTGGTAATTATTTAGGCCCCTATATTAAGCCCTAGTCCCGCAAACCCTATCGAAATCTTTGCCTCGTCTGCTGAAGAGGAGCCACCTAAACTGGGTTAAGGTTTGTGCGTTTTGGGGCTGGGGCTGAGGGCTTGGCATTACCTATAGTCTCCATTGTAGTTCCGTGTTTTGGTTAAACCAATTTTATAGTTAGGATTCTATAAGGTAACCCAAAAAGGAACTACAATGGAGACTGTAGGTAGGATTCAAGATTTTCTGTCTCGGTTTTCTAGGGTCTTGTTATTTGGTGTGTTTGGGTCTACGGTTGGATGTTAGGATTTTCCGGCTTAGGATCGCATTTAGGGTTTCAGCGGTTGGAGCCATAGGGTATGTGGCTTCAAGGAGTGTTCGTGGCGAGCTCAGTTCAACACCCCTGGGAAGTAAGCGATGCTCGTTAATCAAACCCTGCAAGCCGTCGTATGATGATGCAAGACTAATGACTAATCCGCCTATCGTCACGAGAAAGCCTAAACCCTAATTAACCCACTTACAAATAGGTCAGGTACTTGCAAAGCCATGCATAGCTATGAACCTTGAACTATTGAACCGCAAGCTCAACAGCATGCGCCCCAAGTCCCTAATAATTACGAACAGTATTCCCGCGTTGTGCCTAATGTACGTAGAGTATACTATCCCCCCCAAGACCCTATTCTGAGTCATAAGGCCCTGCATTACACCACCCAAGCATCAAAGAACCCTTTAACTCAGGGTAACAGTTGGAATACTGTTTGCGGAGTTATTACAGCAGAATATAGACAGACTGTAAAGGGATACCATTCCTAGTTCCGACCTCTATATTGTGCTTCACAACAAGTATGCACAGACACATACATGCTGTAGGAAAACAAACATAAAGCATAACACCTATATAGACTACAGGGCCGGGTGCCTGAAGTTTGAAGGTGTCGGGTCTCAGGTTTGTCGCTTGCAGGGCTTAGGGACAGGGTTTAGGGGCTTAGAATGTTGGGGCTGGGGCTTACAGTGCTTGTGAGCTTTGGGTTTCGGGGCTGAGTGCGCAGCTTAAACTCTAAATATGCTGGGCTGTCGGCTCGAGAATAAGTGTGTGCCCAGTTGCTATCGCTGCTGATGGACGCCACGTCCACGCCGACAGGATACTCCTGGCACGGGGTTTGGGGTTTGAGAATGTGTCGGTTGCAGGGCTTGAGCTTTAGGCCCTAAGGGCTTTCGGTTTAGGGGTTTGGGGTTTAAGGTTTTATGGATTTGGGCTGTACGGTTTCGGATGGTTTGCTTGTTTTCAGGCTCCGTTCCTCCTGCTTAGGCTTAGTCGAAACACCACTATGCTGAAGCCAATGGGACAAGCGATTAAACAGGGCTTGGCGTTGACCTGTAGGCATTTGTTGTTTAGGGTTTAAGAGTCCTGAGTCTAGTGCAAATCAAACAGAAAGACTTCACGAGGCTCAGGGTGTACGGTGTACTATAGGCTATAGGGGCCTTAATAATTAGAATAGGGTTTTGGGGCCCATTATACTGTAATTATAATAAGGACCCCCCGAAATTGCATTGGTAATTATTTAGGCCTCTATAGTAGGCGGAGAGACTCGCAGAATTCAAGGCAGCTTTCAAGTTTTATCACTGGTTCCCCACCCTAAACCCTAACTCACCAAAAAAGACCGTCATGGGAACCCTAACTCACCACAAAAGACCGTAACAGAAGCCCTTACAGAATGAACTCCGTGAATTAGTAAACACGCAACCTTTAAGCTCTTAACTCACACACTGCAAGCAAAACCTGCATTCTCATCATATCCCTAAACCCTAAACCCTAAACCCATATGTTCAACTACAGCCCCGCTGACTTTGTTGCAGGACCCTGCGACTGCGAATGTAGGTGTCTTCGGAATCAGAAAAATTGTCTTATAGTATCGTTTGCACGAGGAAGCCTAGGGAGTAGAACCACTTATCACACAAGCCCCTTTTTGTGCCTGCGAGCTCAAATGCTACTGTACCGTGACGAGACACTCCGGGGTTTGGCTGGGAATTCCGTGCCCGCGCCCCTGAAAGCACAGAGCTGCCGGGGCTGCCGCTAATGTAGGAGCCTGAATCAGTAGAACAGGGGTCCTGAGGTATGCTATTGTATGATGGTATATGGACTATAGGGCGATGTTTCGATTAATTTTCCGCCGGCGATGCTGCTGAAAAATACTTACACCATGTTGAAGCTCAGCGACATACAAGCAAACGCAGCTCTATCGAACAGCCTTTAGCTGGTCCGGGAAAGGAACGGGGTCGCTGCCACCGTCAGCACCACCCCAACTCACGAACGATCCATCGTCAAGAATGGCAACGAACGAACTGTCAGCGCCTTGAAGCTGCTGCACATGCTTCAGCTGACTCTGCACAGCACTACTGTCGCCTCCGGAGTCAGCATCACCCCAGGTCACAACAAGTCCGTCGCCAACAATGGCGGCGAACGCCCCGCCAGAGGCTTGGATCTGCTGCACGTTCTTCAGCTGACCTTGAACGGCGCTGCTGTCGCCACCATAGACTGCAAGACCCCAGGTCACAACAGATCCGTCGCCAACAATGGCAGCAAAAGCAGCGCAAGAGGCTTGGATCTGCCGCACATTCTTCAGCCGATCCTGCACAGCACTGCTGTCACCACCAAAGTCAGCAGAGCCCCAGGTCACCACCGATCCATCAACAAGAATGGCGGCAAGAGCATTGGCACAGGCTTGGATCTGCTGCACATTCTTCAGNTGCACAGCACTGCTGTCACCACCAAAGTCAGCAGAGCCCCAGGTCACCACCGATCCATCAACAAGAATGGCGGCAAGAGCATTGGCACAGGCTTGGATCTGCTGCACATTCTTCAGCTGCCCCTGCACTGCACTGCTGTCACCACCAAAGTCAGCATGACCCCAGGTCACGACGGATCCATCGCCCAAAATGGCAGCAAAAGCGTAGTCAGAGGATTGGATCTGCTGCACTTGCTGCAGCCAAACCTGNACCCCAGGTCACCACGGATCCATCGCCAAGAATGGCAGCAAAAGCCGCGCGAGAGGCTTGGATCTGCTGCACATCCTTCAACTTTTCCTGCACCTCACTGCTGTCGCCACCTTCGCCAGCAGCACCCCAGGTCACCACGGATCCATCGCCAAGAATTGCAGCGAAGGAACTGTCAGTGGACCGAATTTGCACTCTCTTTACATGCAAGCTCAGCACGTCACCGTTTCGAATCTGGCAATCTGCTGTCTGCGCGCCTCCGTCCAGAACGGCTCCAGAGGAGTCTAGCAACCGCCCTTTGCCTACTCCAAGTGCGATCCTTGCCCGTTCTGCCAACGTCTCCACAGTTTCGTCTAGGCCTGCTTGCACAGTAGCTGTCTTGCCACTGAGCAGTGAAACTTCCACGGTAATCGACATGACCCAAGGGAAATCTCCAATACCCTTTTTCGATTTAATCACGAGTTGGGTTTAACTGCAAACAAAAGTGTGTGTGTATGTATATACGTACATCATATATGCATAACTATATGTATGCATATGTGCATATACTTATATACGTGTATATATACGTATGCATCTATATGTACAGGTCTCTCTCTCTCTATATATATACATATATACATATATATATATATATATATATATATATATTGCACTCATATACACCTAATCTTAAAGCTACATAAACATAGTATCACGACACCGGTGTTACTTTCATCATCAGTGTTGTTATTGATCGTGCTGCTCTCATATGATATATTTTTGACTGTAGAACGAAGATCATATGTTATGAACTAAGTATTAACTACTTGGTTATTAAGTTTTTAGGTGGTAGATTACAGGGTGAATGTAATATATTGTAAGGTAGGTCAAATATAGTGTATATTACATATTACATATCATGTATACGACTTCATACTGTTACCATACATTAAACCTTAAACACCAAAACTAGAAAGTATATTATATTACAGACGACATACATAGTTAATATTTTTGGTAAACACCATAATATTTGATATTAAATACATTATTACATAATAGACTTAGTTGTCAGATAATATCTCATCTATCGTACATATAAAAGAGCAGTTTGTTGTTTGCTATATATTACATACTATACGCTATATACTATATGCTACGTAATCTAGACCAAATACTATACATTGAAAACTATTTATTTTATATATTGTGCATTGTATGTATGATATATATATATATATATACAGTATGCTATGTACTTTGTAATGTATACTGTACACTAAGTATTATGTACTATATAGTTTACTGTATACTCAATATTATATGTCGTGTGTTATATACTTGAGTCATATAAGCATGTGTATATATATATATACTTACATTTGCATATATATATATATATATCATCATATATTCTACATTTTAAACAATATGTTTACATTCTATGCTATGTATATTGTAATATTATACATATATTCTACGCATGTGGGTATATAGAAATATATGTATGTGTACACTATATATATATGTATGTATATATATAGAGTGTGTATGTATATATATACATATGCGTATATATACATATACGCTGAAGACCTACTATATATGAGTATATATGTATTTATATATTCTATAGAACAAATATTATGTGGTCCATATTCATTCTTATAGCTTATGTGTTACACCGTACATGCTTTAATATATAAGAATAACAGTAGTAAGAAGACTAATTTTATGTATATAACAATATGCACACATACCAGATATAATATTATATACATAATGCGGATACTAATAATAACATATTATATATTTTGGAGTATATGTTCTATTTCATGTGATACATATATATATATACATACATATACATATGAAAGGCAAAATAACCGCTCTTGCTATTTAATACATATTACCTATTGTAAAGCATATGTCATATACTCTTCCCCAAAAGTGTGTTTACACTGTACGGTTCGTGCGTTGAGAGTAAAGAGAAATGATTGCTGTGCCCGCGGCGGCGCACCTAAAGCAGGTTTTCGGATCCGATTATTTACAAGAGGGTCCATAATATATATATATATATTATGAATTATGAATTAGGTCCCAAAAAACTATCCTTATTATGGTTTTGGGGACCTAATTCCATAATAGTCTATACTCCTATTATGGAATTAAGCTCCCAAAACCATAATAGGGATGGTCTTTTGGGACCTAATTCCATAATGGTAGGACCCTCTGGGCAACAGGGGCAGCAAATTGGATACTCTCGTGCTATTGTCTACACACAATGCTCGCGCTGCGCGTCTCCCGCTGTGGTGTGGTTCATAGTTTTCACTCACGGCCTCTTGCATGCGGAAGCTTCTGCGTGCTAGGTTCCCCGGAGGCGTGATTCATTGCAAACAATGAGATATGGACTACTTAACTACTTTCGCTCTTGAGCATTTGAAGCAGAGCACTTTGACGCTGGTCCTGGACCTGTCAATACTTAAAGAAATAATTCCCGCCGTGCTCCGAAATCCCGGAATCTCGCCAGTACTTGGGGAAGGCATTCGGGGCGTGGTGCTCGATGCGCCAGTATTTGGGGGAATGCATAATCGTGGTCTCCTGATGGTCGCCTGAGGGCCCTCCTGACTCCTGGCGCAGGGACCTCCAAACTGCTATTTTCGAAGTTAAACGTAGTAGGCGGACTGCCACCCCAAGGTTTATTGTATTGTAGATTGTATATACCATGTACTCTGTACTCTATCTTCCATACTGTTAGTGGATGTAGGGTTGAAGCTTCAGGTTGCATGTTTCCTCGAACATTGTACGCCTTACAGGCCCAGCAAGAGCTCTGGTTCTATACGTTCGTAGGATCCTTAAAGAACAATGTAACTCCCACGTAGGTTTAAACATCTATGCTGCGCACTACTAGAGGGAATCACTACCACATCCACTGAGCCTCAGGCGGAAAGTTTTCAAGAATTGGACGCCCCGTTCGTTTAGTGATGCCCTGCCACTTGCAATGGTTATAGGATTGAGATTTTAAAACGCCACAACCCACAACCTGACTACCCTGAAATCTGAGCATTCACCCTAAATCCACAACCCTGTGTATATAAACCCTAAACCCTAGACCTAAAAACCCAAATCCTGAACCCCCAAAACCCTAATACCCTCAACCCTAAACCCTAAACCCTAATAAACCCTAAACCCTAAACCCTAATACCCTAAACCCTAAACCCTAATACCCTAAACCCTGCAAGCTTGAAGGTTAGCAACCCCAGGATTGGGTGTGCTGGCGCGAACATCAGACAAAGGCTGGGCCTCGCCTATGACGCTTATTTCGTAGACTGGGTACTCTATTTATAGTTTACGGTTTCGGTTTTTTTGGGTTTAGGGTTTAGGGCTTAGGGTTTAAGGTCTGGAGTTTAGGGTTCCGGAGTTTAGGGTTTAGGGCCTATAAGAGAGCATGAAATCAAGCACCCGAATCCTAAACCCACCCTGTGGCTCCATGCAGCTGCGAGCATTTAGTGCTCCACTGTTCAATGTAGGGGTCATACATAACCTACTAGTTTGGAGGGTTTAGGATTTCAGGCTAAAGGAAAGCTAAAAACCCAAATCCCCAATGAAACCATCACCTTGGACCCTAAACCGCACAACCGTGACGCTAGATTCCTCAGACATCCAACCAAACGGAACCATCGAACAAGGAGGGCCGTACTTCTGCCTCAACCCATATAGTCTAGGGGTTTAGGGTTTAGGGGTTTAGGGCATATAGTAGCAAGATGCCCTTTGTGGGTCTCTAGCATCGGATATAACCTAACGCCTAAATCCTGCCTAAGCCATGAAGCCGACACATCAAGCTCCAAGACAGTAATACAGGATCCTTAACCATTAGAATACGGATTTCGGGCACATTTTTAGTGGAATTAATGCGGGACTGCCAGGTGATATTATTATGAATTTTTGCAATATGAACTCTTCCAGCCCCTAACCCTAAACCCTAAACTCTAAGCCCTAAACCTCAAACCCTAAGCCCTAAGCCCCAAACCCTAAACCGGTAAAATCCAGCGAGCTCTCGCCTTCATTGACGAGGATTGTCTCCGAAAGTCGAGTGAGCCCTGGCAATCTAGGGTTTTAGGGTTTGAGAGTTTTGGGGTTTAGGGGGTTTAGGGTTTAGGGCTTTAGGGTTTTAGGGTTTTGGGGTTGAGGGTCTTAGGGGTTAGGGTTTTGGGGTTTAGGGCTTGGGGGTTTAGACTTTGGGGTTCACCTTGCTTTGGAAACGTACCGGGCTTACTCATGAAGTCTCCTGCGAGGCTTGTAGTATAGGGTGTTGAAGGCTTTCCGAGCTTAATGTAGGGGTCATAGAGGCTTTGGGGGGTGTATTATACCAGAATTACAACGGGGAGTCCTGAGCAATACTTGTAGTATTTTTCCAGCATATATAATACTCACAAGTTCAAGCGACCATGACAAGCCCTCCAAGCAAACAGATCATACGCATTGCTCCCGTCTTCCATCGACTGGGTTCTTGCTAGGGAATTTAGTTAAAGTTACCATAATAAGGATCCGCGGCAATTAAACAGTTAAATATTGCTTCCTTATGAAATATGGAAACTGAACTCAAAGCCCTTAACAAGAACCTAACAATCTGGCAACTTTTCGGGTAGAGAAGGATGATTCTTCAACAACCTACACGGTCAAGCAATCAATACAAAGCCGACAAGGTTCAGAGACATCTCAGCTACTAGGTAGGATTCGAACCCTATTACTGCTCACGTCTCAGGAGCATTAAGTTGCAATCCGAGTTTACAGTTTAGGGGGTTGGGGATTTAAGGGTTTTGGCGTTTACTGATTTAAGGTTTAGGGCCTGTTTGAGGACAATGTAGGGTTTGATCCAGCAGAGCTACATCTAGGATGTTGCTGTTCAGGAGTCTCTTACGCAACCTATCACTGTGCCCCCAATCCCATGAGCCCTTAAAAGATCTGTTTTGACTTGGCTTAGAGTTTGCTCGGCTTCAGCGTGGGATTTGCCCACAGCAGTACACCCTAACTCTCAACCTGAAAGATCTCCAAACCCTAAACATCCTAAACTCTGAAACCTGGTTCCTAGGTCTGCTTTGCGGGTTTCGGATTGCGAGCTTCGAACCAAAATCAAAAAAAAACAACAACCTCCAAGCCCATGCACCAGATCTGCCTGACACTTCAGGCTTCAAGCGCCAAACCCAAACCCTAAATCCTAAAACCCTTGTAGAATCGCTGTGGGATCCTGATCGAACACTTGGCTAGCCCTACCAAAACTATTTTGGTGGTTCCTCACTATAAACTATAGTATAACGGGCTCCTACAGCCTTAGCCCCTAAACCTTTATATATAGAACCCTTAAGGGAACCCTAAATTATGGTAACGTAAGCCCTAAACCCTAAACCCTAAACAGCCCTACATCGGGCGGCGAGGCACCGGACATGTAGCGAGCTCGTCGACGGAGACGCTGAGCCGGCGCTGCAACGCTCGCGGCTTCGGCGGCTTGCTGCGAAGAGGCTTCCTAAGTAGAAGTCAGAGGCAAACTCTTACCCCATAGGGGAATCGATACTCCTTGAACCCTAAACCCTAAACACTACTATTACGTACAAAGAAATGCGGGGAAAGCCCAGTTTAGTAAGCACGAGATCCTGGGCGGGACTTCCGATAGCGTCGAAACAACTACCCGTTACAAGCAATCTAAGGGCCTTAATAATTGCAATAGGGTTTGGGGGTATATTGTGGGATAAATATTACAAGGAACCCCAAAATAGTATTGTAGTAATTTAGGCTTCTATAGTACACCAGCTGGATTCTCGAAGCTTCTCGATTCCTCACCCTTACTGCACGTCTAATCACAAGCCCGGGTTCTTGTTCAGGAATTCTAATGCATATATGTAAGTCGCCGCAGTTCTGGCAACTTAAACTTGACTCCTTGGCCTAAGCCAAAGAACCCTAAGCAGAAGCTTTCTCTCTCAGATCATCCAAGTGAAGACCAGAGGGCCGAGCTTTGTAGAGTTTGAAAGGTGCAGGCTGTTGAGTTTGCAGGGTTTCAGGTTTATTGCTTACGATTTGTTTATGGGGCTTCGAGGCTAACCCTGAACACTAAACCCTAAACCCTAAACCCTAAACCCTAACCCTAAAAACTAAACCCTAAACACTAAACCCTAAACACTAAACCCTAGCCCCTACGTAGTTTCTGGAGCTTAGGATGTTGTCGTGCTTTGGGGTTTTCGGCTCACAGGCTTCGGGGCCCAAGGAATAGGAACAGCAAGCCATAAACCGGCCGGCGCTCGGAGCCACAAGGGGTTTAGGGTTTAGGGTTTAGGGTTGCCAGGGTTTAGGGTTTAGGGTTGCGAGGGTTTGGGGTTTAGGGTTTTGCCCGGCCGGTGCTCGGAGCCACAATGTCACATGTCATGCACCTGCATGCCAGCAAACAAACATCATCCTGCAGCTCCATCTGCATACTGCGCGCAGATCCTGATAGGGTATTGTCATTGGTGCAGCTCCATGTGCAATGGCTTGTTGTCATTCGGGCATCACATCTTGGGACGAAGAGTTGGAATTACAGATAGTCGAACACTCAGCAAATCTTGTCGTTACCACTAGCATTTTGTCATTTACACCTAACTTAGACTTCACGTTGAGGTTCAGGCTGTCGAAGGTAACCCACGCATGATATCCACGGATTCCTTGGGTTATTCAAAGCTTGGAAACGAGCACTTTGTCAGTGTCGCCTCGGCGCCACGCCAAGGTGCACCAGCACAATGACGAAGTCGTGCAACAAGGCATGCAAACTCAGGCCGTCAGTGGCGAGCACTCGCCACCCGTAAGGTTCTAGCGCCCCTGAGCTCAGAGTGCTGACAAGCCCTTCCTCAACCTTTCTTGACTAAAACCTTGCGTCAGCACAGACAAATCTAAATCCAAAGTGAAACCCTCCATCCGTGAACGCAACCCGATACCCTAAACTCAAAATCCGAAAACCCTAAACCCTAAACCCTAAACCCAACTCTAAAGCCCAACCCCTCCGGATGCCGTCGAGGATCTCCTTGGCTCCTCGCTTCTCCGGCATCGCCTGCTGAAGGCTGCAGATTTGCAGGGGGTTTAGGGTTTAGGCGTTTGGAGTTTAGGGTTTAGGCGTTTGGAGTTTAGGGTTTAGGCGTTTGGAGTTTAGGGTTTAGGCGTTTGGAGTTTAGGGTTTAGGGGTTTAGGGTTTAGGCGTTTGGAGTTTAGGGTTTAGGCGTTTGGAGTTTAGGGTTTAGGCGTTTGGAGTTTAGGGTTTAGGCGTTTGGAGTTTAGGGGTTAGGAGTTTGGAGTTTAGGGTTTAGGGGTTTAGGGTTTAGGCGTTTGGAGTTTAGGGTTTAGGCGTTCGGAGTTTAGGGTTTAGGCGTTTGGAGTTTAGGGTTTAGGCGTTTGGAGTTTAGGGTTTAGGCGTTTGGAGTTTAGGGTTTAGGCGTTTGGAGTTTAGGGGTTAGGCGGTTGGGGTTTAGGGTTTANAGGGTTTAGGCGTTTGGAGTTTAGGGTTTAGGCGTTTGGAGTTTAGGGTTTAGGCGTTTGGAGTTTAGGGTTTAGGCGTTTGGAGTTTAGGGTTTAGGCGTTTGGAGTTTAGGGTTTAGAAGTTTAGGGTTTAGGCGTTTGGAGTTTAGGGTTTAGGCGTTTGGAGTTTAGGGTTTAGGCGTTTGGAGTTTAGGGTTTAGGCGTTTGGAGTTTAGGGTTTAGGCGTTTGGAGTTTAGGGTTTAGGCGTTTGGAGTTTAGGGTTTAGGCGTTTGGAGTTTAGGGTTTAGGCGTTTGGAGTTTAGGGTTTAGGCGTTTGGAGTTTAGGGTTTAGGGGTTTAAGGTTTAGGGTTCAAGGCTTCACGTTAGAATCGTGCTCTGTGTGTGTGTACATAGGGATTTTAAACATTCTGGCGCCAGTAGTAAGCAGCTCGATTCCGGCCTTCGGCTCGAGCGTTTAGGAATCAAGGGTTAGGGTTTAGGGTTTAGGGTTTAAGGCATCAAGGGTTACCTACGGCTCACAGGATGCACTATTCCACTTTTGAAGTGGAACCAAAGCCATAATGTGTTTTTTCGTATCTGGCGCACCAAGTTCCCAGAACCCCGAAAGAATCCTGAAAGAACCCGTGAAGTCAAGACCGGCTCCAAGAATTGGCAGTTTTTTCGGACATTCGAGGGTTCTGTAGGGATCTTTCCGGATGCTTTACGGGCTCCTTTCATGCTTGTAGCATTTAGGGCTTTAGTGAGCGCGTAAAGTATGCATCCCGAGCACTGTCGAAACTGATCACCGCGTCCGAAACTCACTAAACCCTAAACCCGAAACCTCGGAACCGGCATCCAGTGACTTCGTGGAGTCACCCAGTCATTCAACACCTTTCGGAATGATTCCAGTCGGATGAACTCCGCACTATCAGTCTTCTCACAAATGGCTGGCCTCTCAAAAATCACAGCGTCTGAGACCACCTAACCCTTCTGCGCCAACACTCTTATCCTCTCTTTTAAGGCTCTCGGCGCTTAGGATTTGGACTTGGACGTTTGGGGCTTGCGGTTTAAGCTTTGAGTAAGGATTTAGGAGTTAGATCTTGGGGATCATAGGTTAGGCGCTGGGTTTAGGGTTTAGGGTTTAGGGATTTGGAGTTGAGGGTTTAGGGTTTAGGATCTTGGAGTCTGGGGGAGTTGAAGGGCATGGGAGGATTTACCGTCCAGACAAGTACCCTTCATGTTCTGAAACCCGTGTAATTGAAGCCCGTCTACAGCGCAAAGACAGTCAAGGTCTATAGAATCCTACTTCATAAACACTGTAGACTAAAAGGCCTTGAACAGCCCTCAAAAATACCACCCGACAAAACCGTAAAGACCCCTATGAAGCCCAGAAGCCCTAACACCTCTACTCCTTTAAAGGGAACCCTACGATAGAACCCTACAGTACCCTTAGAGGGAACCCTGTCATAGAACCCCTATAGCACCCCTTGAAGGGAACCCCATTATAGCATTATAGAACCCCAAAGTACCCTTAAAACAGGGAACCCTATGATAGAACCCATTAAGGGAACCATACTATAGAACCCTATAGCGTCCTTAAAGCGCGAATCCTCCCATGCGGGGCCTCTAGGGGAGTCGCGGGCGTGAAGTCTGGCACCTTGGAGGGCCTCGGCCGGGTGTCCTGCTTTGGGAGACGGTTTACGGCTTAGGGTTTCGGGGTTTAGGGTTTAGGGTTTAGGGGGTTCGGGCTTTAGAGGTTTTGGGGCTATTTTTTGAGAGCCTGTTAAAGACGGCTTAGGCTTTTTTGGTTTTAAAGTGCTCTTTCCGACTGCAGGTACAGCCGGTTTAGGGTTGAGAGTTTTAGGGAGGCTTATAGGGGGAGGCTTTGGAAGACCTTCAAAGTGTTGTTGCACGCGGGGTTGAACAATAGTTTTGCGGGACGCTAGAAAAGCTCTTTAGGGGGGGCGGGGGTTGCAACGGTGGCTACATGGCTCCAATAACAGCTATAGAAAAAACCTGGACCTAATCAATCCAGTTGTATGTTTCTTCGTTCAGCAACTTGCTTTGGAGTCTGTAGGACCACAGCGCCATCCGTTCGGTGAAAGCATGAAGGTTTGCAGAGCCCGACTTGGTTTCACCAGAGGGCGGAGGCTGTCTGAACTGTGGTTCGCATCAAGTTCCTGCAGCACCCTCATATAGGTTTTGAACGATGAAATCTTCCCTTAGGTGCACAAAGCAAGGCAAGCTTCCCCCAGAACCTGAAGCCTGATCTAGATCCTAAACCTCCAACTCCCAACACTTTTGGGTTCGCAGAGCCACAAGCCACAGCCATCAAAAACTCCAAACCCTAAACCCCAACCCTAAACTCTGAACACTCAGGAATCCACAAACACCAAAACAGAACCCTAAACACCCAAGGACCTAGCCCCAAAACATAAGCCTGGGTTGGGCGGCTGTTGAACGGGACTCTCCGGAACTATGCAAGGTTCAGGGTTTAGGGCTTAAGGGGTTTAGGTTCAGGGTTTGGGGCTTGGCTCTTTACCAAAATCACCTTAAACCCTTCACCTTTGCAACCCCCTCCAAACCCCTTAATTTCACGATCAAAGTTATTCAAAGAGCCGTAACCCGTAACCTCTAAAACCCTAAACCATACATCCTAAACCCTAAACACCAAAATCGAATCAAACCCTAAACCCGGAGCCCTAAACCCCAAAACCCAAACCCTGAGCCCTAAACCCCGAAACCCCAAACGCTAGACCCTAAACCCTAAACCCCGAAGCCCCAAAACCAACATCGCAAGATATCTTCTGTGAGTCTCCTGGTCGTCGGTCCGCGCCAGGAGAACGCTCACCTAGGTGTTTCTTGAAAGGGTTTAGGGCTTAATGTCTAGTTCAGGGTTTCGGATCTAGGGTGGTTTAGAGTTCGGACCGCACAAGGATTGTAGGGCTTCGGGTTTTCTTTCTTCAACCACCAACTGGCCGTCACTGCACCCCACCCTAAACCCTAAACCCTAAACCTTAAACCCACATCCGGCGCTTGGGATGCTCCTCTTTCCCGGGGAAGAAGACGGGCGGCCAGGAGCGCCAGCAGCTGCTGCAAGAAATCACTTCTGGGTTCTTGTTAAAGGGTGGGTTGAAAGTGGGAGTTTCCGAAAGTTAGGGGTACCTTATTTTGGGGTCCTTATAATAAGGATCCTACTATTTAGGGTACTATATTAAGGTCCCCTATTTTCGGAAAAAAACTCCCATTTAGGTTTAGGTTACCATAAGAAGGAAACCGAATTATTTACTATAGATCCCTAGTGTGGTAACTTAAATTAAACAAAACTCCTTAACAAGAACCCAGGCTTCGGCTCTCGCACTCCCATGAAATCGAACGAAGAAAAGCTGCTGCCTTGTCCCCAGCCTTGCTTCTACTGGACCCCAGGTATCAGTCAATCTGGCCTGATTGCGGAGACGAGTCTGCCAACGCAAGGTGATTGTGCTTTTGGATTACTTCTTCTTCTGACGGCAGACCAGCAAGTGCGACATGTCAGGCTTGTCGCTGATCGCTGAAGAGAGGCATCCAAATACCAGGTCCCTTAAAGAACGGGTGTTCGCTGATCAGAGGTCTACATGACAACAAAGTTCCACAGTCAAACCCTACAAATCCCTACAAAACCACTTAAAACATGCATGCTCCCTGAACAAAGGCCCAGACGACAATACATACCGCGATGAAACAGGTTGATTTTCCAAGCAGTCCAGGACCAACATGCCGCACGGGATATGAGGCACTACTGGGAGTTGAGGGTTTAGGGTTCCGGGTTTGGGGTTTCAGGGTTGAGGGTTCAGGGTTGGTGGGTTTGGGGCTTAGGAGCTGCAGCCCGAAACTCCAACCACAAGACCCGCAAACCCGACCCTCCTAAGGTCCCACTATCCCCAACTACAAGGGTGCCCTTGTCCATTCTTTCGGTCTTGGCTAGGAGACCCCAAACATAAACGGAAAACCGCGCCACAGAACCCGGGAACCCTAAACCGTGAAATCCCTCACAGCACACTTATGACACCTCCATAGAATCCTTCAGGGAACCGATATAAAACCATCCAATAACTCACACATGCCACAGAGCGGATGCACGGCGCAAGCAGTGCAGTCCGCAGGCGAAGAAGTTCAGGTCGAGTCGGCAGCTAAATGGGTCTGGCAAGCGAGGCCTTCGTGCTCGCATNTCCGCAGGCGAAGAAGTTCAGGTCGAGTCGGCAGCTAAATGGGTCTGGCAAGCGAGGCCTTCGTGCTCGCATTCCTGCCCTGTACAAAGTGCCCCAAAGCGGCACGAGCCCTGAGATACAGCTCGGAGGGAACACCGATAACCAAACCGTCCAAGCTGAAACCGATACCGAAAGGAGTGAAATCAAGACCACCGATCATGAGTTCCTCGAGCTCGAGACTACGCAAAGCAGGGCGCATAGCTCTACGAATCAAAACTAACCGTGCAGCAACTGTGTGCGCCACCGATGGAAAGACCACTGTCGAAGGATCCACCCACTTTCCTTCCTGATCGCAGATCGGATATGGGTAGCAATCGCGGCAGTGCAGGATGAAGACAAACTCTAGCCAGGAGAGCCTGTAGGCTTGCTCAGCTTCCGCGTCCAGTTTAAACAGCAGGTCGCACAGGGCACAGGCAAACGTAGGCGGAAGAGCCATCGACGTAGCAGTTACCTTGTCGACCCAGTTCACAGGCAAGGATTCCTGCAAATCAAGCCGTCGAGGAACTGAGTCGCCAGGGATAACCGGAGCGTCTGCACTGTCATCCTCGAACTGTGTGGCGAGCAGGGCAGGGGCATGGGTCCTGTCAGCAATGCCAAAGTATACGGACCTTAGCGCCCGCAGGATGCGGGACACTTCCTCGTGGTGACCCAGAGCCTTGCTGTGCGCTTCCCGAAAAGTCTGCGATCGGTTTTGGTTGGCTATGCCCGCCAACGCATCAGCATGGTTGTTGTGCTGTGCTAGCCAGTCCTCCAGGGGACTTTCCGTCAGCTTGTTGTCGAGATGCGAAGGTGTGTGTCTCACCAGAAAACGACTGTTATCCAGCTGTGCCAGAAGCCCACAAAGAGTGGCCCAAAGATCTGCATCCGCGCCATCCGGACACCGACCAGTTGACTGGAAAGTCTGTACACCAAGACAGACGTTTGCAGCATCCGTCCAGGTAATGCAGGGAAGCCTCGTATAGACTGCCCACCGGGCCGCAGCCGTCATAGCCAGGATCTCAGCACGAGGGGCCGACTGCAAAAGACCTGGAACTTGGCCGCAGGCCACGGCTGAGCAGGTGTTGGAGAGGATGAGGCCCCAGCCGGCCAACGCCAACTCCGGATTGCCATGTTCGTGACACGAGCCGTCCGTGAACAAGCACTGCCAACCGAACCCTGAACCTGAACAAAAGAAAGAACCCGTACTGTCAGGCGTAGCCAACAGAAGGCGGCGAAGCTCAGGCAAGAAGGGGTTTGCCGAGGGCAGCAGGTGATGCGAAAGGGAAGTGGGAAGAGCATCCCAAAGTCCAAGAACCCANGGGGCAGAACCGAAGACGATGCTCCACGGAGTCTTCAACCCCACAAAGTGTGCAGTGGCCGGTCTGAAACATGTCGAAGCGAGCTTGCTGCTGCCCACACCAGAAAGCCCCCGACTGGATGGCCGAAAGGCGGGCCAAATCCAAAGCGCTCAGATTCCGCTGACTATCTCGCAATAATGCGAGGTCAATGCCACGGAGGTCGGCCAGAGTTTGGCGATGGTTATGCTGGTAGGCAACGTGCCAAAGCCAAGCTTGCGCAAGGTGCCTGCAAAGCAAAGGCCCCGGCAGGTCCAGGATGTTGTGCACCAAGCCGTCCTGGTCGAGCACCAAAGGGGGTTCAAGCACTGCCCAGCCAACTTGCGCCAAAACGCTGCAGAGCTTGGAGAAAGGCCCGTGCAGAGCGCGGCCGTCCTGAAGGGCACAAAAGTGTCGCCACGAAGCCAGGAAGTTGGGCACGCGAACCGCCATGCGGCGAAGATCCAGAACACACTGGAGCAGCTGATAGAAGCCCGGGTCAGCTGTAATGGGCTCAGCGATGCTTAGCCGGAGAAGTGAGCTGCAGCCTCCGGGCCTGATGCCAATGGCTGCCGTGGCGGCGGTGCGCAATTGGTGCAGCTCCGCGTTGGAGACTGGAACCCCCGAAATGCCATGAAGGGCTTTTGCCCAGAATTTGTTGGGCAAAGCAAGGAGCTTGAGAGAGACGGGCGCCCGGGAACGCCGCAGTTTCTTCCACAGTGGCACCAGTTGCTGGAAGCGTGCACGGAGCGAGGCATTGCGCACAGGAGCCCCAAAAGACATGTGGCCACCGAGTTCACGGGCACAGTCTGAGACTGGGAGGCCGGTGGAAGCAAGGGCTGCCCGGTCAGAGGCGGTCGTGGCCCACACGAAAGTCTTAGACGCATCTAGCTGCAAGCGCAACATGTCGATGAAACACTTTATCAAGTTGAAGGCATGCAGGAGAGCCGCCGCAGAAAAGGCAGTGCTCGTGTAATTGTCCACGTAGCTATAAGCTCGCACAGAGGGGGCGAAGGCATGCAGGTATGCATGGTAAGCCCAATCGGCAAAAACCATCGCTAGGGGACTGAGCGGGCAGCCTTCAGGAAATCCGGATGTGGATCGCACTGCGGAGCTGACTTGTTGGCGCACCAGGAATCGTCTCTCGTTGGACTCCAGAAAGGCGCACCAAGGGCGAAGCAAACGGCGGGGGCATCCGAGTTGTGCCGCCAACACCAGCAGAGGAACGCGGGGAAGGCTGTTGAAGGCCTTGATGATGTCAGTGGAGAGGCCGAGCAGCCGAGTGCCACCAAGCACACTGAGTTCGACCTCGAGCTGGACAGAGTACCACAGCTCGATCGCCGCATGACCGGGAATAAAGCCTAGCATCCCTTCCGGCACCAAATTGCGCAATGCAGACAGGGCCTGGCGTGCTCGGATGCCTGACCATGTGCGGTATATGATTGGGAAAAGACAAATTGGTCTGAAGCCATTGGCGTCGAGCCGGCCGTTGCCTTTGCAGAGGAGGCAAACAAAGCCGGTGACGAGTTGCGTCGGCCAGGGGCGCCCATCTAGTTCGAGGGACCGGAGGAAGGCAAGGAGCTCGGAAGTACGAGCAGCTGGCAGGTGGAGCAAGTCGTCACGGGCCCATCCATCGGGACCTCGGGCGGCCCGAGGGCGGAAGCGGCCAAGGGCCTTTTGCCAAGTTTGAACATCGATGTCAGGCAGATCGAAGCTGAGCCGAGGAAGGTAGGTTTTGGCAAAGTTCAGAAATCTTTGCCAATCTGCTGGAGAAGTATCGGCGTGTTGTTGCCAGCGGGGCGCCCAAAGCGAAACGAATTCCGCATGAAGATCGGCGACGGAGGAGAGCGTCTGTACCTGCTCAAGTTCCTGGCCGTCCAAAGGATCAGTAGAAGCCAGAGTGCACACGTCAGCGTCAGCAGATTGGACAGTGACGGGTATGCCATCCAAAGTCCAGGCAGATGTCCCTCGCAAATCTAGAGGGCTCTCAACGTGGAGCTGTGCACTCGAGGGGTCGGAGGCCAAAATGGCGTAGTCCCGACGAAGTTGGAGCGTATCCACCTGCTCAGGGGTAGGATCACGAAGCTCCTGGTACAGTTGGGCAAGAGACTTGTCGTACTTTGCATCGAGAACTTTGGCACGATTGCGGATGTGCCAGGACTCCAGCTTGCGAAAATTATCGCGAAAGTCCTCATACATGAGTCGAGCCACGTTGGCATCTGGGACGAAGTTAGGCACTTGCAGGGGGCTGCCAATTAAACGGTTGGGGCGGGTGGGCCACCAAGCAACGAAGCCTCCCCGGAAGCCACGAGCACTGCAAATGGAGCGCCAAAGGCCCAGGCGATAGTCAACTGCTGAAGGAGTGGGGGAGGAGGCACGGGTGGCATGCATCAAAGACTGAAGCCTGCGTAACTGCTGAAACCAACGCCGAACCTCAGCCCCCAAGCCATCATGACGTAATTCATCCTCGCCGGGCCGGCTAGCCCGCAAGGGCCGGCGGTGAACATGCGATTGCTGTGGCGCGGTGCGCGCTCCCCGACCGAAGCAATTGGAGGGCAGGTGGCCACCTGGAAAGGAGCCCACATGGCCATCTAAACTGTGTTCCACCGCTTTGGAGAACGAAGAAAACCATCGATCCGAGTCATGAGATTGAGCCACTGGCCGATGTCCCGCAAGCAGATGCCAGGCATCTACATCTATATCAGCCCAGGGCAATTCAGAAGGGAGAGGCCAGGTAGTCTCAACAACGGCGTGGCACGGAAGAGAGAACCCGGCGATTACAGTGGAGTGCTCCTGAAACACTTCAGCGACTCGGACCTGAACACAGTAAGAGGCTGCTTCTGGCGAAAGCCAAATGAAGTCCCGATGTGTGGCATTCTTACAAGTAGGCTGGACGGGGGCGTCCCAAAGCGTTTGGGCGAGGGCTTGCGCCTCAACCCAGCCGTTGGCTTGCCAGAGCTGGCACTGATGGAGGCTGCTGGCGTCATGGTTGAAATCCCCACAGATGATGCGGAATCCCTTGGCCCCTAAGACCACCTCCCGGGTCAGCGTAGACAGGAGAGTGTCCGTGAGAGAGAGGGCCTTGGGCCAGGTGGGCCCCTGTGGGTAGCCATAGATAGTGGCTATGGTCAGAGGCATCACTTCTTGAAAATGCTGGGTGATCATGACCCGCCCGGTTTCGTAAAGCCCGGGGGGCCAGTCCACTTTGTAAGGACGGCAGGGGTGGTCCCCGACTTGGAGGACGCCGGACCAGGATCCGGCCCAGTCAGAGTTTGCTCGCAACGCAGCTGGAGCTCCCGAGGTGACGCGAGCATGTCTGCCGGCGGCTTTTGCGCAAGCTTGAAACTGACGACGGCTGCCCGGGAAGGTGGCAGCAGACAACTGCGTCTCCGAGAAGCTGTGGATGCCTATTCCGAGAGTGGCGTAGTGCGCTTCTTTTCCCCGGAGGCCACTAGAGTTATTGGTGCTCACAAAAAGGTTGGCAACTGGACCAGGGTGGTCCGCTTCACCAAAGCGAATTGCCCCGGAGGGGAGGAAGGGAAGGGCCTCCGCGACAGGACAGGTCAAAACCCCAAAGAACAGTCCTGAGACACTGCAGGCCAAAGACAACACGCTGTTGCAAAGATGCAGCAGAGCAAGAAGGAAGCAGCTGAGGCCAGGAAAGAATCCAGAGGCCCGGTGCCGGCAACGAGGATTAGGCCGAGAGGCGGCTGAGCAGTGCAGGGTGCTCGACCCGCCACCATGCTCAGGGTGACGGTCGGGACGACATAGTCAGTGCCGCGACTTTTTATCGGCAAAAAGTCCCTGGATCTGCTCCATCTGCCCAGCCAGTTGGGCCGCCATCTGTGTAGTGAGGTTGCCCTGCAGCGTTGTCACTGCATTGTGAACCGTGGACTGAAGGTCAGTGCGAACCTTGCCGAGCTCAGCCTGCTGCTCCTGCACTGTGGCT
>BGNK01000115.1:190692-336472 GCA_003297005.1 Symbiodinium sp. clade A Y106 | reverse complement strand
CCGAAGCCTTGAAACCAGGACTCGAATTTGGCCCCTTGGTGGCGCATCTCGGTGACAGCAGTTTCCAAGCTGTGCAGACGCTTGTCTTGATCGGAGAGGCCAACAGGAGGCCCAGCGGCATCCCTTTCATCGAATTTGCGCTGCACAATGTCGTGCAAATCCTGCTTCAAGCCTGCCTCCAGCTGCGCGATTTTTGTGACGGCCTCTTTTGAAGAGCTGCTCGAGGCGGGCACCGGGCGAGCAGCTGACCAAGGGTCTGCTCCATCCGACCACGGGTCGGGGGGTGAGTCAGCGTCATCATCGACCAGCAGAGCTCGGCGGGTCTTGAGGGAGGCGCAAATGTCCTTGGAGGGCCCACGGGGTTGCCCAACATCCTTGGTCTTGGTGGCAAGAACAAAGCCTGCCCCCAGAGGAAGGGCAGGAGCTGGGGGCTCACATGAGGCCCCGACAATCCACGCACAGCCTACAGAATCACCTCGATCGGGTTGCAAAGGCTTGCAGTTCCAGCTCCACTGTTTGAGAAGTTGCACCAAGTTGTGCCGCTGGAATCCATGAGGCAGGGGGTGCAGGCGGTAGCGCGCCGTGACACGGACCTTCAGGAACTGGTGGTGAGGTCGAAGCAGCTCGAAGACAACCTGCTCATCAGCTTCCTTTGTGCGGAGTCCGAACTTATTGCCAAGCCTGGTGACAGAGATGGCCTTGTCGGTGGTGCGCAGCGCGAGCTGAACTTGTGTAGCGGATTGTCCGGGGAGCCACACCACGGCCCAAGCCGGATGAGGGCCAGTGCCGTCAGCAGCGCGCGGCTCAATGTACAGCCCATCCAGGCTGGCGGTAAAGACGTGCGGCAGAGCCGAGGCAGGTATGCGGATGAATGCTTGGAAAAGTTCGGAGTCGGCCGGCTTAGTCCTGCCCCCAGCAAGTTTGACCCATTGGCGGGCCCACACATCTAAGAAAAGATGCTCGACAATTTCGTCGACTGCAGCATGAAATCCAATGCACTGGCCGCCGCAAGTTGGGCTTTTGCAAACCTGGAATTCTGGGACCTGTTGAAGGATGGTGCGGAGCGGGGCTTCACAGAACTTGTCCCAGGCATACTTGTACTCATCTCGAAACAAGCTGAGGCGACACACGGCAGTGGTGAGGTGATCAACCTCAGCGATGTCTGTTGCACAAAGCTGCACCTCCTCATCGCCCAATTGAATGAGCGATCCCGAGACAAGGATGGCCTCCTGGGTGGGCCCGAACACAGCGGGATAACGCAGCGCAGAAGCGCGCGTGGAAAGATCGCCCGAAAGTTCAGCGGTGGTGGCCAAAGCCAACGCATCAACACTTAAGTTGCGCCCGAGAGCCAAGAAGGGGCCGGCTTGATCAACCGTGCAGAAACACACTCCGGAAGCCTGTGTCTGAACCTCCTCATAAGCAAGCTGCTTGAGCGGTGTGCCGGCCTTGGAGATGAAGCTGCCTTCGGCAAGTTGGAGCTGGCCCGGGTCAATGTGCAGTGGAGCGGCAAAGGGCTTCCGCGCCGGCTTTTGTTTTTTGGCTCGGGGTCTGCTGACCTCAGTCCCAAATTTGTCCTGGGCTTTGCTTGCGATGTGGGCCTGCAGTTCATCGGCCTGAACCCACTTGAAAAGGGAGCCGGGCTTGTTGGCTGCGGCTTTCAAGGCCTGCCACTGGTTGCGCTGTTTAAGCGCTGCCGCGAGGGCGCCAGAGCCTAACTTGGCGATGGCCGATTGCACTCGCGGGGCTGCTGCCTCCGGGGGAACACCTTTCTGTACCAGCAGGTGCTGGAGTTCGCGCTCCTGTTCAGTGGACATGCCACCACTCCCGACAAGATCAGATGCAAAATCCGGCAAAGCGGCGAGTAAAGCGCGAGCGGTCCGAATTGGGCTGTCATTGGCGTCAACTGGAAGCAGACTAATAGCATGAGCCAGAAGAACTTCACCGCAGTCGTGCTGGCTCTGTTGTTGCCAAAGTGACTGCTCGCAGAAGGACTCGAGACAGAGCCCACCGAGATAGCAGAGCGAATGTGCCAAGGTGCGCGCAGCGGCCGTGTTACGCCCCGGGATGCCGTCGAGGACCGTGGCATGTGCGGCGCTGCCCTGGACGCGTAAGGCCAGCAAAGTCCAGTGATTATGGTGCACGAAGGGCACCAATGATAGGTGGTCTCCAGAAATGCGGGCCGCCGCGGCAAGCGAGGGAGGCAGAGGGCGGCCCAACAAGGCAAGTTTCAGAAGGACATCGGCAACCCGAGGCGGTAGTTGCAACGCCGAGCAGTCGGGGCACTGCTGCATGATGGCGGCGAGTCCACACCAGATGGCAATGTCTGTGCAACCAGTGGTCGGCAACGCAAATGCAGACCGAGCAAGCGAAGCCGATGCAACAATATCCTCAGGGAGCTCTGAGGGATCGCCTGAGGTGGGGTTCGCGAGCGAAGTGCCTTGGCCTGAGGGAGGCACCGGGGGAGCCACTGAAGCCAGGCGGCTTCCACAGGGAGTGGCAGCAGGCTGGGGAGTGCAGGCACAGGCGTCAGCAGAGGGAGGCCAAGGGTCAGAGGCAAACGGGGAGAAAGACAAAGCTCGAGGCTGCAAATCGGTGCCAGCCTCCTCATCCAGGCGAGCCCTCTTGACAATGGTACGTACCTCGTAGACAGGGCCGTGCGGCTGGGGATGAAGAAAGGCCTGGGCTAGAAGTATCCGGTCTCCCGAAAGGACCCTGACAAAATGGCCTGGTGCAAGGCTAGCCTTGGCCAGGCGGGCCAGCTGGCCGGCGGTCACTGGTTCAGGAATATGCAGGCTGTGCTCAAGGACGTCGCCCCGGAATCGAAATTCCCCTCCGTGTTTCAGAGTGGGCGTGAGCCAAAAATCTTGCCTTTGCTGGAGAAGGAACTCCTGGAAAGCCTTGAGTTCAGACATGGGATGAACCTCAGAACTGCCATAGGCCTCGGCAGCCCACCGGCGAATGTGGGCAAAGATCCACAGTGCTTGGAGCGGCGAGCTGAGCTGTCCAACAAGGCAAAGTGCAGCCCTGGGATCCGACGGAAGCGGGTGCAGGGGCGGCAGGGCATTCAAGAGGGCGACCTCGCGCGGATGCAGAAAGCGCTGGGCCAAAGAATTGGCCGATGGCACACCAATGCCACGAAGGCCCCGGGAGCGAAGGCTTTGCTCACTGAAAGGTTCCGCCCGGCATCCACAGGGGCAGGCCCTAAGTGCGTTGCCCCAACTATGCAGGGCCGTTGGAGCTTGAGCGGTGGAGGCTAAAGTGCGATCATCCTGGCCGAAGTCCGGGTTGCTGTAAGCTGCAATCTCTGCCGGATCCCAGAGTAGAGCAGCTTCCTCTTCAGCAGGCCAAATTGGCCACTCGGGAATGACCTGTGCAACCGTCCAAAGCGAGACTGACTGCGGCCAGCTAGGCAAAGCCAAAGCCGGCATGTTGCTAGGAAGCAGCACGGCCCACCAGCGAAGACGCTTGGAAGCCCACTGGTGCGACAAATCCAGCACAACTTCGGAGATGCGAAAGTTTGCCCTTTTAGCAAAGTCCCGAAGACAAGCAAGGGCGTCCGGATGCCGCTGAATCTCCGTCACACACTCCAATATGATTCCGCAAGCATGTGAATGCCAAGCCAACTGCAAGACATGGCAAAGGGTNTTAGCAAAGTCCCGAAGACAAGCAAGGGCGTCCGGATGCCGCTGAATCTCCGTCACACACTCCAATATGATTCCGCAAGCATGTGAATGCCAAGCCAACTGCAAGACATGGCAAAGGGTATGGCTGCGTGGGTCGCGGAAGCCTTGCCTCAGACCTTGTCGGGAGTAGCTGTGGCAAGGGATCCCTGCCGCGAGCATACATCGGAGCTCGGGCTGCACCAAATGCACCTGTCGCCTGACCTCGGGATCAGCAATGTCTCCTTGTATAACCTGCAGGGGCTGCTGACGGAGCGCAGCACAGGCCAGAGGGTTGTGATCGACGGCAGCCAGACACCTGCCTCCAAGCCTTTCAAACCCAACCGAAATTCCACCNATGTCTCCTTGTATAACCTGCAGGGGCTGCTGACGGAGCGCAGCACAGGCCAGAGGGTTGTGATCGACGGCAGCCAGACACCTGCCTCCAAGCCTTTCAAACCCAACCGAAATTCCACCAATCCCTGCACAAACCTCTTTGAAGGCTTGAAATGAGGTCTCCCTTAGTACCGGGCGCTCGACAATTTTCGTGCTCGTGAGAATTTGCAATACATGAACACCACCGAGCAGGCCTCGGTACTGCACATTGTACAGCGTCAGAGTAGCTCCGGCCGAAAAGGTGCCAGAACATCTTGCAGTCTCACCATGCCAGCACATGTGCAGAGTGGCAGCTTGAGCATCGCCACCGCGCACCTGTGCCACTGCGTTAAAGCACTGCCCTGGCGCCAGAGTATTCANGCAGTCTCACCATGCCAGCACATGTGCAGAGTGGCAGCTTGAGCATCGCCACCGCGCACCTGTGCCACTGCGTTAAAGCACTGCCCTGGCGCCAGAGTATTCAAGGAGGGGTCACCAACGGCAATTCTCTCGATGTTTAGTTGTCAACAGCTCCACTACGGGAAAGCCTCGAGCCCAGAGCAAACCCTGGGATATATAATCCACAAAATAGTAGGATTCATATAAGGAACCCTAGTAAAGGCCCAAGGTTTCTTAATCAGGTTCCTACATTATAATGACCGGGCCCAGCACCTTAGAGTTGATATTGTTCTGCACAGGCTTCACATAACTTTTCAAGCCAAAAAGGCACCTCAAGAAGATCGCGTCTTTGAAGCACTGGCCCTTGCATCTCTGAGGTGTTAAGTCACTGTTAAGTCGGTATCGCAGCTTCCTTGGAAGACTTGGTAGAACCAGGTCCCAAAGCCGCTAGCCACCCCGAAGCCCCCCGACCCCTAAACCCCTGAACCCTAAAGCTGTGACAAAAGCCTTAAACCCTGAACCCTGAAGCATCCTAAAACATCCTATCACCCTAAAACACCCAAACCCCAAGCCCTAAACCCTGAACCCTAAAGCCCTAAACCCTGAATCCTAAAACCCTTAAGCCCCAAGCCCAGGATGCCCAAGTACCTCGACACAGCCATTGAAGAAACTCTAGAATGCGAGACGGCTTATAAGGTATAATTATAATGTGTATTGAATACGTGACAATGTGATATAACAGAATACAAGTTTATACTAGTACATATTATATATATATATATATATGTCTGTGTATACATACATATATATTGTTCGGTTTAAAAACCTGTGCCCAGGTTTTGTCAAAGTGCCATAGAGAGCGCCCAGAATGATCACGCCAATGTGGTGCAGTCTATGCTTGCCAACAAGGACCTCTTCCAAAAGGTCCAAGCAAAAGCAAAGCATACACTTGTGGCGCCCGAATATCTACTAAGTGCATGCGGTTTTGGTAATTAATTTCTTGGACTCTTTGGGTCTTCAGCTTCGTGTTTATGGTTTGTTGCGGGTTTAGGGTGTGACAGGTACTGAGCATCACAGATAATCTTGCCACGGAGCAGAAAGCGCTCCCGCCGTACCACCCTCGATTACCGGAGAAGCCCAGTAACTCATGTAGGACTGAATACGACGAAGTTGTTTGGCATCTATATTGACACTCCCAAATGGAACACCGCTAAGCCTCTTTCTCTGAACAAGCCCAAGAGTCCTGCTTCAACCCGAAATTCTGCACAGTCACCCTTAGGACATGAGTTCTGTCACAAGGAGCTTGAATATAGGAACCCTTATCTCATTAGTTCGATCGGTGCAATCAACCCTACATCTCGCAACATGAGTAAGGATGGTTTAGGGCTGTGTCTAGGGCTGTTGGGCTGGAGCCTTATAGTATTCACCACGGCTTGATAGTCGATGCTTGCCACCTCCGAACATAGGATTGCGCTCAGGGCTCTAAGGGTATAGGCCGTTGGGGTTTTTACAGTTACGCTTTGACATTGTTTAGGGCCTCGGGCACAACATGATAGGATGTAGTGTGTGGCTTATCTTGTCTAGGGCTACGCTTACAGGATCACAGGGCTCGGCTTCTCGATAGCATGGCTTCAGGAGTGTGGGCTTCGCAAAGAACAGCCTTGATGCCCCAACCCGTCAGCCCTAAAATCCGAAACTCCACGAGTTCTAACTCCAAAAACACACAATTCCCGCCTTCCCCCCCCCCCCCCNCCCCCTCCCCCCACACCCAAAGCACTTTCTAAGCTTGCACGATTTCTGGTGCAAGCTCGAGCAATCCCGACCTGAGCCGAAGTCTGCAAGCGACAGGAAGCCCACGTCGAGAAGTTCCTCGGCTGCGCCTAAAATTTTCAAAAGCTTCCGCCGTGTGGTTTAGAGTTTAAGGGGACTTTCTTCGACAGTGGGGTACCCTGTATAAATGGGATTACCTTCTCTAGAGGTGCTTTCAATAAGTCTCCTGCTCTTCAGGGTCTAAAGGTTCTGAAACTACACTATTGGACTTAAGTTTGAATTTCAAGGACCCTGGATCAGAGATGGCATAGCCAAATGAAGCTCCTATTCGTTTAGAACTCTATGCATGTGGTGAGAACCCTAAACCCTAAACCCGAAACCCTAGGCCGTGAGCCCCACCGGGAGAAGACTTGGAGGCTTCAATCGAGGTCTTTCCTTTAGGGTTCAGGGTTTAGGGCGTACCCATAGGCCCCATAGTAGCTCCTTTTGGGCTGTTGGGGGTTCATATGTAGAATCCTATAAGGTAGTCCCAAGTCCCAAAAAGGAACGACTATGGGGCCTGTGGGTAGGGTTTAGGATTAGGGTTTTGCGTTTTGGGGAATTGGGGAATGCCTTTTCCAGCAGTCGACAGTTTGTGCATTCATGCAGACAGTGCTCCTGAGTTTCAACCAGGATACGTAATAAAGGGGCCTAAATGATTAATAAAACTATTTTGGGGGCTCCTTATTGTAATTATAGTATAATGGGCCCTAAAACCCTATTCTCATTATTAAGGCCCCTGTAGTAGGACTTCTGGTGTTTAGGCAGGTTGCTGGTTTTTGGCGCTGTCGTTCTCTGTCGTCCCTTTCAGCGACGATGTCAACTCGAAGCCAGCTTATCGTAGTATCCTGTTTAACGAGATGACCCTCCTGATCGAGAAGTGTCCGCCGCTGGTGCAGTTTTCGGATTGGTTCGGGGTGCCAGTGTTGATGGGAAGCTTGCGTTCGACATCGATGTGTTAAGTCTCCGTCCGGAGTCCCTTCTCCTAATAGTCAAGGTACGATTAGGAGTGGATGCCGCAGTATAGCGGCTTGACTATTTCCAAAATGTCGGAATCGCTTTGTCATCCCGGAAGACCTTATTCTAATTGCCTGAGGAACCGAACTCTGGGCTTTGAGGCTTCACGTAAGTAACACTACTACTTTTGTACCAATACCAAACACAGGTCTAAGTACCAATACTACGACCTGCTACTACCGGTACGACCACGACTGTTACTACGACTACGACGATGACTGCTGAAAATGTGCCGGCACTCACTAGCCGATCCCCGAAGAACGAACTTGCCGCCGAAAGCTGGGCGCATATCGAAGAGGGACGTCTCCATTGTTTCGTGGGCATATGTCAGGGCACCTGTCGAAATCCCAAACCCCTAACGAAACTCCAAACCCTAAACCCAATCCTTTTCACCCCTGAGCCTTTTCACCCCAAGCCCAAACCCCTCTTGTATCCAGCTAGGATCCGCGCTCTGTTCAGCAAGCTGGGTGCAGAGAAGGATGGCATCATTACGCACCTCGGACACTGAGCGCAGGCTTTTTGCACCCTTAAATTTCCCTAAGTCTGGGATTGTGGGCATAGTTGAGTATATACAAGTTTCTCTAAAACCCAGGGTTTTGCCCAGTAGGCCTGTCGTGTAATCATGTTTTTGTCTTCTAAGGATTCTAGGGTTAAGGCTGGTTTCCGGGAAGCCATGAATATTCAAGCCTCTCAAGCTCTTCAGGTGTCCATTGTGCATTTCTGAGATCAGGACGATTCCTCGTGACCGCCGACAGAGCGACTTCAAGACAGACCACCCGCGACAGTCTCTAAAGCCCACGTTTAAAGCGTCCTCATGAAAAGAGCCTTGAACAAGACAGATAACAATCCCAGGGTATAAGCCGTGAGCGAACCAAAAGCCTAAGCCTAAAATCCTGCGCAGGTACTCCATGTTCCAGGAGGGGGTGAAGTCCCAGGTTCCCACAGCTGTGATTCTGTTTTGTTCGATATGTTTTGCGGGTTTCGGAGTTTGGGGTTGAGGCTTGGAGGTGCAGGGTTTGGGGCCTCTCAGCGTCTAGGAGTCTAGGACTTGGAGGTCGAGGTAATCTTTCGGGATTTCGGGTGGCTAAATCCTAAACCCTAAACCCTAAACTCCTAAACCCTAAACCCCTAAACCCTCAGCCCTAAACCCCTAAATCCCTAAACCCTAAGCCCTAAACCCCTAAACCCCTAAACCCCTAAACCCCTAAACCCCTAAACCCTAAACCCCTAAACCCCTAAACCCCTAAACCCTAAACCCTAAACCCCTAAACCCTAAACCCCTAAACCCCTAAACCCCTAAACCCCTAAACCCCTAAACCCCTAACCCCTAACCCCTAAACCCCTAAACCCTAAGCCCTGAACCCCAATAAGGCTGCAGGCTTAGGTTTCAAGGATCTGACTCTTTACAAGCTTGGCGTCTCCAGAGTTTACCCATAGGCCCCATAGTAGTTCCTTTTTGGGATTACCTTATAGGATTCTACATATGAACCCCAAGACGGGTAAGGCTTGCAGGTCTGCAAGGTTTGATCCCTAAATGATCATATTAGGGATCCTACTGTAATCAAGGTCTGTTCCTTAGTTTATCCCTTATAAGGGATCCGGGCCCAAACAATCAAGGCGGGGTTCAGGGCTATGTCGTACCACTCAGGGGACTTTCCTTCAGTGGAATGAATATGGGTAGTTGTTTGAATTAGGCTTGTTTCTAGGGTTTAGGGTCCCGAACATAATACGGCACCATACTACCAACAAGGACCTTAAAAGAATCTCTAGTTTTTAGAGAACTACCCATATCGGGGCCTGGAGGTCTTTGTTTGGGCGTTTCGGAATGATTGCGGGCGGAGGCTAGGGCTGATTCCTCGAAGTTTCGGCAGGCTCTCGGACACGAGGATTGCGAGATGGGTTTGGGCCTAGCCTAGGTGAGCAAATGTGCAAACAAAAAACAGGAAAAAGGCCATGCAGAAGTTCCAAAGTGTGCTGAATACGCTTCTACATGCTTACACATTTTTGTCAGAATTTAGTAAAAACAAACCATAAACAAGCATTTCACGCATGCATGTGCCTCTTGTTTACATGTGATGTACATGTGACGGGTTGCAGTGGGACTCAGGGTTCGGGGTTTCGGGCTTCGGGCTTTCAGGGTTGGGGGGTACATTGATCTAAGCGGAGCCCCTTGGCCCGGACTCCTCGCTTGTTCGTTAGCTAAGATGGTCCCTAAACCCTAAACCGTGTGGTGTCTTTCCCGTAGGGCTGTTCTTTCGGTCCTAGCTCCTATGTCCTCCGAAGTCTTGCCTAACAGCGGAGCCTGAATATTTATTCCTTCGGGTTCTTCATTATAGTGATAGAAAAAATTATATAGTAATGAAGATAATTTCCCCAAAACCCTGTTCGTAGCCAGGCTGTGGTGGAGTACTTCGAGACGCTAGGCCGCTCGCTTGTATTTCGGTTTGGGGCTTAGGGTCCTGGGGCTGGGGGCGCGGGGGTTGGGGTGTTTGGGTCTTGGATTTCGGATTGTGCGTTTGGGATTTGTGTGGCGAGGGCTTTGGTTCTACAGGGTCGCGGACCACTAAGCGTTGTGCATCCCACATGCCGAGCCTTAGCGTACATGCATGCATGTTTAGCTGTTGTCTCTCTCGCTCTCTTTCTCTGTCTTTTTCCATCTTTGTTTGCTTATGTGTGTGTTCTGCGCAGGGGCTCGTGAACCGGGCTCGAGTCACGTACATGAGGACGCCAAGGCTAGAGGTGGGCGGAAGGCTTGGGATGTCGTGCCGCGTGGCACCAGGATGCAGCCAAGCAGCAGCAGTCGATCTGGAGCCTGTTCGCCCAGCCCTGGGCCATTTTCGCCGGATCAAGGGGCTCCACAACAAGAGGAATTGGAGCATCAGCGGAGGTTACGATGCCAGTGGTATGCATACGTTGAATCAAAAGTTATTCCCTTAGTTGCTAGAATCCACTTTTGTGCAGGGCCCTGCTACATTCTACATAAGGACCTACAAAAAAAGGCAGGTTACATATTGTAGTCTAAGGATTGCTGCTGTAGGCGGATAATCCGCCTGCTGTAGACGTGATTTCACGGCACAAGGATGAATTGCTGAAATGCAGAGAGCTGCATGAAGAGAAGCTGGCCAGGGAGCAAGAGAGATGGAGAACCATACTGAGCACGTCTGAGAAGAACCATGAGGAGGAATTGGAAGATGAAGCAACTCAGCCTTCATCATTCTAGTGCTTTTGAGTGGCCGCGATGACACGCACGAGCTGACGGAACATGTGTGAACCTGAAGCCCAGAACCTTCCTCCACACCTAAACCCTTATAAACCCTAGACCCGCAGCGCTCAACCCTTAGACCGTAAACTATTCAATACCCCGACCCTAAAGCTCCAGCACCTTGAAGATTACTTCAACTTCAACTTCAGGCCTCGACGTTTGGGATGCTTGGTCTTTCTTCAAACTCCTAGACCTCGACAGTGGTGGAGCTGTCGACGCCTGGCGACTGTCAGTCGTGGCTTCAGAATCTTCAGGGGGTTATCAACCCTGAACCCTAACCCTTGATGTAGGGTTTAGGGTTTTAGGGTTTAGGGTTTTTGGGTTAAGGGTTTAGGGTAGGATTTCGGGCCCAGGGTCCGTGCAACTAGCACCCTGGGTTTCGAGATTCTTCGAGGAGGAAGTCTGGCTTCTTGAGATTGGGGATTGAGGGTTGCGGCCGTCGGGATCCTAGATTCCCATATGCTACACGATGAATCCCTTCGAAAACCAGGCAATGTTGCAACCTGTTTGGTTGGCTTGGGAATTGGGGTTTAGAGTTTAGGGTCGAGTTTGGGGTTTACGGCTTATGATTATGGAATGTATAGGGTTTAGGGCTTCGAGAACGTAGGGTCGGCCGTTGTGTGTTTAGGGCTTGGTTTCGGATGTGGGGTGTTGAGCTTGGGGTTTGGTAATGGCATGCAGAAGGAGGAGTTTAGGGGATTACAGTGGCTCCCCAACCCCCAAATTTCCCAGCCCCACAGAATATCCGAAGCCGTGCTAGGGCCTTCCAACAGCCTGGACGCGATGCTCGTCATGTGTCATGTGTTGGAGCCCATTAAATTTTAAGAGCTCCGTAATGTTCTGCACATATATCTGTGTTTGCTGTCCCCATTCCCTGTTTTTCTGTTTAACGCCGACGGAAGAGGACTTGATCAAGGCAATAGAAGCGAGCACTCCAAAATAGCATGCGTCATTGGCACAGCCACCGAAACCTGTAATCGAGGGTTGGGAATCATGAGTTATATGATCCGTTATTTTCGTCCCTGAAGAATGGGTATGGTTGAAGATGTGCACCAAAACCCAAGTCTAACTATCAAGCTACCTAAGCCCTATAAACCCTACTGTAAGTATGTACACCTGAAAATACCCTAAACCCCTACTTGGAGGTTCAGGGGTAGTTATAAGTGGGGCTATAAGTCCCTAATTAGGGTTATAAGTATAGTTGCCCTAGTTATAACCCTACTTATAACTACCCATGAACCTCCAAGTAAACCCTATAAACTCTACAGACTCCTAGACTCTTAAACCCTAAACCCCTAAAGCCCTAAACTCTAAACCGCTCAGGAGATCGAAGAGTTTTTTAAAGGTTGTCTACGGCTCCGGGGTCAGGCCCGACTTCCTTTGGATCGTCTACCCTAAACCCTACACCGGTCTCTCAGGCCCTTTGTGGCGTTCTGAGCATGTTCATATTGGTTTCTTTAGGGCTCGTATGGGCTTTGTACTATAAGGATTCCTATAGGGTTTTCTGAGGTTATTGGTCAGCGAGTTTTGCAGGGGTCTTGTGCGGTTTTATCGGGTTCTTATCAGGTAGGGAAAGCCACAAGGTTGAAGCCATCATGCATGTCGAGTCTTTGGGATTGAACTCGGAGGAGACTAGATGTACTACCCTGGAAGACAAGCAATGTCCAATAAGGGTCTTCAGAATCTCCCCTTACTGTTCGTCCTGATTCTACTGTATTATAATTCTATCTAGTTCTAACCATATTTGTAATTTTTCTTTAAACCCCATTCTAGCTACAAAGGTTCTTATCCCGGCTTCGTAACAAATCACCGATGTAGACACGCCAGATTCGGAGGCTGACTTTCGCAAGAGATATTCCAGGCTGAAGCCATGCAGAAGGTTTTAGGTTGTTGTTGTGGGGGTTTTGGGTTTGGGGCCATTATAGTTAATGTATGATGCACCCTTTTCGGTTGTTAAAGCCCTGAACCTAGTAAAGGTCCTTGGACCCAGGTAGCTAATGGACCCACCCGTGCAGGACCAATGAAACCTGGCAAGCTGTGCTCCTAAAATTTAACACCCCGATCCTTTACCTTTGGCCCAAGTTTTGAAGCATTGACTCTGGAAGGCAAGGGGCGTGGATGTTGGCAAGCTCATGCATGACCAAAGCTGGCTGATCAAAAATCAGGGACACTTCCAGACCTACATGGAACCTTGACCGAGACATTGAGAGAGGGTTCAGGGGAGTTGTATCAACAAACGCTAGCTTTCATGGTAGTCCATTGGTGACTGTACTGGCGTTCATAATACTAACGCTAGTTTAGTTCGGGTCCTTTCGGGCTTGATGGATGCGAGTATGTCGGTCATGAGGTTCGGAGGTTGTAGGCCTCGAAGGAGTGGCACTTCGCGAACCAGAGTTCGAGGGGGTAACATGGGGGCCTTCATGCTTAGAAAAGGGTCCTCAACGTAATCATTATTCAGACCTCCATATTGCATTTATTTCTTTCCTTGTCCCTGTCAGCAATACTTCTTTCCGGACTGCACATTCTACGCAAGAGCCGCTGCGAAATTAGCTGCATTCATCCAGAAATTGATTCGTGCAGAAGACCCCGAGACGAATCACCTTTCGTTGACATTCGGAAAGCTCGAGCTTTGACGTGCAGATTCTGCTGAGTAGCGAGCCATGTCTACGTGTCTGCGCAAGATGACTTCCAGCCATGGAAAGCTCAAACCCTAAACACTGGCTAGTTTGGATGTTCGAGTGTTGGCCAGTCTTTTTCCGTTAGAGTTGAAGGGTGTCTCGTTGCGTTGCTGTCTTTTTCTCCAAGCTCCACCACATCGCCGCTGAGTCAGACCTCAAAAGAAGCTGCTGTTGTTCCAATTCAAGGCTGCCCTTGCGTCAGGTCGGACTGTAAGCCCCAGGACTAAAACTCAACACAGATTGAACCCTAAATCACTCGAGCTTTCAGACGAACTGTCGACCGCCCCCCCCCCCCAATGGGTCAGATGTTGGAAATCGTCACCCAGGCTATGAGAGTACGGCTTACAACTCTCTCAGAGCAGTCAAAGGACGTGCAGTCCTATCCCGTGCACCCTAAGCAAGAGACACTCCGCTCGTCCGACGCAACATGAGGAGACAAAGATGCAGCAGGTGCACGACATGCTCTCGATGCATCGTGGCAATATTGAGGATAGACCCCGAAGAGCTGCACCCCAAGCTCTCCTCACGCATGCGATCGAAATCAGAAATTACTCGTAGAAGCCTGCGGTTGTCCCCTTATCGAAGAACTGCACGAAGAACTCTCATTTCTCATGTCGTGATCCGAACTCAAGCTTTGGAGTATAGGATCTACGCTGTAGGGTTTAGGGTTTGGGATGGTTTAGGTTTGCCAAGTCCTAGACAAGGGTTTGCGGATGCAGGGGCAGTAGAATCGTAGACCTAACCAGTTTAAGGTTGTCATCGTGCCCATGGCTTGCGCATGTTTTCCCGTATCTCGCCCAATGCTTGCCTGCCGAATTTGAGTGGCAAAGTGGCCCAAGCCGTCCCCTAAACCCTAACTTCCGTGTTCCTGAGCCCGCTAAGGCCACATACTCTAGTCAAATGTTCACGGTTTCTCCACTGAAGTCTTCAGCACGGATCCCAAACCGAGCCAGCTGAGGGTGACAGGCATTCGCATGGACGATCCTGCAGATGCTGGGTGGGCGAGAGGCATAACCCCTTTTAAGGACAATAGCTTCTCTACTGCCCCTGAAGAACGGGGACAGCAGAGCTAGCGAACGTAGTGCCGTAAATCCTGTGCCTCTCCTGCTTGTGGATCTCGGGGCCTAGGAGTTGGTAATCATAGTAGTAGTAGTAGTAGTAGTAGTAGTCGTAGTAGTCGTAGTAGTAGTAGTAGTAGTAGTAGTAGTAGTAGTAGTAGTAGTAGTAGTAGTAGTGCGTGGAAGTTATCGTTATAATCGTCATACTGGTAAGACTCATAGGAATAATCGCATATCTTGTGCTACCCTGCAGAAACTCGAGGTTCTACACCGACCTTCGTCGCAATGGCTCCAAGTCCCAAACCTATGAGTTTAGGATTTTGGGTTTTGGGTTTTGGGTTTACCCAAGAGACTTACAAGCCAGAAGAAGAACTGCCACGGACTGTGGATCAAGCGGAGGCCTCGGTGGTTCAGTTCTTCATGACGGCGCATGCGGTTTAGGGTTTAATTAGGTATTTAGGATAAGATCTTGCATGACAGTAAGGACCTTAGATACTCTAAATTCTCGATATTCTGGTCCATGGATGTCCATGGTGTCGTCCTTATTGTGTCGAGCTTCGGATTGGAGCTTCAGCCCTAAACCCCTAAACCTTGGTACATTGTTCCGGATTTGCGGTGTAGTCGCAACGAAAGCCGCCTTGAGCTAAAGGCCGACGGCTGGCATTTTTCGTCGAGTTTCGGCGCAGCGGCAAGGAAAAGGTAGTAGTGCCAAGAGTCTGCATCTGAGGGAATGGGCAGTATCACGAAGTGAGCTGCGAGAGAGCGAGAGAGAGTCAGAGAGAGCGAAAGAGAGAAGATATCCGAGCAGCTCACGCAATCATGGGCGCATGGAAATTGAGATGGTCCCGTAGTGTTTGGCCCCAACAAGCCGCAGGGACCGCAGGTCTGTGGGATGCACTATACTGCAGTATGGCGGCTGAGCTCAGGTGCCTCGTCGAACAAACTTTGTCACTGCCCTTGTTGTTTGAACTTGGTCGCAGTGTCCTTGGAGGTACCGCCTCACCTTCTTTGACGTTGAAAAGCCATCAGCAGACCTTCGGAGGCGTTCAAACAGCTGCCCAGCTGTGATGGGCAAGCACCTGAAGCTTGAAGACGAGCTTGTGCCTCGGCCCCAGCAAGGCACCATGTTGCAAAAGGCCTTTTTCAGGGTTCATGCTAATTCATGCCTAAGCGTGCATTTCAGAAGGTCAGGAAACAACTGCTTCGAGTTTTTGTTTGTTTTGCGATTTCCGAGGGCTTGTTTCAACAACTCCCAGGGTTCTGTTGTTGCGTCGTGGGCTTCCGACATCTGGCCAGTTCTGATTGCACCGACTTCCATACTTCTTCCTTGTACTATAGGGGCCTTAATAATTAGAATAGGGTTTTGGGGCCCATTGTACTTTATTACAATAAGGAACCTCCAAAATGGCATTGGTAATTATTTAGGCCCCTGTAGTAGGTGCCTTCGGATGAGGATGCCGCGGTAGTAGCATGGGACTCAAGCGAGACATATGCGATTACTCAACAACTCACGCGTGCACTGACAATGACATGCCAGCCTGCAACGAACCCTGATCCTTGTGACAAACCTTAAACCCCAAACCCCTAAACCTTGTGTGTTTTGGCTGAGCAAGGCAAAACTGGTTTACACAAGCGACTTGGAGCTACGAGCACGGGATGTTATCCAAAATCTCGCATATCAACATGCGGTCGGAGCTGCTGAATGAATAATGCGGCTGCGCATTTCAGCGAAAATTCTACCACTGCCAACACGTACCCCATCAGACTCGGACAATGACGATAACAGCTTGCCATTCTTGCATACGAGTAGACTGTTGTCTTATTGCCATTGAATGGCTGTGGAGAAGATGGAGACTGTAGAAGGCCATGGCCCATGTCCCACCAACGTGGCGACCAGGAGTCCAGTCAGAAGCAAAAGATGGGGTGTTTTACAGGAAGTGGCTAAGAATATTTTAGTTGTAGACTGATTCTCAGAGCACTCCTGCTCGAGTTGGCCCGGGCTTGGTGCCTGCCGGTTCCTTGCATGGTGTGATACCTAATCACCTAATCATCTCGTCACGCTCTCGCAGAGGCAGAGGTGTCTACCTTTAGACATCGACCACTCGGCATGATCGCCGGCCCTCTGCACAGGATGCTGCCAGGGCTAGACCCTGGTATAGTAGTCCCTATATTTGTATATATATATATTATATATATATATATATATAATCCCCAATAATGGTCCCCATAACCCATTCCCCTAAACCCGAAAGCCTAAAGTCCCCATAACCCAGTACAGTTTACTCGGACCTACCGGCTCGTTGAGCCCGTCAAGAACCATGCAAGTTCTGTTGGGTCTTGCTGATAGGGGTTTTGGGGTAAGAGCAGATGCGCATAGTAGTTGAGAAAGCCATGCAAAGGTTCTGCACTTTCCGTGGCGTCACGCTGAGAAGATCTAGAATTCACAGTTGGTGCAGCATCCTGAACAGAGAGCACAGTGATGCAGTGATGCCCCTTGATGCTGAAAGGGGCGTGTCAAGATTCCACACGGAGTGTGACTCTGTGAGGGCATGCGGATCTTTGTTTCTGCTGTAACAACCTGAGCGACAGCGTCAGCGGGCATCCACTTGTGTAGCAACTCCCTGTAGGCCTGCCCAGGGAGACTGATGAACTTTGTTGCCGCAAGCTGGGATCGTTTCGGGTTGTTGAGTGGTACAGGTGGTTGAGGGTTCAAGTTCGGGGTTCCTTTTATCATCGGAAACATCTGCCGCCGAGTCCTAGACATGTTTGAAATGTGCAACAAAGCAATGTGCGCCATGCGTGCTGCATCATCTCGTTTTGCGCAATTGGTGTTTCAAAGTTTCGCTGTCCAGCCCACAACAATAACCATGGCGATTACTTTCAACTCATGCCGATCATCTTTTGTCGACTCCTATTAGTCGCAAGGGTCCGGGTTTCAGGCAGCAGAGCAGGAAGCGGCCAATGACCGCGGCTAGTCATGCGCATTCCGAGAAGGTTCGCATGGACGCAAAATTGAGACTCGAACCTAGAATTCCCGATAATCGTATCGGAGCGGCTCGAAAAAAGAATTCCCGATAATCGTATCATATAAGATTACATTGATTTATATTCATGTTCGTATTTTATATTCATATATGGAAATTTCAAGTACTCAATCGAACATATTCGATAGCGTTTATTCAGTTTGTATTTAGATATTGAGAAAGTTTTTTCCCGAAGCGCGTAATAGAAGCGTTCTCGTCTTAAGATAAGGTTCTTGGGGTGGGACGATCGCTTGATATCGTGCGCTCATAAACGTTCATTTACGACGCGGGGCCGGCCCGCTCGAAATTTGCGGCTGGTTCGAGGTTGCGGGAAAGTAATTTGAGACGTTTAATAGGAATATTATAGATAATAAAAATTGGCTTAGTTAAATTTTTATTTTGACGACGATAGTAGTGGGGGGTGGATTTTTGTTGTTTTTCTTGGTCCGAAATCTCGAAGATACTGGCGGGCTCGAGGTTTTCTGCGATATATTATTTTTCTCGATTCTGAGGATTTATTTTGGTTCGAAAATAATAGTATGGTTGAGGTTTTTTAGATGTTATAGGCGAATCGGGCGGGAGAGGGGAATTTTAAATAGAATAGTTGAAATTAGGAAATACGGAAATTTTGCCCTAGACTTATTAAATGGGGGTGTTTGGTGTCTTGTAATGATTTGGCGTTCTATATGATTGCACGAACGCTCTTTTTATTCGTCAAGAAATCGGCTATATTTTGTTATTATTATTTCTATTATTATTATTACCGCTATTATTGATTCCGATACGATATAATATCCGCGCAAAATCTACGTGTTAATTTGGATTGGATTTCTTATTATCGAAGTGCCTTTCGTATCGGTACAATCGTTGTAGTGGTGGTGTTGATGGTGTAGTTAATGTTGTGCTAATGATTATTGTTGTTGTAGCTATTTTTGATGATATTGTTATTATGGTTGTTGTTGTTGTTATAATTATAGTTGTTATTGCTATTGTTATCGTTGTTGCTGCTCTTATAATTGATATGATCGATATATCATTTATATTGACTTTTTACAGCAGTTCTTGCGCCCGAAGTACCTTTCGTATCGGTACCGTCGTTATTTCTTGGGTCTATGGGGACGTTTGCATCCATTTTTATAATATTTCTTATACTCGAAATATCTTTCGTATCGGCGCCGTCGTTGTGCTGGTATTGTTGTTGTTGTTGCTGCTATTATTATTGGTGGCGGTACAGTTGTTGTTGTTGTGACGAGCTGCTGTTGTCCTTGTTGCTGTTGCTTTTTTTCTATTGCCGTTGCTGTTTCTGCTGTTGTTGTTGCTGCTGCGGTTGTTATTGTTGGCTCCGATACGATATAAACGCACAAAGTCGATATGCCGTTTGTATCGATTTTTTATGGCGTTTCCTATACTCGCAGTGCCTGTGGTATCGGTTCGTTATGGAGACGATGTCGCTCCGGTCGCTACTATTACTAGTAGTCCTATAGCTATTCTTCTACTAATTCTTATTGTTATCCTGGCTGTTATCGCCAGTTTCTTGATGCTGTTGATAACGCTGCCGTTCTCGCCGCTATTGTTGTTGTTGCAGTTGCTGCTTGGGCTGTTGCTGCTGCTGCTGCCGACGCTGTTGCTCCGACCGCCGCTACCACTGTTGCTATTGTTAATATTGATTATTCTGGCTCCAATTTTGAGGTAAATATACGAAGGTCGATATACCGTTTCTACTGGTTTTTGCAGCAGATCCTGCGCATCAAATACCGGAAATGCCGGCGTGGCCGAAGATTTTATTGGCCTTGCTTGAATAGTAGAGGGGGGGGGGTTGGTTGCCCGGAAATCAGGAGGAGGGGGCCCCGTTTTCTATGAATTTTCAAGGAAATACCAGAATTTTGGAGCGACCCAGCGGCATAATTATCATTGATAGAAATCAAAAGATTAGTTATGATAGCTTTCGTAACATGACAGAGTACGAAATCGGTCGAGCGCCTACCCTCGACTCCTTCGTGAAACCAATTCTGATCTTTTTATCGCGCGACAAATACTCCAGCTTACAGGAAAACAACAAATCCTACCAGACCGAACGCCCCCCCCCCTCTCCACTGCGACTGCCACTGTCGTCGTAGCCGCTGGCGATCCAGCCAGTCCTTTCCCTGGCCGCTGCCGCGACGCATGCTGCCCCATCAGCTACTCCTGCTGCTATCACCCCGGACTTATTAAATGTAAGATGTGGGGGGTGCTTCAATATAGAAACGATTTTCTGTATTTACGGCTTCGGGTGACACGCCGGATATCTTGGTTTTTACAGCGTATCCTTGCCCGAAGTACCGACAATACTGATATTTTTTTTTCCGTATATTGGTTTCGTACATGAGGGACGCAGGCAGCTTATATGACCAAAAGCGTCAATTAAGAGATAGAGAAAACCCGCGAAAAGGAACCAATGAAAGCGAGAAGATTCGAGCTCTCCAAGATCCCCTCGTATGCATTAAAGCCCACCGCCACCCGCCAATTCGAGGGAAGCTCGGAGAGACATATTTCCTGCGATACGCCGTTTGTATTGGCTTTTATAGTGCACCCTGCACTTCGTATGAATTCGCCGGCTGCTGACAGTGTTATTGCGCTATTGCTATCATTATTCGTACTGCTATCGATATTGCCGCAGTTGTTCATACTATTATTGATGATATTATTATTATAATTTCGATATCGAGACGGATCTACGCAGACCATCATAACGTTTCCATTGATTTTTATAGTCTGTCCTCCGGCTACTACTATTGTTACTGTTCTTACCGCTATTAATATTATTATTAATATATTTCTTTTAATATTGTCCTTACTATTCTTTGCTCCGATATTAAGACCACCTCACGACTATAAATCATTTATATAGATTTTTGCTACATATACTACGCCTAATAAAGTGTTCGCATCGAGAGAAATAGATCTTATTCTTTGAAATACGGTAGACGGAGACTAATTATCTCCTATGAATTTTCAACGAGACCCAAGAAAATAATCTTTTATAATCAAAATAACAAAACCTAATCAAGAATTATCATATAAAAGAAGCATTAAAATACCTATAAGAAATCTACAATATTTAAAACCCACGAGAATATCATCCTAAAATTTTTAAAAATTTTATTTTATTATCACGAGAATACCAGCTTAAAATTATCACAAGCTTCGAGATTATAATAATAAAGAATAAATACTTACAACGCAAAAAAACACAAACTTTTAATTAAATGAGACAACCATACAAGAGATTTTAGAAAAAAAAAAGAGAAAGAAGAGTGCAAACAATGTTACAGACGTATTAAATATTACTCCATTTTATTAAAGAATTTTTAAGAACAAGAAAAAATGAATTATAAATATACGTATTTCGAATCAATAAAACAACCCCAATACCCTAAACTTAATAACTTTCACAACGATAAATCGTATATTTACCTCTTACACATACCCTCGCACAAAGAATCTTTCAGAACGAATTTCTTTTTTATATCGTATTCAAAAAATATCTTACTTTTTATCTTTTTAAAAATGATAACCGATAGTAAAATACACACATACTTTCAATATAAAATTCATGCGAAAAAATAGATAAATAAATATATATTTTATATATATATATCATCTATGTATATATAGATCGTAATTTCAAATCATAATCTTGAAAAATGTGGGACCTATTCATTAGAAAAGAAAGACGATCTCAATATCCAACAACAAAAACTTGAATTTTCATATATTTCTCTTCAATCAAAGCCAACTGCTTCATTTTCAATAAGCAACATTCCTCAAGAAATCACTGATGCTGTTAAAATGTGTTCTTTCTCCTTGTTTATTTGGCCCTGCCGTGATCCAGCTGCAGCTCCTTCGGGACCTTTGGACGAAAGCACAACAACATGTCAGGTGGGTGGGCTCGACTGGTGCGTAGGCGCATTCCCACAGACAGATTCCAGTATTGTAGAAGGCTCCTTAGGTTAGGTATATGCTTCTGGTCAAAGGATTTTGCAGTCTATGGGTTGCTTGTGTGTGAAGCGTTATCCGAAATCTGGATTTCGAGTGCTCCGCCGTGCCCCCAAGAAGGTCGGGTTTTCGAAAACCAAGGAAAGCACCGACCATGCTTGAGGCTTGGGGTAAGTCGGTGACCTCGGACAACGTTCGTTCTAGTCCCGGACCCCCTAAACCCTAAGCCCTAAACCCCCAAGAACAGGATAAATAGAAATTGTGTGAATTTCGCTTCGAACTACATCTTCATTAGGTTCGAGTTTTCAGGAAACTTGTGCGAGGAGACTCGCCCCAATTCCAAGCAACGCCCCCTCATCCCCCTTCCTCTGGCCCAGTCCCAGCCCGCCAGCCAGCCCAGCCAGGCACAACCCAGCCACAAATTCAGAAGCAACAAACACAAATTTTCGCTCAAAACACCGGACCCGTTCTATAAACCCCTAGCCCTAAAACCTAACCCCTAAACCCCTAAACCCTAGACCCCTAGACCCCTAAACCCTAAGCCCCTAAATCCCTGGATCCCGGGGGCCCTGAACCCTTACATCCTTAAATCCCTATGCCTGAACCCAGGTGTGGCCGAGGGCTCCTTCTGGGGCCTTGCCTTACTTCGGGGAATACCCCAGCCCCAGTAGACACTTCCTTGGGCCCGATCTAAATTGAATATTGGAGCCTTGCCAATTAGACTAAGGTTCCTTACGTTTCCTTGCTATAACTGAAGTGCTGCATACCACCACAACCGCATTATAACTGATTTTTTAATAGTCATCATAATGACAATCGCAATAATCGCATTACATTAATTCTTCAGAGCCCTGTTTTGCTGGCAAGCCCAACTGCCATCTCCAGCTTGGGGGCTGAGGGCTGCTTGCTGGGTTATGGATGCTTTTGGGCTTGGTGGTGCTTTCGTGCTTAAACTGCCTAAACTCTAAGCCCTCAAAGTACATTTGGGCTCTCGGACGCTGGAAAGCTTTGTGGTGTGTACGCTTTTGGGCTTAGTGGCGCAGCTTTAGGGTTTAGGGGGTTTAAGGGCGCAGAAGCTCAAGCACCGGGCCTGGCGCATGGTCTGTTAAGAGGGGTTTCGGGTTTAGGGCTCAGGGTTTGGGGCTTAGGGTTCGGGGTCATGGTTTACATCACGGGATTTGGAACCTCATCCCCCAAGCCCTCAAGCTTAAAGCTCCAACCCGAGAAGCCGATAGCCGCAAGCCAGATCGGGAAATTTTGCTCTGACCAAGGCACCCATAAGACGTGAGGGCCCCAAACATACTTCGAGCTTGCGTCTTCAACAGCGTCCTCTCCTGGAAGGTGATATAGACGACTTCAGGAGGTTGCAAAAGCTGATTGGGGCTTGTACTTGGGCACTTCAGGGGCTGAAACTCCACTCAGTGTCGTGGGGGCAGACACCAGGACAACAAGATCAAAGACGCTGTCCCCTGACATATGAAGAGCAAAAGAAGCACACACAAAGCCGCAATATCCGAAGGCCAAACGAAAGCGCTGCACTTTTCCACCTCAAACCCGCAGCCCAGAAATCCTAAAGCTGAACCTACTAGACTCCAAACCCTTATCGCCAAACCCTAAACCCCAGACCCTAAACCAACCTACACCGTCCTGTGTACAACTTGAGGCTCCAATACATGGCGGTTCTTTCTTGCGTGCGCGTATCCCGGACCAGCCTGCGGGTGGCCACCTGCGAGGCTCACGCGAAGGGTCTGAGGAACCGAGTAATATGGCTCTTGTGTCTACATGCCACGCTTGAAGCCTTTGGATCTATTGCTCCGTGGTTGGATCTAAACTGTGCACCAAAACAAACAAATCACAAGACCAATACACCCAAAAGAGTTAAACCCTCAACACATCAGAGCTCTTCGGTCGCAGAGGTTGAGGTCGGCTGCTTTGTGGCTGAGGGCCCTGCGAACCTCCAGGTTTTCGATTCCATCGCTTGGGTCCTGGCCCTGGTTGAAAAACCCTGAATCCTACTAGACCCTGAACCCTAAACCCCAATGGAGTTCGCTTTGGTCTTGGACTCCTTGGGTTTCGGTTCTTATTGCAGGTTGGTGGCTCAGGTTTGGAGTAAAGCATTGAGGCTTGAGGGGTGGGTCACCAGAGAAGCTTTTGTACGAAGTTACTGCGTTATGCATTTCCTCTCGTATGCTACATCAACATACTAGAATGCAGTGCGACCGTCAAAGGACGCTAGGTGCGACGATCTTCGAATGTCTGCCATAACCCAAAGTGTTCTTAGTCAAACTACTACCATTGCTGTTACTACTATTGTGCCTTACTATTGCACACGTTTGCTGGTATGACCCAATTGCCTTGTTGATGCTCCTGATATTCGAAGATTGCTGGCCTCGAGTTGCCTGCAGTTCTTGCAGAAGTGAAGGATTCTCTCCTCATCCTGCGCACGTAGTCATGTAGGACACAGGGCCAGGGGCATTCGTGTTTAGGGGTTAGGGCTGTTTAACCCTCAACTTCCCTGAGGCTTTAGGTCCTGGGGGCAGCTCAAAAATTCAACCGCAACTATCCACCAGAAGAGAGTGAACCCGTTACCAGAAGCACCTGTCTTCTAATTCTGGCTGTAATAATAACTTCCAATAATGCAAAGCAAGCACCATAGACAGAATAATTACGGACAGACTATAACTATAACAATAGTGGTAAGACCATCTGCGTAGTACCACAACACATACCAACATACTATGTAATTCAGCAGGCCATGCGCGAAACATTCGCTTCTGCTCATGTATGTCGCTCAAACTCTGCTTCTCGGGGCAGAGCTGCTGGCCCTATTCCTGTCGATCACCTCAGCATACTATCGTCAGTAAGCCTTAAACCCTAAACCCCTCAAACCCAAACAGCTAAAAACCTAAACTGCTAAACACTACAACCTAACAGCAACCCTCAAAGTAACGCATATAGAAGCCGAAGTAAGCCTTAGAGCAACCTTTATAGTAGCCCTTCGGCAACCCCTTTAAACGCAGGCCCAAGATGCTAGGGCTTCGTCCTTTTGTGGTGCCGAGGCTGGGGGCCTCGTCTGCTGCAGAATGTTCGCCAGGCCTGGGTTGGTTTGGGGGTTTAGCTTTAGGATTCAGGGTTTAGGGTTTAGGGGTTTAGGGGTTAGGGGTTCGGGTTTAGGGTTTTAGGATTTTTGTTGGGGGGTTTGGCTTCAGGATTTAGGGTTTATAAGGTTAGGATTAGGCCAGGGTTTAGGGTTTAGAGATAGGATTTCTATGTTTGAACGCCACTTGGGGATTAAGGGTTTAGGGTTTAGGGTTAGGATTTTCATTTTTGAACGCCACTTGGGGATTGAGGGGTTTAGGGTTCAAGGCTTAGGGCTTTAAGGTTTGGGGTTTGGGGTTTAGGGTTTAGGTTTGGGAAGGCTTCCGTGGATTCCGGAAACGCCAAGTGTTAGCAGAGCACTCTAGAATGAGAGGGGTTTGTTTAAGGCGCTTGGGGTTTCTGTTGAAGGCTTCTTGGGTTTAGGGTTTTTGTTTACGCCTTTTGGGGTTTAGAATTGCTTGGCGATTGTCAGAGTTTAGCTCGTGCCGTTTTTGGTGCCTCGTTTTCACGTGCTGAAAAATGAACAAGAATGATAAGAATAGAAGCTATAGAAGAATAATGATAAGAGCCTCTACCGCGATGCCAGCGACGAAGGCTCTGGAAACTTGACACACACAAAAGAGAAGTAGGCATCGTTCGTGGTAAACGAAGAGTAGCGAACATTTTGAAAAAGGTATTACAACAGCCTCCAATAGTAACAGCAGTTTGGCCGAAGTGGCAATAGGTCATAAAAGCTTGCCACGTGGGGTCCATAGAAGGCTTATGTGTAGGGCCTGAGGCTGTGCGTCCTACCTCCGGCATCAACGCTTCTCAACTCCTAGATGCTGTGTCGCATTACCTAAACCCCCCAAAGTAGGTAAAATAATGGCAAAAAACACGTCAAGGCCAATGCCCTAACCATCCCTTGGGCCGTTCTCAAAACCAGGGCACCGCTGTGGATGCTTAGGAACAAACACGTCGCGCTCAAGACTTCTGGACAACCCAAACCCTACGCTTTCGACACCATCAAGAAAGGAACAGGGGACCCGTACTTAGAGAACTCCAGCACTGCTTTGAGGCCTGGAAAGAGCTGCCCTTCTGGCCATGCTTTGGGCTCCTGCAGGGCAAGGATCCAAGCCCCAGGTTTGGGGCTTTGGGGAGGAAGTTGGGGCCAGGGGTTGGGACTTTAAGATCTTGATTTTGGGGGGCTCAGCGCTTAAGTTCCAGGGCGGTGTTTGCCGGGAAGGATCTGGTTTGAACCTGTAGGAAGGCTACGGAACACAAATCATCAACCCCATGAACCCCAAACGACTGCTCCGAAAACGAAGTGGCCAAACAAGTCCTTGATCGACTTAGCAGACTGTCATAGAAACCAATAGGAGCATGCAGAAAATCACGCCTTGGATAAGGTATCCCCCCTAAAAGGTAAGAAACAATTGGACGGCTCAGGCCGTCTTAACAAGGCCCTGAACTATTTCAAGTTTCAAGGCCTGGGGTTCAGGAATAAACCAAGCCGTGAACGTTTGACCCATATAGATCCCTTATAGAAACTCTGCTTCCTCGTAGATCCTGTATAGACAAGTAGATCCCTGACAGATCCACGGCACAAGATCCTTCGTTGATCCGGAAAGCCGGAGCAGCTCACACAGTACCATTTGCAGATCTGGCGCCAGCTCGCCTTGCAAAACGCTTTAGGTGGACCTTTTCAGTGTAGGAACAAGTCAGGGCCGTGTGGGCTTATAGATCTGGCGATTGAGGGTTTTCTCCGGCGACGCTTCGTCCTAGCCTTGCTGATGCTTGTCCGAGTGGCTGTAAGACAATGCTTGCTTCAGCTGTTGCTCACAAGGCGAAGATCTTGCAGACACGAAGTTCGTACCATCCATGCAGCCAAGGCGCTGGCGGCAGTGAACGTTTCGCCATTCATGTCCTACCCACCCAAATGCCCTGAACACCAAAAGGCCCAAACCACCTTGCTTCCTAAACCGGAAAAAGCCAATCTATGATTTCGGTTGGTGCTGAGGCGCCGCAGTACACCGCGGATAATGATGCACAGGTAGCGGCAGGAATTGGAGTTGCCGTTAGAGCCACGCCAAAACGAACAATGGTGCTTTGCAAGCGCGGTGTTGATACTCAAAAACAACGAAGAAGAAATGTTTGGGATTGATAAATGGAACCAAGCTTTTTGAAACAGAAAGGCCATCAAAGGCCTCCCCTCCCCTCCCTCCCTGGCTCCCTGCCCCCCTCCCTCCCGACTACGACCACGACGACCACAACAACAAGCCCCACCCCCACCACCGCCGCCACCACCACCACGACCACAATCCAGTCACAACTACAACGACACCAACGCCAACACCAGCACTACCAACACCACCAACACCACCACCGCCACCACGACCACGACCACAGTCACAACTACAACAACACCAACACCAGCACCAGCACCAGCACTACCAACACCACCACCACCACCACCACGACCACCACCGCCAGCGCCAGCGCCAGCACCAGCGCCAGCGCCAGCGCCAGCGCCAGCACCAGCAACAGGAACTACAACTGCAACTACAGCTATAACTACAACTACAACCACAACTACAACCAATAACAATGATGGTAGTAATACTAATAACAATAAAAATACTAAGGTTAAAAACAATGAAAACACAGTTATAACAATAACAATAAACATAACAATAGCAAAACAATGAGCAACAGTAGTGAAACACTAATCATAATGTAAAAAACAATGCTAGGGAACAACACGAGTAACAATAGTCATAAAAATAATGCAGGTAATAATAACATTGATTCAAGTAGTAATTACTAACCATAGCAATTATTAACAAATTTTTTGTAATAGAAGCTGTAGTAACAATGCTTGGTAACTACCAACAATAAAAATGATCATAGTCGTAGTAGTCGCAGTAGTCGCAGCAGTTGTTGCAGTAGTAGTAGTAGTAGTAGTAGTAGTAGTAGTACTAGTTAGTAGTCGTAGTGTAGTAGTCGTAGTAGTAGTAGTAGTAGTAGTCGTCGTCGTAGTAGTCGTAGTAGCAGCAGCAGTATCAGTAGCAGTAGCAATAGTAACAGGAGAAGCAGGAGTGGCAGCAGTAGAAGTGGAAGGGTTATTCTTGTTGTCATTCTAGTTCTCCCAATATGTTATCATTATTACGACTACTACGACTACTACGACGACTACTGCTGCTACCACCAAGGTAAGCAAGAAGCTAGGATTTGCACACAGCAACTGCGTTGCTGTAAGAGATCTCTCAAGCAACCACTGGAGGTGGCTCCGCGCAAACAGCTGAAGGTGGACCACGCGTGTAACCCCTGAACTGCGCTGAACCCGAACATCTGCTATCCAAAGTCACCAGCAAAAGCCTTGCGCCTCAAAACGTTAACCCCTACAAGCATGAAACCCTAAGCCTGAAAGGCCTAAAAGCCCCCCGCGGCTGTCCACGAACTCCATGCGCAAGCAATGTAGGAAGATTCGTGGCACCAGTGCACAGTCTGCCTCCTCAGCTCTGCCCAGTTAGGGCTCTCCAAAAAGCACACAGGACTTCTAAAAGTGCCAAAGATCGCCTTGAGCCCCTGGGATTTGTTGCCCTCAGGTTTCTTGTTTCGGGTTCATAGCTTAAGAAATGACAAGTCTAACTCTCATCGAAACCTCTACCACAAACCTGGCCTCGAGACCATGACTACGGCACTGAACATGGAATCCCAGAGCTTTTGGACAAGTTCTTGAGAAAGAACCTAGTTTCAGTTACCATACTCATACCAGTGACACATCGCCTAATTAGTCCCGTGACTTAGTATTCATATTCCGTAACAGCATCCACCCAAAATGGTAACCCTACGGAAAACCTTTGTGTAAGCCTCTTAAATCGCCTACAACAGCAATGTAACCCCCTACAAAGTGATCTCAGATTCGCATCACCCTAAACCCTAAACCCCGAGCTGTAAGAGCCTAACCTGGAATTCCTACAGTTTTTCTGGGCGTTATGCTGCTTCAAGGCTTTCAGGGTGCTGTCAAGTGTCTAGAGAAGTGGAGCTTTAGGATTCTGGGGCTTCAAGGATGTTTTAAGTATTTAGGGGTCTGGGGCTTCTAGGAGGGCAGGGTTCGGGAGCTTTATCTTCAGCCCTGAGCCCAGGAGCATACCGATCAGGGTTGTATTTCATGTCGCCCACCAACCTGTCAGCAAGTTGGTCCAAAGGGCTGTCTTTGCAGATCTAGGCCCGGTGCTGAGGGCTTCTGGGGTCTCAGGTGAGTCGTCCTCAAAAACAGGTTCCGGGTCTTGGCGGTTTTTGAGTCTAAGCGTCTAGGACTTGAGGTTTACAAATCCTTACGGTCCATGTGCCTACATAGTATATACGCTGCCCTGAAATGGATTCCTATGAAGCTGCTTTAGGGCCAAAATGTATACCGTATGGGTACATGGAGCTCTCACATGCGCGCCCACCCCAGCCCTTAAGTTGCAAATCTCGCATCTAGTATCACGTGTAAAGGCCTTGAAGGTTTGAAGTCCGAGCTCCGCCCCGAACAAAACTTTACCACCCCCAAGCACCAGAAACCAATCAAACCCTGCTAGTAGAACCCTAGGAGACAGGTTCCCAATTAATTAACCCCTTAATGATCGGGGCACCGTGCTTCCTAACCGGCAGGGTTGGTAAGGTGGGCCCAACATGAAAAGGACACATGGGCACTACTGAGGGTCCCAGGAAAACACCCTGCCCAACTCGACGGAGATTCTGATGATGCCCATGAGAATGGCCAAAGGCAAGGCGACCCTGAATCACGGCAAGGTACGGATGGCCAACAAACGCCATGTGCAAACGAATCTGATGCGTCCGTCCTGGGACGAAAGCAAAGCAAGTTTGTTTGAACTTCTGTGCTGATGATTCGGGATGGTTTGGGTTGATTTGAGTTTAGGGTGAAGCAGCTTCATTCAAACCCCAAGCCTGGTTAAGTGGCCTAGATTGAAGGGTGCAGGACTGTTGGGGCTGTAAGTTACAGTAAGTTCAGGATGGGGGTCTTGGTTGCAACTTCCTGCAACACCCAGCTCTAACTTCGGAAGTATCAAAGTAAGCCCTAAGCTCTCACAGCCCTCAGCCCCATGGGCTTTGCAACTGCATCTCTTTAAATCCCAAAGTTGGGCTCTACGGTCAAACGCCGCAAATGCCGAAGAGAGTGTATGGGTACAAGGTTCGGGGCTTGCATTTCACGGGAGCCCTCCAAAGCACCCATGTCAACGGCTGAAAGTAGTGTCCATGCAAGGGGATTAGTTTCAACACGCTATGTCTTCGTGTTTGTTTACACCATGTCCTGGGTCTGGGTTTAGGTACGTCTTATCGGCAGGTCCTGTGAGGATTTTCAGCTGCACCAAGGTAAACCACCGGTCGCGGCCCCAGAAGGAAAGACGCCCAGTGGCCGGTATGCAGTAATGCCTGATGCAGTGGCACCTAAAAGTTGAACATGAACCGCTCGCCCACTGTCAGGCCCGCAGTGCTGACATGCTCTACTTTTTGCCCTGGGACAGTAAGTAGTACGGGCACTCATCGTCAGAATAGCCTCAGTGAGGTGTGAAGGTGGAAGGCTGGGCAGGTCTCGGAGCAACACTGCCAGGCATGACATGCTCACAAGCATAAGCAAGGTGGCCCATGACAGCAAGCCTGGCAGCAACACCAGCACCTAAAGCAGGACTAGACCCATAACCACGTAATCAGGGATGCTAGTGCGAGGCACAAGCCGTGGTAACCATGTGAAGAACACTGCACTGCTGGAATCGCTAGAACTCCTCCACCTGCTTTGTCTCCCTGTCTTTATTCCAACGACCACAGCAACACAACAACAGCAGCAGCAGCAGAGTAATCAGCAAAACATGCCATGATATTTCAACGAAGAACATCAGCCATAGCAGCGTCAACAGCAGCGACAGCAATCAGCCCTTAAGATGCCATACTCCAGAAAGACAACCAAATCCTGAATGCCTCAGCGCCGAGTACCAGGTGACTGCTGGATAGCCTTGCCCCGCGCCTTAGAAGTGGGTTTGGACTTAGGTCTGCCACAATCGGCCGTATCCGGGGGGGTAGGGTTTAGGGCTTAGGCTGATGTTGCGTGGGCCGAATCGAATCTAGGTCCAGGAACACTTGTAGTGATACTAGCATTGTTCGCACTGCTGATAAGACGAGTATGCCTGGCGGCAAAGGAAGGAATTCGCCCACTAGAGCCGCAAGCCACAGCCTCAAACGCTAAACCCAAACCCTAAACCCTCAAACCCAAACCCTAAACCTCAACTGCGGGGAAGCCCCAGACTGAAACGCAGGCCTCACGAAACTTCAACCGATCCTTCGATCACTGAACCCAACCCTGAACCACTCCTCAGTCTTACTCCGAGTGGTGCGGTTTAGGGTTGGAGGTTACATAGGGGTTGCAGCGTTACAGCGCGAGTTTGGGCTTAGGGCTTTGGAGAAAAACATGACACCTACACCTCACCACTCACCATCGGAGCTGCGAGTTCCATTTTCCCGGTCTTCCAAGGTGCATGCGACAGATCCAAACTCGCGTCGCATGAAATCCTCCATAAGATTGAATTCATCGGTTCAGTCTCAACTTTGGGAACCGAGCGAGCCTCCCCGACGTGATCTATAATGGGCCCAACCCCGACCCTGATCTAATCTTGCAGACAGCGGGTCGAAACCTTGGGAATGGGGAATCATACTACTAACATTATTAACTACCATGACTATTCTTCTGCTGCTTTTGTGATTCTGATTAATCAATCAGATGTTCTTGTCGTTATTCTCAAGCAGTGTCTTAGCACTGTGGGGTTCTTACGTTTCAGCCCTGTTATCTACACAGGATGCGACGCACGTAGGCCGCTGTGGTGCGTTGCATACGTATTGCTGGCGTCGCACTATTTACAGAGTATTCTGCGTGCTGCGCGTGCCCCGGGACTAGGACTCATTGCAAACACTTTCGACAACTTCGAATCGCAGCAGCACGTTGGGAGAAAGGATCCGGGCCGTCTTTCTGGATCCCGCAAGCCAAGGAGGGGAAGCATAAGTTTCATGCTCCGGATTCCAGCCGGCACTTGGGAGAATGCAGTTTAGCTGGTCATGGAGTCTTCGAAAGCGAATCCGCTGTGCTATCGAAAATCCCGCCAATACTTGGGGGAAGTGGTCGTCTCCTGGTTGTCTCTGAGTGGTCTCTTGGTGGTTTCCGTCCAGTCTCTGTACTACGGAGGGCGCTTGGGCCAAGGCGATGGCCAAACGCTTGGCAGGGCGTGGCGGGGCGTTGCGCCGTCCGCTATTGTTGCGCGCCGCGCTCGTCGTGGCTGACATGGCGCCAACTCTGGAACACAAAGGACATCTAGTTGTGACCTGTGCTTTCCCACACTTGTCAGGCCGGCGCATGTGACAGTGGTCCTGACTTTCTGATCCTAATGGCATGCTTCTGGTATGGACTTTCACTGCTTGGGGATCTCCGCTGCACAGGTGTGGTGATCACTGAACGTTCTGTCTCTTCTTCTTCTGCTCCAGGTTATGACTACTCTCTCTCTCTATATATATATAAGTATATATATACAGATACACATACCTATAATACACACATACATATAATCTTTTGTGTTAGCTTCGAAGCTCTCAGAACTCGCCGTGGCTGTTCTTGCTTTTGACAAGCACTCCTGCCATTTCTTCATCGGGACATCGATGACCTTTGCAGTAAGCAGATGCGACACAGAATCCAAGACAGATCGAGGCCTCCGAGTCCTGAACCGGTATGCTACCAGTACTTTAGATCAGGGGCTATGGCGAAGGAATAATTGCTTGCAAAAGCCGGCGAATCATGCCCGATGCCAGGTTTACGGCTTGTTAGGGGATCCTAGCTTCACGTTTATGTCACACATCTTCGGGTCAGCACAGCCGCGATGTTACTAGGGGGCTGAGGGCTCTGGCAGATGTAACAACGTAACACTCTGTGCTTTTTGATTGAAAAACTCCAATCACCAACCAGCCCCCAACCGAACTATGTGAACAGCCAGATCCCGAACGTCTACATGAAGCCTTATCAAAATCCATCGCAACCTGATACTTACGCCTTGAGACCATTTCCCGACCTAACCCGAAATCCTACACAGCACAGCACCCAAGCCCAATCTCTAATCTACATGCTCCAAATTCCCGGGTCACAGCGTCGGGTTCAGGACAACCCTAAATCAGCCCAAACCACTCAACCCCACCTCCCCCATCCTGAGCCCCTAATCCCGCAACCCACCAGGCCTAAAATGCCAACCCACGAATCCCTCGGCCCAAAAACAACCAGCTAAAACTGGCCCGAAGTCGCCGCAGCGCTTCTCTAGAAACAGTTACAACAGCCCTTCTACAACCCCCCCCCCCAAAAAAAAAAAACCGCCTAACTCGGAAATTCTAAAACCCCCAACACAGCCTACCTAAACCCCGAAACCCCAAAAGCCAAAGCCGCCCAAAACTGCTGTTAAAGGCCTAAAAGCCCCAAAAGCCGCCCCAAAGCTCCAAAAGCCGCCCATAAAACACTCTGCATTTTCTGCCAAAGCTGCACCAGTGAAGGGACCCACAGAGCCCCCGAGTCGGCCTTCGACCAGCGCGATGTACTCCTAGGGCTTTGGGGGCTTTGGGTTTAGGTTTTAGGGTTTTTGGGGGCTTTGGGTGTTTGGGGGTTTGGGAGTTTACTGTAGGGTGTAGGGTTTAGGGGCTTGGGGGCTTAGGGGGCTTTGGGGCTTTGGGGGTTTGCTTAGGGGCTTTAGGGGTTCAGGTTTTAGCGATAAGCGCTTTCTTTGGACTGTCCTCTTTGGTGACCCAGTGTAAGCCCCGTGCAATGCCGTAAGCTTATTGCTTGCTATGGCGATGACCACGGTCAGCCTAACAATGGTGAAGATCATGAAGATGGTGCTGACGGCGCTGCTGGCTATGTTCATGGCGATGGTGATGATGATGCTGCAGCGACTAGATGATGAGGATCCTGGTAATGCCGATGGTTCTGATGATGACCTTTTTTCGGTCACGCTCAGGATGATGACAGGAGGACGATCGGCTTTAATCTATAGCAGCAGTGATGAGGTGGATTGATGGTGCTGGCTCCGTGGGGCGTGACGTCCCCAGCCAAAGATGCTTCCATGTCAAAAAGCAGTAGGTGCACTTACAAGAACTTCAGTTCTGAGCCGGGCGCTGCGATGCGGCTTCGCTTGGGATGTTATGTCTGTGGATATGTTTGGTTTATAAGGCTACTTCATTTAGAATGGTCTTGTCCATTTTGGCTGTGGCGCCAGTACCATCTAGTATCTCTGATCCAAAGTCCTAACTCCTAAACCCTGCATCCAAAATCCTCAACTCCTAGACCCGGCATCCTGAGATCCCAAACCTCCAGGAATCGATCCGATGCCCTGCAGCTTGCCCCTTGCCGCCCGAGATCCTTCTGCACACGATGGGAGCCTTCAGTGATGTCTTCCACACTATGGCTCAACCCGAAACCGAAAGCCCCTGAACACAAATTACAGGTGTAGGGCTTGGGGTCAAGGTTGTGCGTCGGTAGAGCTGACACAGCATAAACCCGTCGGAGTCTACATGCATGTCAAGTCCGACCAAGATCACTCTGTTTGAAAACACTGGCATCAGAGATTCGAGAAGTCTCCTGGCGCAGTTTGCAGGCAAGACACAGCAGGCTTTGCGGTTTCAGGGCCTAGTGGTTTAAGGGTTGGGGTTGGTGGTGCACGGTGTCAGTCCATCGGGCTTCCTCCGCACCCGCAAGCCCCGAGCGCGGAAACTCTAAAGCTTTATACCTCACTGCCCCAAGACCCAAAGGAATAAACGTTGAAACTTTCAGAATCGACTACGTTATAAGAACCCCAAAAGTTGAAAAGTTGAGGTTACAGCCAATAGGTTACCTTAACCCGAACACGTCTATGATGAGAACCTCTAAGTGTGTACATGGTATCTACAGTCTCGATTGTGATTCCTTTTTGGGGTTACCTTTGTAGGATCGGCTAAACCCAACGAAGGATCTACAATGAAGACTAATTATGGGTATCTTGATAGACCTTCAGTCAGCAAAGCAGCAACCCCTCCACCTGATTTAATGTTCGGGGCCTGAACGACTTGGGGTTTCAGGGGTTTCGGGTTTGGAGGATTTCGGGGATTAGGATTGCGGCATTCGGGGTTTGAGGGTAAGGATTTCCACAAATTAGTTCGATGCAAGCCATAACTGCCAAAGCAACTGTTCTGGCAGACGAAATGGCGAAAAGCCGCCCAGGATTTACCTCTGAGGCCACAACAGTCCAGAACGGCATGCTTATATAGGGTGCCTTCTCGGCTTCTGAGACCGTTTTGCACCTGTCATGCTAGTACTTCATGTGCAACACGGCCAGGGTGTCGAAAGATGTCACGAGCTAGTGCCAAGGCGTGACGCAAGAGCCGCGGGTTCGCCGTAAGATCTCGTTCGGTGTGGTCTGAATTATGTATCTAAGTCTCGAGTGAACAACCGCAAGAGGCTTCGGAGTTTAGGGATCGGGGCCCAGCGGCATGGGGTCCCCCAAATGCGAACGATTTGTCGCAAAGTTCTCCCCGCCATCAGCCACTAGGGGTTCAGTGCTCTAAGTTTCAGGGTCGCTAGTTTAAGGCATCGTGCTGCAGGCACCGTCCACACCTCGTATAGCCACGCACTTGCAAAAAATTGCTAACGAGACACAGGGGCAGAAGAAGAACAACAACCACAACGGCCGTGGTGCAAAATCGCTTAGGACATCAACGCAGTTCCATGCTGTATTCAGGGTAGTCAATGACAACACCAAGAATCGTCATACGATCCCTCAAATAAACTCCGAAAAGCCGTAAAGCCTGTTTCCGAGTCGATGTGCTGTGCAGGCAGAGGCTCCGAAAATCTGTACACCGCTGGTGTGGCTGTCGAGGCGATGACAGATCCCACGTTGGCGAGGCTCCAGCTTCGTGGGCATGTCTATCCTTTCATGATACTCTCATGTCGGGGGTTTTGGGCTTAGGTTTAGGCCAAAAGCCCTGTGATCTATAGACTCTAAACCCTGACCTTAATAACCCTAAACGTTAGGGTTAAGGTCAGGGTTTAGAGTTTAATATATAGAGCACTGGGCTTCGTTGTCGCGCTTTAGGGCACGAGGCTCCCAGGCGTAGCCGAAGCCGGTATCATAGGTACCTGAATAATTAGAATAGGGTTGGGGTGTATATTGTAAATCATACCATAACTGTAAGAAGGAAGCCCCCCACAAAATAGAATAGTCAATTAGGCCCCTATATTAGGGACCAGATCTTGAACCAACTCCTTAGATAGGCAATGGCAGCTGATGCCATTTGTTAAACCTGATCCCTCAGCACATTTAGGCCAAAACAACAGAGCTACACTTAGCAACAAAACCCACGGATTCGGGGGACACCACAGGTTACAAAAAAAAACACAGTACAACACAAAGACACTGGCAATATCTGGCAGTTCAAGACATCAATACCGAGACACAGTTGACGCGCATGAGGCTGATACTTGGCCGATTCCGGAGAGCGATCGTCAGATGTCCGACAGATGTTGAGCGGTTCTGTGCCACTGCTGCTCTCACTGCTGCCATAGATCATCAGTGATGGTAAGGCTTCGGGAACCCAGGCTCCGAACTCAGGCTGCCCGCAACGCGACTAAGACTCTAGACTCTCGAAATATGTGACAGCTTAAGACCTACTCTGGACTCTGGCGCTCTAAACCGGTGGCATTCCAGTCCTGCGGTGCGCAACATGGATGAAGTTCGTGGGCGACTCCTCCCACAAGCCGCGCTCATCGGTGACTACAAACCTTGCTGCATGTGCGCGTCTGTGTCTGTATACAGTAGACGCTAGATAGCACATAGTTATCCTTATAGCCTTAACGTAAATTATAGACACTGCTTCTTGAACCACCTCCACCACCATCATCATCATCAGCAGCAGCAGCAGGAGTAGTAGTAGTAGTAGTAGTAGCAGTAGCAGTAGCAGTAGCAGCAGTAGTAGCAGTAGTAGTAGTAGCAGTAGTAGTAGTAGTAGCAGCAGGAGTAGTAGTAGTCGTCGTCGATAGCAGTAGTAGCAGTAGTAGTAGTAGCAGCAGTAGTACGATGACGACGACGGCGATTACTGCTTCTGCGGCTGCTGCTACCACACCTACTACTACGACGACGACTACTACTACGACTACGACGACTACGACTACGATTACGACTACTACGACGACTATGGCTACGACTACTACTACTACTACGACGACGACGACTACTAATACTGATGCTGCTAATCCCTTCCGCCTTTGACACATCTCCCTTCCCCTCCTAATACATACTGTTGGAGGAGGGTTCAGGACCAAGAGCAGCAGCAGGAGCAAGAGCAGGAATGAGAGCAGGAGCAGGGGCGAGGGCAGAAGCAAGAGCAAGAGCAAGAGCAAGGGCAGGAGCAAGAGCCGCAGCGGTAGCAGGAGCAACAGCAACAGCTAGAGCAAACCCCCGACCCCCGTTGAATGATTATTATTAGGGGGCGGAAAAAATATCGGTATTACTACGACCATGACTGCGATGACAGCTGCTAGTAGTAGTAGTAGTAGTAGTAGTAGTAGTAGTAGTAGTAGTAGAAGTAGTAGCAGCAGCAGCAGCAGCAGCAGGAGTAGTCGTAGTCGTAGTCGTAGTAGTAGTAGTAGTAGTAGTAGTAGTAGTAGTAGTAGTAGTAGTAGTAGTCTACTACTACTACAACAACAACTACTACTACTACCACCGCCGCCACCACCACCACCACGACCACGACCACGACTACTGCTACTACTCTTCCTGCTGCTTCTGCTACTGTTTTTCTGCTACTTAGTACAAGTTACAAAGAAGCCTACTCAGTGAAAGGTGCAGCAGGATGGGGGGAGGAGGAGGAGGAGCAGGATGAGCATGTGGGGGCGGAGGTGGTTGGGGAGGAGGAGGAGGAGCAGGAGGGGAGGGGAGGAGGCGGGAGGAGCAGGAGGAGGATGAGGAGAAGGAGTGCTTCAAAACAACTTGGCGGGTTTATCGGGAAACCCTCAGTACTCTACAGCTCAGAACTTGAACCCTACAGCGAAACCAAACGCCTTTCACGCATCCCTGGCATCATCTTCGGGATCTTTGCCGTCTCGTGCGCCACAGAAACAGTTCAGCCGAGCCTCATACCAGCTGGCTTAGTGATAGCAATGAAGGCACCGGACTCCGCAACTTTCTCCGCATCCCACCTGTCAGGCAATCAAGCGGGCATCGGGGGCGAGTACATATCCGTGACTCACACCACCGACCTGTGACGTTCAACAGCCAGTGGTCTTGACCATTGACTATAAGTTATAAGTGCAAGACGCGACCAGAGAGCTCAGTCTGTGCATAACAAATGCAGCAACAAGAAAACCGGTCCAAAGCCCGACCAGTCCTTCGGATCAGATGTGCGACGGAGATGCTGACTTCTGATGTAGGTCCAGGGTCTAAACCTGATACATGATGTAGAGGCACTCTTAAAAACAAGCAACAAGGCTCAGCTTCGCCTTCTCTGCGACACAACGGACACCGTTCTACCTAGCACTAGTGATAGTACTAGTACAAGTACGCTGCTACTGCTATTGCTGCTGGTGCTCGTGCTTCTAGAACTACTAAGACTACTAGTCCCTGTAGTACCACTAGTACTACCAGTACTACTGCTACTACTCCCATGAAGACCTTCCAAGACCAGTACGAAAGCAAATGTGAAACTAATACGAGCACCTTTGCGATGACTACCCCTGCAGTGTGTCATGCCCACGTCCCCCAGCGCACCACTGCAAAGAGGGCGGAGCCCCAGCCGTCAGATTCTCCTCCGCCGTGCTGGATAAATCCTCAGCTCTGTGGCTGCGGGGTGAAATGAAGTTCCTCGGCTTACGAACGGTTTGGGAGCAAGAAGTGCGATGCTAAACGCAAAGGAGAACTGGCAGCAAGTGACGTGATCACGGAAGGAGTAACAGCATAGACACTAGTTTTAAGAGACAGAGATAGCAGCAGTAGTGCGAACAGTAGAAACCCTCACAGCATGAGGTAGATACTGAGAAATTCAGAAATCAACGAGAAAAAACGAAAGGCTACTCACCCAAGAGCAACATAGCTAGGAGGAACCCAAGCGGTGCCTCCAAGACTGGCTCGCTTGTTTTTGAGACTGGGAAAAGAAATTTCTTTTATTCCTTGGGGGGGGGGAGGTTTGAGGATTCTGCGAAGGCTGGTTAGCGAAAAACCATCAGGGGCCTCCTCCTCGGACTCCAATAGGTCTTTCATGACCCAATATGGGAGTTTCCCAAAATAGGGGACCTTAATATAATATAGTGCCTTAAAAAAATACGATCCTTATTATAAGGACCCCAACATAAGGCTCCCATAATATTGTGTTACGGGTAGTTACAGGGTTCACTTAGCGCTTAAGCTCTATATCCTTCGCTGTCTGCCAGAGCACGAAGCACAGAGATTCTGGACACTCTCGCCACCAGTAAGGGTCCTGCGTGGCACAGTGCTAAGGGTCGATGTCGGTGGCAGGCACAACTGCGAAGAATGACCGCAACACCAATCAACATGCACTTGGAGCCCTTAACCCATACAGTCTGGTCACAAGACCTAACTCGCAAGTGCATTGCTAAGGTCCTAACCCGTAGACTCTGTACAAATTGCATTATGCCTGCTGCACTTCTGAGACAATGGGCTCCGATGCGCATGCATAACGGAGGCTGTTCTGACTTTGCTAGTCTTCATCGTATCTCCTCTCACCCTTGTGGTCATCCTATGACCCACCTTGTTAGATTACTTAGACGTTTTCTAAGTAAAGCAAAAGCGCAGCCAAGTACTATCCTTCGAACTATCTGGTACGGTTGGTGAGCTTCCCAGCGAGAAGTACTTAAATGATCCTAACGATCCACTCCAACCCCCAAACGCTCAAAGATGCTGGTGTCTCTGGAGCAGAAATCGATGGCTGAGACAGCAGGCGGAAAGTACGGCTATGCTGACAACGGGAGCGACAAAACCAAACTGTCAACCCTTCCAAAGTTCTAAGCTCCAGGCCCCAAACCCCAAACAGTTTGATACCCTAAACCTGCTCAAAACTCCACACCCCCCCAAGCCAGGAACCTCGAATCTTGCAAGTTTGTACGAAGTTTTCGGCCAGAGTCCTCTTCTTCTTCGAAAAGCTTGTCCTCGCCGGCCTCCTCGTTCGAATCTAGTCATCAGGGGGTCTAGGCGTTTATTATGCTATTGTATTATAGTGTGCTGTCAGCATTGTACTATTGCTTATTCTAGGGGCTGCGCCCACGGGCGGGCAGCGCAGGTAGAAGCCTGAAGCAAGGCCACGCATGCGCCCTGGTGTTTGCAAAAACCAAGGTCCGATGAAGGCAGGGTCGGCGGCATTACGCGTCGTGCCTTTTGCTAGCGCATAGCTAGATGGCTGCACTCGCCCAAAGCGAAAACACACAGGCGCAAGCGCTCGGGAACCGAGCGCTGCCCGATTTTCTACTACATTATATGATATTATGGCTACGAGTTCTCCAGCCTGAGAACCCTCAACCCCTCCAGCCTTAGCTCAAGCCACAAGCCCAAAACGCCAATAGGGTTTGGAGTCCAGGGTAGAGGGGTTAGGGTTTTGTGCTAGCCCATGCCCCAGAATCCGAGAACAAACCGAGGGCGAACCGTGACGGTACCTTCCCCTGCGCGGACATAGAACCTTAATGAGAATCCCATGCAGTGTGACTTTCAGGCAGAAGACCAGCTTCAGCCCCGATGGTTGAAAGCCCTGACCCGCAATCATCCTAAACCCTACAACCCTAATTCCTACGACCCTCAAGCCTCAAACCCCTAACCCACTAAAACCCTGAAGCCCCAACACCCCCAAAGCCCCTCAAGCACTGAATCCTAGCACCCCACAGGCTAACCCCCTAAATCACTGAACCCGTCCTCCTGCCACGCCGCTACCGTGCCCGCATCCAGACCACACTCTTGGCCTCGTCTCCGAAAGCGTTCTGCACGTTCCAGCTGTTCCTTGCGGGTTCAGGGTTTGGGGTTATAAGGCTTAGACTCTAGAGTTTCGGGTTTGCGGTTTAGAGGTTACAAGGCTTTGCTTTAGCAAGGATGTTTCAACAATACTTTTATCGATATCGAAACCATATCGGTATTGAACCGAAAGGCCCCTCCAGCTCCAGCCCTCCAACCCTCTCCAACCCTCCAGCCCTCTAGCCTTCTAGTCCTTCCAGCCCCTCCCAGCCTCTTCTACTTCTTCTGCTGTTGTCTGCCGCTGCCTCTTCTGCTGCTGCTGCTCCTTCTCTGCCGTTGCTGCTATTGCTGCCTCCTCTGCTCCACCTCCTCCTTCTCTGCTGCTTCTGCCTCCTCTATTGCTTCTGCTGTTGTCTGCCACTGCCTCTTCTGCCGCTGCTGCTGCCTCCTCTGCTACGTTTCCTCCTGCCTCTCCGTGCTCCCTTGGGGCTGGCCGGCTGGGGGTTTGGGGCTGAGGGCTGGGGGCCTGGAAAGATGGAGGGCTGGGGGGTTGGAGGGCTGGAGGGCTGGAGCTGCTGCTTGGAAGTAAGGGCTGGAGGGCAAAAAGGTTGGAGGGCTGAAGGGCAGCTGAAGCGAGGGCCGGAGGGCTGGAAGGGCTGGCGCACCGATACCAAGCAATACTACCAATACCCATCGCTCAATAGTCGGTAACAGATCGGAATCGATCGAACCGGTAGATTTCATCCATGTTTAGGGTTTAGGGTTTGGGATTTACGGTTTGGATTTCTAGGGTGCGGGACTGCAGGTTGCCGGGTCTAGGCTGTCTGGTGTTGATGCGTCCCCAGCTTTCACAAATGGCGGGGGGGGGGGCCTAAAAAATGACTCTAAACTTGTAGGCGCCTCATAGGGTTTAGGGTTTAGGGTTTTGTACTTGCTGTAACCTTGTCGCCTATACCAACTCCAGCAACAACTCCCGACGCCCTGAAGGGCATAATGTCGACATGTCAGAAGCCTGTCAAATCATACAGATCCAAGCCCCCCCAACCCTAAACGCCGAACCCGAAGATCCTAAACCGTAAAACCATAAGAGGCCTATAAACGCTGAAAGCCTGAAAGCTTTATAAACCCTAAACCCTAGACTCTTTCCCCGGAACAGAAGCTTCATAGCAACCCCAAGCTGGAGCCGTTAAAGTATAGCAACCCCTATACAGACCCCGTTGTATAGTTCCCCTGTAGTACATAACTCACGAAACACCAAATTCTCAATTTACACCCGGGGTCCAAGGATGCGCACTTGGGAAAAGTCGTCTGCAGAAAAGCGGCCTGGTCCTCCCATTTGCAGGGGCAAGGATCATACCAGGGCTCCAAGAGCTTCAGATTAGATTAGGGCTTACGGCTTGGTAAAAATTTTGGTTTTGAAGGCTAGGCAGGCCTGAAATGAGTTGGGTTTAAGGCTTGTCTTTCGTGATAGTGTTGAGCTTTAGGCCTGTTCAGGGGACCTTGGCTAGGGCGGCATTGAAGGTGGGGGAGTATTGACTCTATAGGCTGTTGACAGTACCGACAACAGTTTATTTGTACCAACAGGTGAACAACACGCCCACTCAAGTGACAACAAGAACAAGCGCGGCAACAGCAGCAGCAGCAGCAGCAGCAAAAGCAACACCAAAGACAAAACAAAGACCACAACAAAAACACAGCCAACGGCAAATAACACTTGCAAAGGCAGCAGCAGTAGCATGAAACCGCAAATTCCCGAACGCTCCAGCTCATACCCTGCCTTGAAGTGCTCCTTTCCAAGCCTGCCGAGTATCCAGAACGAAGTTCTTGTTTATTTAAGGGGTGTAAGGGGCAAGGTTCACAGTGTTTCGGCTGGGCACGGTGTAGGATACGGCTCGCACGGTCGCAGGGTTAGGGGTTCATGGCTTCAGGCTTGCAGGATGGGAGGGGGGGAGGGTCTTTGGAGTGTAGGGTTTAGGGAAGATGGCCGTGCCTCAGGATTTTGTGGTTGAAGATCTTGAGGTTTCGAGTTTTAAGTTCGGGTTCTCGGGAGGAACGCCCAGTTTTGCTTTGAGAACAGGTGGATCCATGGAGGTCAAACGACCTTCATCGACAGGGTTTATGGTTGTGACTACTTTCGGGAATCGGGGCACTTGGAGGGTGTACCTAGAACAACCATTTATATTACAATATGCAGAAACACACACAAACACACACACACACACATGTGTGTGTGATCCATGTGTGTCATGACTTTTCGTACAGACAAGGTTTGTTGTTTCTTGCATCCTGCGGCGGCGGGGCATGGCTGAGGACATGGCTGGTAAAACGGTCGGGTCAGTTCCTGTTAGAAGCAGTCCCAAAAAACGTACATGAACATATACATGTACCTGTACGCATACCTACATACGTGCATACATACGTTCATTCATACACACATCTGTCATAACAACATGTGTTCATACTTTACTCGTTCGGTTATCATTTCCGACCTCTTTCCGAGTTCCGCCTTGAAAAAGGGGACCTGCGCGACCTCATCTTCATGCACTGCCGTCTTCTTCAACCCACACGACCGAGACGGCTGATCATATGTCTTAGTGGGAAGAAGCGCCTCAGTAGCAAAGAGCCCCATCCTTTGCTCTAGATATCTGGGTTTTTTGGGGAACTTCGGCTCATAGGGGTCCCTTGAGGCCGAACACTAAACGAGGCAGCAGCACCGCTGTAGCTCGGCATCGCTGAGGCCCAAATCGGCGACCAAGTGCTGCAGGCTTCGATGGACACCTCCGTTCACCGCTTTGTTTAGTGCTGACTTAAGGGGTTGCAACGGTAGGGTTGAAGCTTTTACTTAGGGTTCTGGGCTTTGCAAGGGCTTAGGCCGCTTAAGGTCCGAGGGTTTCGAGACTTTTGGGTGTCGTTGGCAGGGAATGTAAACATCTTCTCTATGCAGAATCAGGAACAGATCAGGATTGCTTTAAGGCTTTACCCGTCGTACTCCGCGAGGCACGGGTGCTGAGGGATTCAAGGCGCCTGGCATACCAGTGAACCCCATCAATCCCAATCACACGGAAGCCTGCAGAGCATGCCAACACCTAATGTTAAGGGGTTAATAATTAGAAAACGGTTTTAATTGAGTTGCTTTATACCTTTTTTAGAACAAGGAATCCTCAGGAGTAATATTGGTAATTAACTATTCAGGCTTGTATGTTAACACCCTAGACAGCGAAACCCAGAAATCAAAACGACAAGCGGTGGCGAGGGGACTTGCGGATTTATTCAGGGCCCTGCGCTCTTGCACTGTAAAGTCTCTAGTTTACAAAGGTGTATTACAACATACTACAACCCTAACCTAGAGGCTCCATATATAGTACCATTATGGAAGTAGGTCCCTAAAACCCTGATAGGGATGGTCTTTTGGGGCCTAATTCCGTAATGGTACTGTATATGGAGCATCTGGGTAACTCATGCTTTCTGAGTCGGTGGTCCCCTTGCCAGAGGTCGGAGACTGTGGTCATGGGGGTTCGGGTGAACACAGGGGCCCAACTATTAGAATAGACCTTTTGGGGGAACATTATAAAGTATCGTCATTCATTTATAAGTTATGAATGGCGCTACCCTAGAATAGAACCACTAAAGCCTTAAACTCCTAACCCCGCACACCTACAACTCCCAAACTCCTACACTTGCACCCTACAACCCATGACTTCCAAAGCTGCTGCCCCTAAGCCACAACCTCCACAAGTCTTCTCACACACACGCACATTTGTTAAACCATATTGTCATTGTACAAACAAGACAAGCCCTTACATCTTGCAAGAGAGTCCAAAAGGATCTGAAGCCCCAAAGCTTCTCATCCTCTTGCCATTCGAGGATCGCTTGCTGATAAAGTTTGCTCGCTGGTCTGGGCGCAAGGGCTGGTCCTGGCTTTTAGACGAAGGCTCCCCAAACCCTAAACCCCAGCACTTCCTAGACCCGAAACCCCTAAACTCCCAACCCTAAACCCCAGTACTCCCTAAACTTAGGGAGGCTGGAGATGTTCGGTTTAGGTTTATCTTCCCGAGGATCTTCTTCCTAAGCTTTGATATCTCCCTAACAGGAGAGCAGAGTTTGGCAGGCTTTAGGCTTGAGGGAAGGCTTTACGGCTAAGTAGGGTTAGGGCTTTCAGGGGTTGGGATTCAGGGTTGAGGATGGCCAGTGGTTGAAGGCTTCGTGGATCCCCAAAATTATCCGGGAGCCCGAAGCTTAGGAGCTTTAGTGGGTCTAAGGATCCGAAAGGCTTCTAGGCTATAGGTTTTCAAGTTTGGGTTTTGAGGCCCGCAAAGTTACTAACCAGAAGCCCTGCGCCCCACATCACTAAACCCTTGAACAGGTATCTCCAAAAAACCCAAAGGGAGATTAAGAGCTATCCCTACTTGTTTCACTCTACCCTACTTGTAACCCCCTTCAATAGGTGCCCACAAAAGGAGGAAAAGACTAGCTTAACAAGTATCCACAAGTGCAACCAAGGGTCTTCTTGGTCAAGCTCCGGTCCTCCAAAGCTCAGCAAAAGCACACAAGGTTCAGGGTACTAGGGTTGACGGTGTGCGCCTGAAGGCCCTTCAGTTTACAGCTCAAAGACGTCGAACTTCTGAGTCTGCACTCCCTATCCCCCCTCCCCCCCCCGAAAAATGCAGATTTGCCGGAACGCTTTTGTAAGCTTCTCATGTAGGCTTTTGTTGAAGTGTACCCGTATCTCCGGAAATTCGGAAATTCCATCTATCCTCTAACGGTTAAAGCTCATGATTGAAAGCTTCGGCCACTACACCCCCGTCCCGTGGTCTTAGCAGTAGTAGCAATAGCAGCAGTAGTAGCAAATATAGTCGTCGTCGTCCTCGTGGGGGTGGCTGTGGCTTGGCTGTGGCTGTGGTCGCGCGCAGTCGAGGTTGTGGTTGGGGTTGTTGGGGTTGTGGTTGTTGTTGTTGCTGTGGTGGTATTTGCCGCGGTTGCTGTTGATATTGCTGTTGTGCTGATGATGGTGGTGGTGGTGGTGGTTCGGGTTGTTGCTGCAGTGGCCTTTGGTGTTGCCGCCTGCTGCTGCTGTTGTTGCTAGGCTATTAATAATGTTCTTGTTGTTGTTGTTGTCGTTGTACCTTGTTCGTACAGAAAAAACAGCAGCGCGAAACTCATGGCAGTAGCAAGTAATTGGGAATGCTTCCAGCGACCCCATAGGGTGCATTCGAGTCGTGGGGAATGCGAACCATGGCTTACATAGCGGCTTCCGCCGTGATAGAAATGGGGTTCAATGTGGGCCCTCCCCTTTCCCCCCAGTAGCAGTCCTGCCATGACAATCAGCGAAAAGCTATTGGCATGGTGTGGCGCTGGGTTTGGGGTTTTGGGTTTGGGGTCTCGGGCAGTTTTGCGGCTCTTTGCCGGGTGTCAGCGCGTACTGCGTAGACGGATCGTACCATTCTTGGAGCAACAAGCGTCTGCTCATGATCATGGGTGCAGACTAGGGTGACTAGGGGCCGCTAAACCAGAACCCCAAAACCGGGCGAGAACCCAAGCTTGACTGAGCCATTGCGCGCAGGACACATATAGCCTCAACTCCCTTTCTACCTGGGCACTTCTCTCCTTTCATACTCCTTCCAGCTTCTAGCAGAGGAGATGAAGGGTATGGTTCGCAACAGCTTGCAAAGTACCATGCCACATGAACAGGCAGCACTACCCATGATTCGGGTAACTTCGGAGCCTCGCTCACTCACAGTCCGATCTCTATGTAGACCGCCATGTGTGGCAGAACCACTGTCATTTTGCATCGGGGTCCGGCCAGTCCGCATGCCAAGCACTGCATTCACATGCTCCACCAAGTCTTTTCCCTGGTGTAGCCAAGTTTGCTTTCAGGATGATAGATGCGGCAATTACACTAAATAAGATGTCCTCTTCGATCAAAGTAGAACTTGGCTGTGACACCCTAAGCTCTGCCTCAGTGGCACATAAAGGTTCTGGCGTGGCTACACAGCTGGTTTCTGGTCTCATTGGCGAAAACAAGGCTAAGCAAAGGTTACGTACTCAGCTACCCGATTCCTAGATAAATGAACAGACGAATGAATGCATACATAAACACATAAAACTGATATATGCATTTACACAAATACAAATCATATATGTGTATACGCATTCATAATGTGCGTGTTTATACAAACATATCTATGGGTTCGGTGCCACCCTGCAGAGCTTGTCATTTACGCCTCTGAAACACCTGCAGCGAGATAGCTTCGGAGACTCCTTGGTGTGTGCAAAGCTCGGAAGCAACGGCGCAATGCCTTCCCCTACACCCTAAACCCAAACCCTAAACCCCAAACATAAATCCAAAACCTTAAACCCTAAACGTTATACCCGACACGCAAAACCCTGGGTCTTCTTGCTCTGCAAGATTTTACTTGCGATGCATCAATGAAGCTCGATAGTCGTGGCATCAGACAAGACGACTTAACTGCCCCAAGGCTGGGACCTAGGATGGTAACTCCACGCAAGTCTGGGCATCATGTAGGAGAGTGGCTTTCGAGCCAAAGTCTGAACATCTCTCTGTCAAGCCCAGAACCCTCAACCTGATGTGTGGGCCAACTCGAAGGACCCGCAAAAAGGGCCCACTTGGAGGAAACCGCTGCATCCGGATGCAGCCAGTTTCCGGCTTAGGGCGTTGTGCTGTCTGTTTGTTTCTTTTGATGTGTCCGCGTGTCTCTATGTGTGTATAGATAGAAGGAGGGGCAAACACAAAAACAGACAGTTCGATAGACCGACAGACCGCCACATAGACCGAGCTAAGTAGATGAATAGATAGACATCTTGTCATATAGATGGGTAGATCGATAGATAGATCGGCAGATCGATAGATAGACCGATAGGTAGATCGATAGGCAGATAGAATGATAGATCGATAGGCCGATAGCTCGATAGATTGATAGTTCGACAGGCCGATAGGTAGTAGACAGACAGATAGACGGACAGACACGCAGACGCAAACACAGACAGACAGATAGACAGATAGATAGATAGATGGATAGATGGGTAGATGGATAGATGAAGGAATTAATAGAGGGATAGATGGATGGAGAGTAGATCGACCGATAGATGGGTATATTGACAGATAGACCGATACATCGCCAGATAGGTAGTCAGACAGATCAATAGACAGATAGGTTCGGAGATAGGTAGGTGGATCGACCGACAGGCATGTACATGGCATGCGTATGAGAATAAACAAGCTAACACACAAACAACAGATGAACACTATGTGTATATATGTACATATATTTATGTATATATACACGTAGCATGTATATATGTACACACATCCAGATCACAAGTCAAGATGTATGTGCGCACACACACACAAGTGACTGCGCACGCATATGTAGTGTGCATGCCCCTTTGTTACACTGTCTCTCGCTCTCTCTCTCTCTCGACTATCGTTCTATTTATGTATCTACCTTTGCATCTACTGGTATCTATTTCTCTATCTAATTATATTTCTACCTATCCAGCTATCTATCTGTTTATGTACCTATCTACTCGTAGATGCGCATGCATATATACATATACACATGTATGAAGACATGCCTTTACTAACAGAGGTGCAGCTTGGTGAACTTTACGTGGGCGTGCAGATACAGACGTTCCTAAATTCATGAGCTCGCCCAAGGATATCAAATAAACTTACATACAACGACATATAACGTGATCTTTGCTCGAACCGGCTCGGCTTAAGGCTTCGGGTTTCGTTAAGGTTTACACAATGCTTCTTGTCCCAGCCTCGCTGCGAAACAGCTGAGGGCGGGGCAGGTGAGACGAAGGGCTTCTGCAAGCCTCACCTTAGCTGTGTAGGGCCTTCTTCAACGGCCGCAGAGGCCCTTTGAAGGGTTGACAAGGAAGTACGAGGCTCAGTGTAGGGCTTTTTTACAGCTTGGAGCCTGCCTGGAAGACTGGGATATGTTGGGGGGTGCGCAAGACTTGCGTGCTACCGCGACTACTAAATTACTAAAGTGTAAGTATAGGGTTTCCGGGGAGCAGCGAAAGCTAACAGAAGGGACACCGCTCTGCCCAATGCCAGCTCGCAGAAAACCGAAAACTTCCTTTCTCAATACTTAGTCAACACAGGCATGGCTTGGGAGCACACCCCATCTTGTACAGCAGGATTGCCAAGGGCGGCAGATAGAAGAACATGGATGTCTTCGCCTGGAGTTTTGAGAGGATTTCTGGCTTAGGGAATGGCTATCCTTCCGCATATCGATTCGGACAGTGACACCCTTTCGAGAAATTGCCACAGTACGGCAGCCCGACCGCGCGACATGCCAAAACAGGGCGCGGGGGTACCGGCAGGTGAAAGATGCTTGTCGCAATGGCTAAAGAGTTGGAACAAAGAGCGTTGCAGGCACTGCTACCACACGAGGTGCATGGCAACAGAACCGCACAAGCCGTGCCATAAGCAAATGCTCTGGCTGCTCCCGTTTAGGATAACAGTATTGCGACAAAGGGAATGGCTTCAGCAAATGCTCTCTGCTTCAAGGAAGCCTGTGGATGTAGTCGCTAACCCAAAACCCGAGTGTTCCAAGCCCGGGATCTTACGGCAATGCTCAGCCCATGGTCTCCAAATGCAACAGAAACTTCGTTTCGAAGTGCGGACAAAAAAGCATAATAACCCTGAACCCACGATTAACGACCACAGTATCTGCGACCCACCTCGTAAGTGGCGTGGGTCGCGAAGCCCTTGCCAACGATACAGTGCCAGTTCGGGCCATACCTGGAAACGGGAAGCCCTAGGGGTTTAGGGTTTAGGGCCATACCTGGATCTGGTGGCCTAGAGCTTGTAATGCTGCAACTATAATGTTCCGAATCCATACTGTGAATCGACACTTCAAAACACGGCGTTGGCGCAGCAAAAGGAGGCTGATGCTGAACAAACGCTCGAGAAAGATGCAGACATTCTGTACCAGGGTTTGTTCATAATTATATAGTCTTCCAAGAGCCGTTAAACTACTTCTGGTGCTTGGGTTTACCCAGCCATCCATCCACCCATGCTTGCGTACACACGTCCGCAGCATGCAAAATCATAGTATCAATGTATTAATAACTCTGCCACCCTGGAGTGCTGAACCCTGAAATACTAGAGTCCTGAAACAACAACACGTCATTATACACGTGTGTGTGTGTATATGTGTAAACACACACACACATCTGTGATTATTGTACGTGTTTACTCGCTTCAGAAAGCCAAAGGTCCCAGATAAGTAACTGAATAATTCGATTTAGCGTCTGCTTTTTTGGGGGAGGGGGGAGAGTGTAGCAGTATCGCTTATTATGCTCACTCTGGTGGCTAGACCCCTAATCTCAAGTAATTAGCGTCCGTCCGAAACGGGGGACCGAACATGGACCCAAGAAAAGTCCCTAAACGTCAAACCCAAAAGTTCACCACCCCTGCTTCAGATAAGCTCCAACTCAGACCCCGGCTTGCCATCGAAGAAGGCCTTAATGTGGCGCGAGATGTCCTGGCGTTGTGGCGTTTTTGTTAGGACTTTGGGCTTGGGGGGCCGTGCTTTGTTTGGATTTCAGGGGCCTAAACCCTAAAGCTCCAAGTGGTATCTTCGTGTCCTTCCTTGGAACCCCTTCAGTCCAAAGCTGCTAGGGCCTAGGGAAACAAAGGATTCCTGGAACCCCCAGCCCATGTAATAAGCATCATACCGTTTTGGGGTTCTAGAAACAAACGTAATTTCAAGGGCCTCCTCAGTCGGAGGGATTGGGGAGACAGGCGTACGGATCCTGGCCTGAAGCGAGAGCCTTAGAGCGGATCACTGCTCTGGCAGCCGTCGTGAGTGGTACTCGTAACAGTAGTCGTTGTCGTAGTGGTACTAGTCTTGATCTTGATAGTGGTAGTGGCGGTGGTAGTGGTGGTTGTAGCAGTGGTAGTAGTTAGTAGAAGAGGAAGAAGTCGTCGTCGTAATAAATAGTTTCAGGGAGTAGGAGCAGGAGGAGCAGGATAAGAGGAGTAGGAACAGTAGGACATAATCACGACTGCCACCGCAAGCGCTGCTGCTGATGACGGCATTGTGGCTTGAATGCTTTGAGACACGGGCCGGAGGGCGCAGAGAGGTGCATCACATCCTATGCCGAAAAACTGATGTCCTTCTCATTCTCGAACTTGCCCATAGCTGTGGACGCCTGGTCAAGAGTGAACTGTAAGCGGAGTGCTTTAAAACCGATTGCACCGGAAGGCCTAGGAATTGAAGGTTGAGCTTGAGAAGGAAACAATAATGTTGCTTCTACATGAATGTGTCTGTTCAGAGCCCGAGTCCTATTTTATGCTGTTCATGACTCCAGCAGGGTTCCGTCTCTCCGCTATACGCGAAGTGTTCGGCAGGGATTGCTCCCATCATGGCATCTCCCCTCTTCCAGCCCAGCATGTAAGACCGGAATGTAAAATCCTAAACCTTGCAACCCTAAACCCTGCAAACAAAGCCTTAACCCTAAAAACCCTAACACACCCCAAGCCCTGAAACCCTAAACCCGGAGCAGAGAAGCAGCACCAGGGCCTACACGAGCCTGGGCCTCTAGGGCCCTACAAAACGGAGAGAAAACTCATGCCCATTTAAGTCATGCAAGGGATATTGTCGGCACTGTAAGGGCTACTAAAATGGCTACTTTCAGAGTGAGGGAACTACATGACACCAAAAAAATCTACACGATGGTGCCGCCGCCTTGTCGGGTACCACGGACGGTAAACTCACCGAAAGCCCCGTTATCCTCTAGCGAGGGAGTTGTAAAAATGAACAACATGATCATGCGAATGAAGGCAACGATGAGCAAACTAAGAGCAAGCAGCAACAAGTAGCAATACCAACCGCGGTGATATGAAGCATGCTGCGCATGAGAAGAAGCAGAAACATGATAACCAGAATCATAGCAGTAAGAGCGCGACAACCGCAAGCCTGATCAATATGATGTGCATGACCTGAAAAAACTTCATCATCACCATCATCACACCATCGCCGCCAAAAGCATCATAGCATGGAGAAAATCACATATGTTGATTTTTGTAAATATTCCTGTATATGGTCAGGAGATTGGTAGATGTTGCGGTGACAAGAATTACTACCAGCAGCATCTTCGCTCCCTTTGTGCCATTGGGTATTCATTGTCATCATCATCGCAAACATGCTCAGAGGCCCAGGGGACTTAGTAAGTAGGTTATTTAGTAAGTAGGTTATAGGTAGCCTAAAAAGTACCTTAAACGGAGTTACCCTAATTACAACCCTACTTATAACATTATAACATGGTTATCAACTTCCCCGACATGATGCTGATCGTTGCTGAAAGCGGGAAGCAGCAAGACGGATGCCAGCAGACCTTTCCAACACTCTTGAGATTTAGAAGCCGGAAGTAGTAGATGTACTACTGCTTTCTATATACCGAAACCAGAGATACGACGTTCATGTTTCAATCAATGGTTTAACTAACTTCCTGCATTAAAGAACCTTCTCGGGGCTTTGCCTGCTGCACAGCGTCGCGGATATATTCGCTTCCCTCGTCGGTATCGTGCTGGACCTAGCAAGAACTGGGTCTCGCATTGACACCTTCAGCCTGCAAGTGACAAGTGCTCGTTACTCCTCAATCTTCCATTGTGCGACCTAATGCATGTGAAACCACAGTCGACGCAACACACTTCCCGCTAGTCATCCGTTCCCTGGGCCTGATCGTGAACTGGTGCTCCCAATCCTAAACCGAAAGACTGCTCTCACTCCTCTTAGTCGTGCTGCTACCACCACCACTACTCCTGCCACCACCACTACTACTACTACTACCACTACCACTACCACTGCCACTNNNACTGCCACTGCCACTGCCACTGCCACTGCCACTGCCACTACCACTACCACTACCACTACCACTACCACTACCACTACCACTACCACTACCACTACTACTACTACTACTACTACTGCTACTACTACTACTGCTACTTCTACTGCTACTACTACTACTACTACTACTACTACTACTACTACTGCTACTGCTACTCCTACTACTACTACTGCTGCTGCTACTACTGCTGCTGCTGCTACTACTACTACTACTGCTACTTACTACTGCTACTTACTACTGCTACTACTAGCCACGCCCCCTCCCCCCCTACCAACCACCTGGCGCCTAAACCCACCGTCATCATCATCGCTGTTATTGGACTACGACGTCATTAAATTTAAAGTACTGCAAACACCGAAAAATTGGATGTGCTATTAAAATGTACATCATCATGCCCCCCCCCTCCCCCCACACCCCCTCCACCCCGGGAGCAGCAATGGTGCTGACAAGCGGCGGTTGGCATTTGAGTACAACATGATGAAAGTACTGCAAATACCGTGAAAAACGGATGTGCTGTAAGCGAGTCTTTATGAGGGGTGGTTGGTAGGACTGGTACAACTCCTACTCCTACTCCTACCACTACTACTACTACTACTACTACTACGACGACTGCTACTACTGCTACTACTGCTACTACGACGACTGCTACTACTACCACTACCACTACCACTACCACTACCACTACCACTACCACTACTACTACTACTACTACTACTACTACTACTACTACCACTACCACTACCACTACCACTACCACTACTACTACCACAACCACTGCCACTACCACTACCTCTACCACTACCACCACCACCACCACCACTACCACTACCAATACCACCACTACTACTACGACGACGACTACTACTACTACTACTAGCACAAAGGCTGCGGCTACGACTACGACCACGACTGCGACAACGATGACGACCACTACTACCACTACTACTACTGTTACTACTTATTACTACTTACTACTTATCACTTACTACTTACGTCACACAACTCACTGCTCACTACTCACTTCTTACTAATTACTTACTACTTCCTCTCACTACTTACTACATACTACATACGACATACGACTTACTACTTACTACATATTCCTTACTACGTACTACTAGCTACATACTACTTACTACTTCCTACTTCCCACTTGCCACGTCCCACTTCCTACTTCCTACTTCCTGCTTCCTACTTCCTGCTCCTCCTCCTCCTCCTCCTCCTCCTACTACTACTACTACTGCTACTACTACTACTGCTACTGCTACTTCTCCTGCTGCTACTGCTACTCCAGAACCCTATAGTTACTATACGTGAACCCTACAGGATATACATGTTCGAACCTGAACCACAGACCACTTATTTCCCTAACCGACCAAAGCAAAGAAACCTCAACTTAAACCCCGCGCTCCCAAGCCCTACACCCCTCAAGCCCTAGTCCCTGAGCTAAAACTACCTTGATCCTTCGAAGCACAAACTCAAAAAACCATAAACCTAAACCCTAAACCCAAAGCCATAAACCGTGAACCCTAAACCTTGAACCCCAAACCATAAACCTTGAACCCCAAACCATAAACCTTGAACCCTAAACCATAAACCCTGAACCCTAAACCCTTGAACCGTTAGCATCTTCGTGGGCCTTGGTTCCCTCCGGCATCCTTCACCTGCCAGGATTTGGTTCGGGGGCTTACGGTTTTGGGGGGCTCAGGGGCTTAGGGGCTTCGGGTTTAGGGGTTTAGGGTTTAGGGATTGCAGATTTTAATTTCAAGGGTTCGGGATTAGGGATCAGGGCTTAGGGATTAGGGGTTAACTAGTCGGCCATGGTGTTGGATTACCTTGCAGTCCTTGCCAGGCTTTGGGTCCAGTGTTATGCTTTGAGAGTCTTTGAGATAAGTACAAGCGACGGTTTGGGTTTCAGTGTTAAGGATTTAAAGAGTGTAAAATAGGGCTTAGGTTTATGCTTTACGGAAGCCAAGCCCGGTAAAGCAAGCAATCCAACCACGCAGGAGCTGCTCAAAACAAGGAACCCGCGAGGACACTAAACCCGAAACCCCTGAACCCTAATCTCCCAAAACCTCTAAACTCCAAACCCCCGAATACTAAGCCGGCCAAGGCCCTCTGAATGCCAAGTCCTCAAACTGATCTCTATACCTGAACCTCTAAAGTCCTAAACCGGAAAGCCCACGTCTGTACGGGTTCAGGTTTAGGGTTTAGGGCCTAGACTTCTGAAATCCTAAACCCGCCAACCCCTGAAGTCCTGAATGCAACCCTAAACTCCTAAGCCCCTCAACCCTAAACCCTAGAACTTGGCGCCCAGAAAGGAAGCCATGACGATGCCTCAGGAGCGTCTCTTCCGCAAGCGCTACGAGGCTCCACCCAGCTTCTAGCTGAAAAGGGCCGCAGGTTTACAAGGGTTTGTGAGGGTCTAATGTAGGGGCGATAATAATTAGAATAGGGCATTAGGATATATTGTACTATAATCATAATAAGGAACCCTAAAGACTAGTATTGGCAATTATTGAGGCTTCTAGATTACACGGCTTTATAAGCTTTGAATTTGGACTGTTGGGGTACTGTTCTTTTTTTGTCAAAGTTCTGGGTTTGGGCTTCAGAGTACAGGTTCTGCGTTTGAGGGTTTAGGGTTTAGGGGAGATTGCGGAAACTGAAGAGCTCAGGGCTTGGACTCTCCAGGGTTCAGGGCCACACGTTCGTGGGTGGCAGAGTTAGGACATCGTTTCATGGCACGTGCCTTGCCATACAAAAAAAAGTCCCATCCCTAGACCCCTGAACCCTATAGACCTTAAATCTGGACTTTGCAGGCTGCCCTTTATCTGCCGATTCGTGAATCTACTCAACCATGGACAAACCATAAACCCCAAACTTGGAACCCCAATCCTTGAGGGTGTTCTTACGGCCATCCTCCCTCCCCCCCTCCCTCCGCTGACTTTCCTTGGTGTTCCGTTTCGGGTTTGGGGTTTACAGCTCCTTCCTGTCCCACTTTCTCAAGCACTGTCTGGCTAATTTGCGTTCCTGTCGCTCTCACTTTCTCCTTCCATCTCCCGCTCTCTAGCTCTCTGTCCCTGTTATGCTCTCCCCCTTTTCCTCAACATTGCCACATTCATCATTCTAGCATTTACCTGGTGGATTGGGGCTTGAAGCCTTGAGCCCTAAGCCCCCTCCCTCAACCCTAAGTTTTAGCCCGGTTTGGCTTGGAACTTAGGTTTTATGGCTGTGGTCACTTCTGAGTGCATCCTGAGGAACAATAAATCTCAGGCAAGGGGTTTCCTCTTGGGTGCTCAAAAAATCAGGGGCCCTACGGTTGATGGACAAAATCCTGCATTACCCATTATAAGGAATATACCATAATTCCCATAGTTTAGGGTACTTAAAGGAATGCAGGATTTTGTCCATCAACCGTAGTATAGGATTTGTGGTCTCGGGCTGAGGGAAAATTGGTTAGGGGATAGGGTATGGCATAGGGTATGTCGGAGCATTTTCTCACAATCCAGCGCTGCCACAAGACAGGCCGTCCGCACTACGTTGCATGCCTGCGCGCATTCGCTAGGGCTGCAACCCTCAATCAAACCATCCTACAGCCTAACTCTACGAATCTGCAGTGTGTTCGGCAGCACATCAAGCTTCCAGATCTGCTCACATCCTTCACCCTAATTACTCTGATGTGTCAGGTTCACAGTGCAGGGGTGTAGGGAGAAGATGAATTATTGCTGGATACTTAGTAGCTATCGTGATTCTGATTCGAAAGCCGTCTTCTTGCTGACAGTGTGGTCGATAGCACGCTCAGGTTTCTGTTGCTACAGCTGGTACTGTGATGAACGTAACGGATTATCGCCGTCAAGACTGTCGCGCTCACTGTTGTGTGCTGCTGGTGTGTCTTTTGCTGCTAGTGACTTATAGTAGTAAGATAGTACAGATTCTCACTAGACTCGTTGTATGCTTGTCGTGATTTCCCTAGCAAGATTTCTATGATTGGCATTGGCCAGGAATTCGATACTGTTGTTGCCCTGAGCAATGAAGTCTCGTCATGTCAGACTATGGCCACTGGTACGCATTAGACGTGTTATGGTTGAGGTCATGGCTATTGCAGTGATGGCCACGCATACCCACCGTGATTTCCGGCATTAATTACAGCACCATGTTTACAACTCTGTCGGAACGATCACCGCGGTCATAAGCCACATTTTGGCGATCAGCATCCACACTTGTGATGCTGCCATAGCTGTATAAAGTGTAATGGAATTATCCTGCTTCTCATCCTCGCTGGTCCTTCATGATAACTGTACTTTAGGGTTTAATTGCAACTGAAGGATAGTGAGGAGTGATATGTTGACCGTTTGCTCATAGGATGCTGATGTGCTCCCGTGACATCTAGGCCGGTTGGCCGCAGGTGAGCTCCACTTTTGAGTAACATCTAAACGGTGGGGTTCGGTGTGAAAACTTGCATACATATACCCCAAGCCCTAAATTCAATGTCCAAAACTAACACTCCAGAATCCAGAAAACAGTAGGGCTCGCCCTCCAAGGACTGTCGGCAGGAGTTTCTCAAAAATAAGAACCACTTACTACATTGCTTGTGCTCTTCTTTACATTTTTTTCCTTTGGAAACTCCGTTTAGGTCTCCAGCACTTCCGGGTATCGCCTTAGGCGTTCCCGAGCAGACATTGCTCGTAGCTGACAAAACAATCGAACCGGTAAGGACAGGTTTAAGGATTAATGTTTGGAATTGGGGTTTAGGGTTTAGGGATTAACGGCATGGGGTACGGTAAGCTTTCGAGGTTGTACAGGTGTAAAGGATTCAAGAAGCAAAGGCTACTGGTGTCGGTGTTCCGCTCACAGCATTTCTAGGATTTAGGGAGCTGAGCCGGGGTGCATAGACTGTCTTGTACCTGACGAAAGAACATGTTGCGGTTTAGGTTTAGGGCTTTAGGGTGTAGATCATGCTGCCCGGAGAATGATCGTGGGATCAGGGTTTGGATGACAGGCCTGAGACCTTAAAACAGAAATTTCCACCCCTGAAATCCTTTCATCAATTATAACACTACAAAAGAACCCCATAAATCTGGAGGTCCAAAAACGGGGTGCCCGTGCTCGTTGGAACCCGAAGCTGTCCGATCCACCAAAACTACACGAACGGACAGGGTTTAGGCTTTGGGATTTGGGTTTCGTTCGGGCTTAGGGCCTAGGGAGATAGAACTTCTTGCTAACTCAGGACCCTGCTCAATAAACGTGCTTTGCGACAGGATGCGAGTTATAGCTTGCATCCAACCCTACCCAGAGCCAAGATCCGAGGCAAAACTCTCACACCAGATTAACATAGCTAGGGTTGAGGTGCATCTATCCATGGCAAGCAAATGCTGTTCTTCTACTGTATAGGCCATGAACCTGCAAAGCCGTCTTGAACCCTGCAAGCAGCCACTACTACGACGACGACTACTACTACTACTATATACTACTACTACTACTCCTGCTGCTGCTGCTACTACTACTACTACTATATACTAATACTACTACTACTACTACTACTACTACTACTACTACCACTACTACTACTACTACTACTACTACTACTACCACCACCACTATATCACCATCACTAAACCACTACCAAAACCCAAACTGCCGAACACGCTGCGGAAGTTTTGTGCGATTGGAGAAATGCCGGGACCATGGGAAAAATTTCGAGAGGTGTCACGAGTGGGGTTTTTCGAACTCGAATTGTTGAGACTTTGAACGTACCATATGTTGGACGAGATGGGAGAGTTTGAAAATACTTTGGAGAATGAAGAGTTTGAAGCTTGAAAGTTTGAGAGTTTCGAGCTTGAAAGTGGGCGCGAGATTGAAAGTTTGAATGGGAATCCAGCTTGGAAGTTTGAAGCCGTGGCAACACGTTGCGCGAGGGAGCAAGGTGAAGGACCGCCGGAGAACGCGTAGCGGTTCACAGAGCAGACCCCAGGCTCGAGTTCGAAAGTTTGAGAGCTTGGAGTTTGAAAGTTTGAGGCCCAGGGAGTTGGAAAGTTTGAAAGTTCGGAAAGCCTCATGTTTGAAAGTTTGCAAAGTTTCAAGCTTTGGGGGGTTGAAGGTTTGAAGATTTCTATCTAAAGTTTGAGAGACGTGGAGTTCGACTTTTTGACATTTTCAAAGTTTGAGAGTTTGGGAGTTTGAAGGCTTGCAAGTTGGAAGAGCTTGAAGATTGAATGCATTGAAAGTTTGAGCTTGTGAAACCGTGCTGAGGTCCTCATTTTAGGGCCTGGGCCTGGGCTCGGTAACGCCAACATGCACACGCCGATGCTCGTAACAAATCGTACACCCTGTCATGTGCTCACAACAGACACACGCCGATGCCCGTAACAAATCGTACTCCCCGTGATGTGTGATCTCACAACAGACACATGCCGATGCCCGCAAAAAAACAACCCCCCGTGATGTGTGATCTCACAACAAACACACGCCGATGACAGTAACAAATCGTGCCCCCTGTGATGTGTGATCTGGCTCTGACATCATACACATAACGATGCCCGTAATAAACCGTTACCCCCTGCACTGTGTGATCTCCCAATAGACACACGCCGATACCCGAAACAAAATACGACTGCGACGACCTTAACTACAACAAGAATTTCCTTCATAATTTGAAGCATAATTCTTAACAGCGGGGTTTTGGAGTCTGGGCCGCCTGCGCCGGCTGGTGCGCCTACCACACCGCCAGAGTTGTTCGATGAGAGCCCTCCTTTTTACGAGGGCGGAGTGGTGGTGTTAAAGCTGTACCACCAGTACCTGGCTGGGGACACCTTGAGGTATTCGAATTAGCTGGCTTTGGTTGTGTTTGTGTATGTTTGTTTCTCTATCTTTTGGCATAGTCCTCCCCCCCCCCAACACTCCTTTAAGTATGCCCTGCAGGCTGCGCTTCAACTTTGCGTTCACCGGTCGCCGCAGCCTGGACCTGAGGGTGACCCAGGCGAGCCAAGCCACCATGGGTGACGTGTTGCGGCTCATGTACAAGCATGCGAAATGTATACCCGCAAACGCGGGTGTGGAGTTGATCGGCAGCAAAACCGGGGATTCCCTGTCAAAGGTCCCCCACAGGTTTTTGTGGCGCCGGTTCCGAACATCATAATTACCGGTTCGCCATATATCTTAAGCACACCTGCTCAGCAGTAGTAGTAGCAGTAGTAGCAGTAGTAGTAGTAGTAATAATAATAATAATAGTAGCAGTCGCACATTCCTGAACTGAGGGTGATTGGAGACTCTTGGTTCCGCCTTGTTACCGAACATCCGAAAAATCCACAACCCATTGCAAGACAGAGCAGGACCAGAAACCTACACTTTCAGTCCTAAACTGCTACGCACAAAGCCCTCAACCGTAAATGCCTCTATAAAGTCGAACCCCTCAAAACCTTTTGGTTTCCCGATAGTCTGTTATAGAAATCCTTGCGTAGATCGCGCCCGGATCATCTGCAGTGACTTTCTGCATGAGCCTGAAGCACTGTATAACACCAAAGTTGAACCCTATAAATATCCCAAGAAAGCCTCATACCACCCCATGAGCCCTATTTGATAAACACTCAATTATATGAAACTCTTTAACGACCTAATAAAGGCTTGTGTGGCAATCTTCTGCTAAGGCTGGCTCGGCACGGGCGGTGTCGGGTTCGCCCGGCAAGCTGTGCAGGCTCCAACCAAACAGCAACAAGGTTGGTGTGGTGACTCCAAACTTGCAAAAATCTAAAGCCTAAGCCCTAAAGGGGGAGTTGGAGTTTGATTGTGCGGTTTTGTTTTAGCGCATAGTGGCTCTAGGGTTTAGGTTTGAAGTCTTAAGGGTTTCGGGCATTGGGGCCATCGTTCGGGAACTGATGTAGGCATGTCGACGTAGACCACAGTTGTCAATGTTTGGGTGTTGGACGGAATACGGTTTTGGGGAGGCTGCATATACTTATTCAAACCCCAATTCCTAAACCCCCAAACCCTATAATTACCGGACAAACAGCGGGAATTGTGGAAGAAGGAGTATATTCTAAGTTCTACTCAACTCAATACCAAACCTTTCAGCTCGAAAAGAGGGATCGGAATAGTTACACACAGTATTCCTTGGTGCCCTAGTGTTTCTGATCACGACAATCGGAATCTTGAACCCCAGCCCGAAACGCTGAAACCCAAGCCCTGAAACTTCCACCCTCAACCCTAAACCCTGAACCCCTAAGCCTTAAACCCTAAACCTTAAACCTTACTCATGTCCGGGTTGCCAAGTGTAGGCTACAATCACGGCCCCACGGCTCTAAGCGAACGTAGGATTTGAAGTTTGGGGGAGATTGGGAGTTCAGGGTTTAGGGCTCAAGGCTTTTGACTTGGAGTTTAGGCTTGTATAGTGGTTTCGATTGCTTTCGGAAGTTCAGTGACTTGAGCCCGCACAAGCTTGCAACGCCACTTTCGCCAAGCTCGGTATATGTGCAGGAGAAGACCCGTGCAGTATGAGCTGTAGCAAAGCTGTCGGGGCACAGCTCCCAAACTCTATGCTCAGTGTCTATAGACGGCCTCGACCCTAGACTCCTGAACGCTTGACCCTGGCATTGAGCCCTACATCCCCTGAGCCCAAAGCCCTGCTATGGAAGCTTGAATGATTGCCAAACTTCGTTCCTTAGGCGTCCCTAAAATTTGATGTAACCCCAAGGACTGAACCTTATAGCGTTACGGTGATTTATTAACTTCGAGGTTCAGTGCCAAGGCTTTGCCACCACTCAAAAAACTCCAGGTCCCCGTGGCGAGCGCTCTGGCTCCTAAGGACAGTGACACAGAAGGCTCGCGGGCGGGATGCTGAGCAGAAGAGGAATTAAAAAGGGAGTTGGTGTAAGTATGATAGGAGCAACAACAGCAGTAAACACAGCAAGGGTCAAAGCAGTGTAGCAGTACCAACAGCAATAGCCATCCTAGTCATGTTGATTGCGAAAAAACTTGTGTTTCCATGCCATCTCGAACTCTGTAAGCTGCCCTGCATGCTGACAGTGATGCTCGGACCTGTCTGACCAAGCTCTAGGCAGCACAGCCTGTACCCTAAACCCTGCGCAAAGCTGGACTCAAAACCCACAAATCTTCAAACCCTGAAACCAAACCATGCTGGATGCCGGACTAGGAAGGCCCATAGTACATCCCCGGATACCTTGAAGCTGTATATATCGCTCTGATATTTCCTTCGCACGGTCATCCCTAACTACAGCGTACATGCCAAATGTAACACATCAAAACCGAAGACTTGAACACCCAGGCGGCCCACACACCCTGAACCATAAACCCGAGCCATAATCGCCAGCGCCAGACTCCAAAGCCCTACAGACCAAAAAGGCCCTGAATCACGTCTCTGCCCATGCCGATCCCATCAGCGGGACAGCAGCGCTTTTGCCGCGCTCACTTGGGTGGCCGGTCGACCACCAGTACCGAGACCTGAAAGGATTTAGCAACGCCTTTTCGGAGGCTTTCCTTAGACGTATCTGCAGACATATGGTAGCAGTCAAGGCCCGAAAGTTTCGGGGCTGAGGGACTTTCGAATATGGTTCTGCTTTATCATTGAGACATCTTGCTTGCATTATGTACTTATGCACCTCAAAGTTACTGGCAAAGATGTCCAGGCTGAGCAGGCCTGAATTCAGGGTTGCAGCCAACACTTTGAGCTTTTGGCCATCCAATCAAACTCTTTTCGTTCCACCTGCTGGAGTGTGGTGATGATAGTACTGCTGACGATAATAATGATGACAATGATGTCAAAGCTAATGCTGGTGCTGCTACTGATGATGATGACGAAAAGGATGAAGATGAATATGGCGGTGCTGCTGATGATGATGATGATGACCTCTAACCCTAAACCCTAAACCCTAAACCTCTGGCTCGGACTCGCGAGGTCTTTCAGCTTCTCCCCAAGCAAAACGTTTTGGAAGCTCTTTCAGCGATGTCGACACGTGTCAAAGGAGTGCCCTTCCGAGGACCCACACAGGAAGATGCACTCGCCCCCACTCGCCCGGGCGTCGGAATTAGGACTAAGGACTGCGGAAGCTTTGTTGATACCTCTGGCGTTACTTTCAGGTCAAAAGTTGCCAAGAAGATAGAGTGGTTCAACTGTTTTCACAAGTCTCAGCAAGCAACAGAAACATAAACACGCTGCTCACATGATTCCTTAACCCTAGCTAAACTCCGAACCTTGTATCCGACCGTCCCCTCTTCACATGCTTCGTCGAGGCTCGCGAACCGGTCGCCATACGCGGAGCCGCTGTGGCGGGTGCAGCCCCTGCTCGTTTGCAGGAGCTCTGAAAAGTCGGATGTTAGGCTGGCCCAAAACCCCAAAGAACCTACCTTTCAACGGCTTGTAATATAATACAGAAGCCAATAAGGAAGCCTAAAAGGTAGGTGTTTTGGGGCTACAGGAAAGGATTGAGCACTGAAGTGAACACAATCTAGATCCACTCAGCTGCAGTTAAACCTTTATATAAGAGTTTGGACTGATCGAAAAGCCTGAAATCCTAAACACTGGCACTCTAATTGGACCCGTATATAGGGGACTTGGTATTCAGTCAGTTTATGCTTTTGTGCCATATATCAGTATAGTTATGGTCAGGAATCAGTTGTATTGATAAGTCTTCAGCCCCTAAACCCTAAACCCTAAAACCCGAAACCCCTGCCCCGAAAAACTGAAAAACAGTGAAAGTTGTCGAGGCCTCACAGCTGACCCCAAACCCTGAACCCCACCTCGACCCCCATATAGAATCACAGCCTTTTATAGGCGGTGGGCGATTATTCTACCCATACTGTGGGGAGTTTAGGTTAGCCCAAACCCTAAACCCTAAACCCCCAAACCCCTAAACCCAGCCGCTAAACCCGGCCTCCATTGGCCATCTCCCAGGGGGCAGGGCCCAAGGTTGCGTTGAAGACCTCGGCCGTACTGAGGGTATACTGCACTATATGTGTATATATATATATTTATAAGTATATAAATGTATAAATAAATATAAATAAATAAATAAACAAATATATATATATATATATATATATATAATTAGTCTCCATAGTTATAATACGGAGCCCCAAGGCCCCAAGGAATACTACTAGTAGGTATTTATTGAGGCTTCCATTTTGCCTCGCATTGTTTACTGCTCAGGCGCTTCTTGCTGAATCGGCCTTCCTTCGGAAGTGAATTCAGAAACGGTCCCAGGCTCTAAAACGCGGCCACGACCGTCACGCCGTCAAGCTGCAAGAAGTTGCAGAGCTGCAGGCAGAGATAGATGGGCTGCGCCTCCGTTCCCTCTTGATTGATCTTGGCCCCCTGGACCAGTCTTAGCTGCGAGCTTCTTCCAAGAAGGAACAGATTGCCTGCTGCAAGGATCTCTGGCAGGCGAACATGCAAAGGACCGAGGGTTTGTGGCACGGACCGAGTACCCATGCCAAGCCCGCTCCACACAGCCTCGCGCAACTTCGGAAGTGTTGCTTGCCACTCCGACGGATCCATCGTGTGCTTGAGAGTCGGCCTCCCCGATGCTCGTGGGAACCGTGTGAACCGGATCCTGGCCTCCTTGACATCGAAGCAATCGGTCTGCCCATCCAGGAAGAGGTTGATGTCTACCATCTCCCTGGAAGATGTCACCGACATCTGACCTCTATATTCCCAGATTGCGAAGAAGATGCTGAGGCAGAGGAGAACAGGAGAAAACGACGGGCAGCCTTTGCAACTGCAGCGCGGTCCACAGAGAGGCCCACATCGCAAGGCTCCATGCCGGAGGCTTCGGGATCTTCTGCAAAGCCAAGAATGTAGGTACCCCCCAAACCTGTCAGGAATATGGACCAGATGGACGTCGCCTCGAGCCTGACCACCAGAGGACCTGTTCAAGCCCAAGCGAGCCCCTGGCCCCTGGGACGACCTGCTTATCAGAGGCTTGTTGAGTGCTCTTTTGGGCCAGCTCGAGGAACTGATGGGTGGCGCTGTCGTTTGGAAGCAAATCCAGGAAGGACATCCCCGTCATGTCGTGCCCAAAATGAAGGAACAACGCCAAGCTCGTTGCTCGGTCTCGGATCCGAAACTTGCTGTCAAGCATTACGTCTGCATCCATAGAGCATCGCACGATATGTCTGAAAGCCTGCAGAGCTTCTTGCGCGTCAAGATCAGATATCATAATGACTCGAGCCAGCTGTTCGACTAGCACAACGAGACATATTGAAGTCAAGCACCGGAAACCGTTGGCAAGGAAGTTGCCAAACAAGCCGGAGCCCTGCACCTTGCTTTGGATCCATGAGTCAGCTAGAAATATCACCACGAAAGGCAGGCTGACTATCTTGACGGATAGGGAGGCCACTCCGCAACCAAGAGGTCCAGCTGGTCGAAGCCACTGTGCGGCGCATCGCTCCAAGCTGGGAGCAAGGTGCGAAGGAAGATCACCGCCATCACTGAGAAAAACATCGTGCGTAACCTCCAGAGGGACAGACGGTGGCTGCTGAACATGATCTCATGGCTGTGTGCATACAGAAGGCCGAATAGTAGCAGCCGGGACAGGGAGCATATGCAGCATAGGGTTGGAGCCTGGCAGGCATGAAAGACAAGCGTGACCAATATACATATCTGAACGTGCATGAAGCATCGTGCACTCCAGACATTCAGCGCCAGTGTCAGCTCTTCGACCTTTGCATCCAATTTCGGATCCCGGTACGACATGGAAAAAGGGCTACCTTCTGCAACGCGGTAGACCATGCATGGCATCGCCTTTGACTGTCACTCCGGCCAGGTGAATGTGGCACAAGACCAAGAGAACAGCAACGACACTTGCGAAAAAGACGGCCATGGCCTCTGGTTGCAAAAACTCTTGATAAGCAAAGCACAGCCTTTTCGGAAGCTTCGCGCTAAGGTTAAGGGTTGAGGATGAGCCTCGAGCACATGCGGCGAGTTGCGGACGTCAATCTGCCAGCACGTGCAGTTGAGCGAGATCCGATCCTAAACTCTAAAACCCAAATACCGAAAACCATTTGAGATTTAGCGTTTCGAATGGGCAGGCTGTCCGCAGATGTCTGCGAGGACCCAGCCGGTGCTTGCCCAGATCTGCTCGGAGGCGGCCTGCGCGTGGCTCTTTCTGCAAGAAGAGGGGGCTCAATGAATTGAACTATGGGGTTTTCATAGGGTTTCAACAAGTGACCAGGGTTTCTATGCAAATTCATTTATGCTCATTGATGGCCTCTAGAAGGGCGCTGAGAAGACTTCTATAAAGGGCCCGTCGGTAAGGGTTCTTTTCGGTACTGTTTCGAGCCTAGTCAGTTAGGGCTTGTGGTAAGGGCTCTACACGGGCTTTAGAGGGAATTATGCAGCTTGTTCATGTGGGTTTCGGGTGCAGGCCTTCCCATCACGGTTTGCAGTCAGTCGGCAAAGCCTATAGATGTTGGGTTTAAAAGGGTGTAATTAGTTTAGCAGCATAATACGGTGCCTTTATGATCAGAATGGGGTTTGTGGCCTATTGTAGTCCTAATAATACTAATCAGACAGAAAGAATACTATTGTTAACCAAACCAGGCCCCTGTGTGAAAACTTAGGAGGTTTGGGGGCAGGGAGGTATCCCAAGGTTTTGTTTTTGCTTGGTCGTGTTAAGGTTTGTAGGGTTAGCTGCAAACTGTTTCTAATCTGGGCTCAGGCTTCAAGGTAGTTCAGTATCTGGATGCTGATGCCCCTCATTACGCTAAAGGTGCCAACCCTAACACCCCTAGATCCTAAACGCCCTTAAGCCCTAAAGCCTAACCCAATAATAAACCCTGGCACACTACACAGCCCATAAACCCTACACCCGCCAAACCAGCACTCATGTTCCCTTATAGTCTCTAAATGTACCATAATGAGAACTCAGCCTATCTCTAAGTCGGCGATTATCATCGCCGCAACCATGCTCCCGTGAGCAAAAGATTATCCAAAACCCGAAATCCCAAACCCAAGCTTCGACGCTGTCGGCTCCCGCTGACGGCTTGAGTTCAGAGTGCGGGTTTACTTGAGGATTCATGGGCTTGCCGCATATTAATACACTGTAGTATGATATAATAATGTCATATTCTGCAAGGTAGTGTAAAATAAGACATCAAGTATCGTAGAGCATGGTGTAATATAGTATAGTATAGGATGGAATGATACAAGATATGATTCCGATGAAATGTTGCCATCTAACAAACCAGTGCATAACATATCATAGCATAACAAGACATGCCATGACATATAATATATGGGTTAGCATAATATCATGTATTACATAATGCCTAGACACGGTATACCAGAAGTAGTATGAGCATTTCTGTTCTATAAAAAGCGAATATAAATTCACCCACACATACAATCTAATATAAAAATATACTACATTGTACAATTTAAGAAAATCGCAACATCTAGTGTAACATTCAATATACCTGAGTATGTAACCTACAATTAATAATATGACATGGTAAAATTGCAATCTAACCTCATCAAATATAGTGAGCATCAGCTCAGTACGCATCTGTAAGTCGTCCCTTTTTGGTTGCTCTGGGCATGACCTTCCCAGGAAGGGAAAACGTTTACTGGCAAGCATTGTATTGTAACGGTCGCTAATCACCAGCGAGTTTCGACTTTTGTCCATGTGTACCACAGCCAAGATGTTCACGAATGACGGCTCGATCGAAGCACAAGCATGCCCGGGTGTGATGTGGGAGTGCAACAATTCTTCCTGGCACGGCATGGACCCGTCCGAGTCCACGGCAGGTTTGGGCCGCTACTTGAATCCTCTTGAATATTGAACTGAAGAGTGCTCAAATTTCCAAAGACGAGCAGCCTAGACTAACCGAGCCCTGAAATCGCGAAGTGGCTCCGAATAGAACATCTGATTGACTCGTCTGAACCTTTTGGTCAACTGTCTAGCAGACTTCCCATGACATACCTTTCAGTTGCCCAGCCTGCCAACGGGCGCCGTTGACAGCCTTTGGGATGTCGGCTCTAGTGTGTCTGTGTCTGTGTGTGTGTGTGCGTGGGATTCATGGTCACGCTTCCTGCGAGCTTCAGAGCAGAGGAGATATACCGTCGCGGTCATGGGGGAGGAAACTCTGTGAACCTCCGCAGAATCAGATCTGCTGGCTGTTGTTATGCCAGATCTCGTGGAGTTGCTGCTGTTGTTTGTTACATGTTTCTCTTGATCTGTGTGCACTGGGATTCACATCTGACAGCGGCATATGTCTTCGACATTGGGGCACTAGCAAGGTCTATAAGGTACGGGACCCACGCAGCCTCGATTTGCAGAATCATGGTATGAGAAAGATGAGCTCAAGAGCCCAATACTACGACGCCCAGGCTGACACAAGCCAAACGCTCATTCGAGAATCTACGCTTTGATCCTATGTCCTTGTTAATTCTGCGCCCTAAACCCTGCGCCCCACTCTGCTAGAACCTCTTGAGGTTCTCATCTGACTGCGGTTTCATTTCATCCAGTGGAGCGGACAATGTGTTGAATCCTTCGGTGACGACTCAGGCTTTAGGTCTAAAGCTACGAAATTCCGAGACCCAGCGCGGAGAAGTCGAACGACGAAACCTTTCAACCTGCGAAATGTGAACGACAGCCGAGGGTGATGCATGTCATTGGATGCAGGCACGGGCGAACGTGGAGGTGCCTGATCAGTGTATATATAACAACGATAATCACAATCAAGGTGACCATTTGCGACAATAACAGCCGCAACAGCAGCCACCATGACAGTTATAGTTATAATCATCATAACCATGATAATCATAATCACCCTACAACCATAATCATGACACTTAGTAGTCATCATGTTCATGACGGTAATCATAACCAACATGAAAACCAAGTTTCTGAGAACTGATAACCATGGCAATCATCACAATGATCCTAATGCTCGCACTCATCCTAATAATCACAACAGTTGTATACAATCAAAAGCATCATCCTGCTCGTAATCTTCATGTACGCATCGTGTTCATCATCATAATAAACCTAATATCTAAATCTAATGTTAATGTTAATACAAAAGAGAGTATGAAAGCAATGACCATAACACTAATCATGACAATAACAATATGAGTCCGTGCGAACGGCCTTTGAAGGCCGTCGAAGCTTCTGTTGAGTTTGGTAGCTTCCTTCTTGTTGAGTTGCAGCAATCCTCAAGGTACCTGTGTTTGCTTTGCCCCCATTAAGGTCCAGGTATACAAAGACACGATAATGTAAAACCGTACTCAGACGATGGAATAGCTCAAGGGCCAGTATTCAGACGAAGAGTTCTGGAGTTTTTTGTGCTAAACATCTGTAGTTCAGTGCTACGGAGTTTTTAAGGAACAATTGGTTGTAGTTATTCAGCCCTTAAACTGAAGCTAGGGCTTTCAGGCTCTAAAGGGGAGAAGTTCAGCATCACAGCGCAGCCTGTGACGGTCAGCATGGCTCTGTGCCGTCTCCCTAGACTTACTGTCGACATTGCTTTCTTTCGGTGGGCGATGTTGAAGGGGAGTGAAAGCCGATTCTGATTCCTGACTGCAGTTGCTAGAAAGTGCCATCTTCGCAAGACATCTTCAAGAACCTAAGAAGCAGCCCAATCCAACAAGTCGGTTGTCACAAAACCTGCGGGCTTTTGGGAGTTGCAGGTTGAGGGGCTTAGGCTTTTGGTCTGGAGTTCTGTGGTCCAAGGGATCTCGGGCGTGCTAGAAAATGCTAGATTTAGGGAAGCTTCAGCTCCTTCCCCACAATGCAGGGGCCTGAAAAAAAGGGGTGTTAGGATTTTGGCGTCAGATTTTTTGTTTCTTGTAGAGTCGCAAGAAGGATACCTAAGCAATAACAGAAGTGCATAATTGTTCAGGCTTCTATATGAGGGTCAGGCCGCCAATCGAGATCAAGAAGCAATTAGAGCAAGCATGAGTACCCACGATAGAAACCAGGCAAACTGTAGGGTATAGGGTTCGGGGATACTTTAAGGTATCTTGGAGTCAACAGCTTGAGCAGTAATCGCAAGGGCCCCGAATCCCTAGACGCCCAAAGCCGTAAATCTCAATGTGGCACCTGGCCTGCCACGGTGCATCATGAAGCTCGGCACTGTAGGTCCTTGCTCTTGGGCTTTCGGGAGCACTCGACTCGACGCTTAAGCATTGTAAGCCCTCGATTTCTCAACTCCTGACCTGAACCGCGACCCCATGATTGCGCGGTTTGGACGCATTGAGTCTAAAGCCTAAAGGGCCTAAAGCTTCTACGACTTCGGAATTCCAGCTTTGTGACATTGTGGGTGATAGCGGCTTGCGTTTAGGGTTGAGGGCTTAGTCTTAAACTCCTGCTGATGAATAGGATAATTTCAGGATAATGCTGGTCGTGCTGTTGATGGTGGCGGCGATGACCGCTATCGCTACCGCCGCCGTCGGCATCAGTGGTGGTAAGATAACGGGCACCAGCGGGCCCATACAAGAAAAGCGTTGCACCGTTGCAGATAATATGACAAACCAGCGAGACACACGAGGTAGAAGGAACCTCCGGAAGTACCAGACTCCGGGAGGAACCCGCCGGAGACTGAGGCAGAAGCTCAGCTTGCGGGGCCGATGGCCTGCTTGCCGAAGCCTCATACATGACATCCGAAACCCCTAAGCTTTAAACCCGAAGACCTAAACTCCAAAACCCAAACCTGTAACGCCTAAACCCTAACCCCCAAACCCAATATAGGAACCCTGGTAGTTCGAGCACGCCTTTGGTGGACATGTTCACCATTCTCAGGGAACTCCGACCCCTGTTTTTGGTCGAGGGCTTTCAAGGTGTAGGGTTTGCCACTGATAGGGTTTATGGTCTATTGCTGGTTTCTCTGAGTCTCCCGAGCTTGGATTTTAGGAATGCTCTGGCTCCAAGCGAAGAGTTTTCATAACTCAATGTGAATTGTGTGGGCATCTTCTCGTCGATGGCACATCCAGAACCGCTGGACACCAGAGGCCTACATCCTCAACCCTGATGGCAACCCGCCGGCAAACTGGACGTTCTGGGGCAAAAAGCTCTGGAAAAGCCATTGGTTCACGGTCATTCGACTCTGCGATTGTGCAACACCAGGGGCTGCCCAAGGTTAACCCCAAAACTGCAACACTGCCAGTTCAGAACGTTGGGCCTAGGTCTTGGGGTTGCTTCGACCGACCCTAGATACTAGGCGAGTAGACCAAGCACACGCCTAAAACCTTGGCAACCTCCGATCTTCATCACGACCTGGGACTAGCTTTACCATTTTCACTGCCTTGAGCCCTTAATGTAGCGGCCTTAATAATTAGAGCAGGGTTTTGGGTATATTATACTATAACTATAATAAGCAACCCCCGAAACCCTATTCTTATTATCAGGCCCCTACATTCTCCCCAAAATGCCAACCACCTCTTTCCTCTCGCGGCCTGACCAGCTGCCGTCATTGGCCGCTCGGCAGTGGCGTCCGCAGGGGCTGGTGGTGGGGCCTTCGCATGTCCATGTGGGTAGTTGTCAAAATTATGGCCCCTTTTTGGGTACCCTAAATAATAGGTGCCGTATTAAAAAGGGACCCAAAAAGCGACCATAATTTTGAAAACCATCCATGGGCAAGCAGTTTAGGGTTGGCTGCGCAGCGTCTTCGGAGACGGTCTTGTATGCCATTGTATGCTTACTTGTGACATCAATGAAAAGGTCCTGATCCCGAGATGCACCTCGAACCAAAACCCACAGCCCTGAAAGCTGTAACCCCCAACACACAAGAGCCCCAAGAGCCCCAGAGCCCTATCATACCCAAGGCAAGTCTCTTCAAGGGCCTTATGTACTACGGTCACAGTTTTCCGATCAGGGGTCTAATCCATATAATTTTGGCCGAAGGGCGGCAACCCTTACACCCCAAAGGCTCAACTCCTAAACCTGAAAAAACCCCTAAACCGTACCATCAGTGCCTGCGAAACCTCCAAAGCTCATGAACAAAAGCCGCCCGAGCCTCGCCCTCTCCATCGATCTTCGGTTTGAAACCCGTTTCAACTTTCAGAACATCGTTACACACTCTAAAAATTGGGGTTGTAGGGTTTTGGGGTTTAGGGTTTTCCCGAGCCCCCCGGAGAGAACACACACACACACACCTGCAAACCACTGCGCATGCACGAACACCGTATAACACTAAACCGCCAGACCACCCTGAAACAAAAGGCCCAACCCCCTCAACCCGAAGCGCTTGAAGCCGTGCATCCAAGTTTGTGTTTCTTGGTTTTTTGCATCCGAGCCACCGGTGTTGGGGCCACATAGAGGCGGCTGTTCGCGGATACCCACCTTTTTGACGAAGCCAAACATCCCGGTCGTTAACACAGCTTTAGAGAGCTTATACAAAAAGGTCTCAAAAGGTCTTTGTTGCACTGGTTTACAACGGTTCTCCGGTAGCTTTCTGACTTACCCGTAACCCCTCAACCCAAACGCCTAACCTTGAACCGCATTTTTGTGGCGCAAAAAAAGGGCAATGCCAGGACCTCCCTTGAGCCTGGAAAAAATCCCCGGCGTGAGTTTGGAGCCGTATACTATTTGGAATAGGGATCCTTTCAGGGTGACAACGGGTTTTGGGAGTTAGGGCACTTGATAAGGGGAATAAGGTTTCGTGCGTATTGTACTACAGCAATGGTACAGGAGTACGCATGATTCATGAGCCCATATTATGTTCCGGGTTTGGGATGCATAATCGGCCTGGCTATGGGTATAAGGCTTTGGGTGGCGGGGTTTGGACTATGCCCTGAAAACCCTTCACTCAGAACCCGAAGATCCCGAAGCCATGCGCGCCAAACCCCACCACTCCTGCCGCTGTGGTCTGCGCTCCGGGCTTCTAATCCTCGACCTTCACCTTACAGGGGCCTTGAAACCTAAACCGAAAGGACCTGGAGAACAAGTATTTAGGTGCCAGGCTGAAGCTAGCGACGGGGGCCAACAGATTAGTGCAGGGAGTTTGAATGTCCAACCTCAGGATGCACTCTGAAGTACTTCCCGGCCTCTGCATGGGCCCCAGCTCATCCACCAGGCGGTCGAAAGCCGTCTGGCATAGGGCCTTTGGTTTGGGAAATTGATGGTCTGCAGCGTAGGGGGTCAGGGCTCCTAGCAGTACAAATAAAGATGTTATAGCTCAGAATCCTATTCTTATTATGATTGAAGCCACTAAACTATGAACTTCAAGACCACTACTACCACCACCCCCACGACGACGACTACTAGTGTTCGTTTTAGTATTAATGGTATCACTAGTATGAATACGAGTACTAATACTGGTACTAGTACTAGTACCAGTACTAGTAGTAGTAGTAGTAGTAGTAGTTGTTGTTGTTGCTGTTGTTGTAGTTGTAGTTGTAGCAGTAGTAGGAGTAGTAGGAGTAGTAGTAGTAGTAGCAGGAGTAGTAGTAGTAGTAATAATAATAATTGTAGCAGTAGCAGTAGCAGTAGCAGTAGTAGTAGTAGCAGTAGCAGCAGCAGCAGGAGGATAGTAGTAGTAGTAGTGGAAGTGGTAGTGGTAGTAGTAGTAGTAGTAGTAGTAGTAGTGGTAGTAGTAGTTAGTAGTAGTTAGCAGTAGCAGTAGCAGTAGCAGTAGCAGTATGTGCACAAGTAGCAGTAGCAGTAGTAGTAGTCGTAGTACTAGTACTAGTCGTAGTCGTAGTAGTAGTAGTAGTAGTAGTCGCAGTAGTCGTAGTAGTCGTAGTTGTCGTCGTCATGGTAGTAGTAAGAATAGTAGCTGTGGTAGTAGTAGCAGTGGTAGTAGTAGGAGCAGGAGTAGTAGTAGTAGAAGTAGTAGTAGTAGTAGCAGTAGTAGTAGTAGTAGTAGCAGTATTAGTATTAGTAGTAGTATTAGTATTCGTACTCGTACTCGTCGTAGAAGTCGTAGTAGTAGTCGTAGCAGTAGTAGTAGTAGCAGCAGTAGCAGTAGCAGTAGCAGTAGCAGTAGTAGTAGTAGTAGCTGTTGTTGTTGTTGTTTTTGTTGTTGTAGTGCTAGTGCTAGTCCCAGTCCCAGTCCCGGTGCCAGTGCCAGTGCTGCTGCTGCTGCTGCTGCTATTGGGACTGGGACTTGGACTGCGACTGCGACTCCTACTAACTATTAGTACTACTACTGGTACGTACGTACGTACGTACCTCCTACTACTACTACTACTCCTACTCCTACTCCTACTCCTACTACTACTACTACTACTACCACTATATACTACTACTACTACTGCTGCTACTACTACTACTACTACGAGTACGAGTACGAGTACGACTACGACCACGACGACGACGACTACTACTACTACTCCTGCTGCTGCTTCTACTTCCACCTCTACTTCTTTAACACCACCAGCACGAGCATCACCACGCTCGCTACTGTGCGCACAGCCGCTTGCCACTTGGACGCCGGTGCCTGTGGTCACTACCGAAACCTCATGCTGACTTGAAGTCTTACGATGTTAGGGTTTAGGGGTTTAGAGTCCAGGGCTTAGGGCTGAGTGCTCCTCGTCCGGACACAACCCCTTGCCGCTGGCCTGCAGGGTGTCCACCAACTCCGACCTAAGCACAGATCTGGACACCCAAACAGTGCTATGAAAATCTTTTTAGGATGTTTGTAGGGCTTTATGGAAGGGCGATTTCAAGGGTCACTATAAGGATGCTGGGAGTTCGGGACATGGATTTCGCGATTAAAGGCTTGGAGTTTGGTAGTTTCCAACCCCAAGCTCGGAAAAACCTCCGACCTTGCGTCTTGGGGTGCGGTCGTCCTAGCCGCTAGTCTAAGTACTGCATGGGTTAGGGTTTTAAGGGGTTATAAACTATGGAGTGTTTATGATGTGGTAAGTATGGCATTTGATAGCACGTTGGCTAAGTTCAGACTGCCGCACACGCGTGACTCGCACTCAACCCCTAGGCAGATTTGTGCGCCGAGCGCGAGAGAGCCATGCTTCAATCGATTCATGGCTCGTGCTAAACCTTAGAAGCCCTAGCCCAAAGCTTAAGTGGCTGGAAAGCAGAGGCTAAGCCCCGGGCACATCAAAGCGAGAAGACAACGTCTGCGGGCTGACGCCTCAGATGCACGAAGTTGTGGGGTGTGCCGTGGTCAAGTTGCTGTTGCCCTTGTCACACTGGCTTCCTTTTGGATGGACACCGTCGCAAGTATGCGGCACTGTGGCGGCAATGGCTGCTTCTGCTGCTGCTACGAGTATCAGTGCACCACTGCGACTTAAGACTAAAACAGAACCAGAACACAAGCACAATACTGTCTGCAGGGAGATTTGATTGTTGTCCTTGTGGCTGCTGCTCCTGCATCTGACGGATCAGGCTGAGCAAGCACTCAAGCAACCTAATTAGCTGACAGAGAGGTCTGCTTTACTTGATTGCAGTACTTCTCAACTCAAGACGAACTGACCCATCAACTAACCCGCAGAGCCAGAGGCAACCTCAGCTAATCTTGCCCAATAAATAATGGATACCGAACGATTCTGTAGTTAGTCAGTCCATTAATGACCACATGACCGTCGGTGTAGACGGAGTTTATTCACTAGCCCCCGCCGATGTACACCCGCTTGTCCATGTAGAAATCCACACATGCATGCATTCTCGCGCTCAGTTGTGTATGTGCCTCTGAACGTGTGCACCTGCATTCGATAATCCATGTATGGTCTCCTCCTCACCGTCATCATTAACTATCGCAATGATCATGGTCAGTGGTGATGAGCCTCATCAAAGAAATAAGTATAACTTCACGTAAAGGTCATGATGGTGATGATGTTGATGATAACAGTTTTGATGATGGTGATAATGATCATGATGGTAGTGATGTTGATGCTGATGATGATGAGGAGGATGAGGATGAGGATGGTGGCAATGACGATGAAAAGCCTACGTCCTGAAGCCTGGGGCACCCTCAAACCTCCAGACCATCCAGAGATTCGACCGACGGAGAAAAGGGTAACCTGAAAGCTGATTGATAGGTTATCTGGGATAGAGGGTTGACATGTGGGTGTGGGGCTGCTGGGCGGGTGTTACTTGGGACGATTTGCTAGTTTCTCTGGTTGAGGGGCTTTGGGCCTATTCGGTTTGGGGTTCTGGATCTGGGACCCAGGAACTGGGACCCAAAGCCACCAAATCCTCTGCCGATTTTTGCAGCTGTTGTCCAATGAACTTCTGGGAAGCCGTGCTTTGCAGGTAAGCCAGCCAACCAAGCGGAGAGCCTTTCCGCAACTCCTGTCAAGTTGTCAAGGCTGTAATGGTGTTTCAGAACGACACCGGAATATGTCGGAGAAAGATAGCTCCGTGCCGCAATTCTGCTATGATCTACGCCCCCAAAGCAACCCTTTCAACATCCAAAATCCTATTTCAAACTTCCACTAGCATCCCCACCCAACAAGAAAAACTATTCTGATTCTTGAGGCCCCTATATTCCTTTGAGGGTAGCTTCGGAGTCCTCAAAGTGGTAATCAACTCGTCTTGAAGCAGGTTTAGGGGTTAGGAGTTTGGGGTTTAGTTTATGATTTGGGGTTTAGGGTTTCGGGTTCAGGGTTTAGGTTTGCGGCGGTTTCCCAAGCATGACTCAGTAAACTGCAGGCTTAATGCTTTGGCTTGAGGTTCGATACCCAAAGGGTCCAAGCAATAGTAAAGTACATACTTTGGGGAACCCCACATGTCTGCTACGTAGCTACTATATTGGTACTTTGACCCTGTGGGATACGATACCATGCAGAGAACCAGTTCAATTGCTCGGCCCAAACCCGGCACCCTCAACCCCAACTCTCTCATCAAAAACTGAAGTAGCCTTGAACCCCCAAACCCTCAAACGCCCTTAGAAGTCTAAGTCCCCCAACCCAAAGACTAATGGCCCTCATGACTTCAACCAACGTGTAGCCAAAACCCCAAAGTCGGAGCTTTTGAGAATTAGTACTGGGTTCAAGTTGTGGGAGTACTCTGCTATATTTTATATACCTATCACGGGAAAAAATTAGCACCGGCTAACCCCCCAACATGGAAAAGATGACCATGACAACTCGAGATGGATGTGGGTTCTCCGATGCCCGGCCGATTTTTTCGATGTCTGGACGGGACGCGACATGGCAGGACGGGACGGGGACCGGATCATGCAATGCTTTTCGATGTCATGAAGTGTTCTTATGACCATGTCTGGGAGACCGTTTTGGATGTCTGTGCGCGCAGCCAAGTCTTCCGACCTCCAGTACATCCCCAGCCCTGAAGCCTCATACACGGCTCCTCTGCGACACTGGTGGGTTCCTCTTCCAGAAGATCCTCAAGCTCCTTCTCACTGAGGATGCTTCGGAGCTCCTGCAGTGCGGCTTGGGTCTATTGATCATGAATTCTAACCATTTATAACCTTATATGGTATACTAGACTTATATATACTCTTTTATAGTTAGTATTACTTCTAAAGTGATGCAAGACTTGGGAATTGGGCTGCAGACGTTTGGCTTCGCGCTTGAAGGCTTGATGAAAGGACGTAGAGACAAATTGACTGATGTCTGGCACTGACGACAAGCGAGAGCTGCAGTTGCGCAGAAATCTGTATGTATGTATAGAAATACACAACTATACATCGTTTGCATGTGTACATATATATATATATATGTATACATATACACACATGGCAGCAGAACAGCAAGTCGATCTCCCGACACTCGTCTTGCATGTTTGCGTATGCGTCTGTTCGTTGCTTCCCGACGGTAGTGCGAATCGAGGATGATTTCCTTTAACCCAAGCAGTAGCGGCCAGGGGGAAACCCTGCAACGAGCCATAATCAACGAAGCGAAAGGACGCCAAACCGCAAGTCGTGAGCGCTTTTCACTCTATGGTCCATATGGGAAGAAGATATCTCAAAACCATAACACCCTCTTCCTAAAGCCTACGCAATAGTCGACACATCCCCAACCACGGGCCTTGTCTTAAAGCACAAAGAGCTCTGGCTCTAACCAATTGAGGCCGACATAGTAGCTAGTCAACATAGCGTACCTGCCTCTAAGATAGACATTGACTAGGTGCCCTTCTGGGCTGGGACTGCTACAGGCAAGTGTATTCTCCCACAAGTCCCTCCTTGTGTACGTATAGAATACAATCCCGCTCCCCCTCACCACCACCGCCAGAAGGCGCACTCCGCCGGGACCAAGCAAGCCCTCGTAGGGTAAGAATTGTAAGGTGCGAGGGCTTCGGGTTTCTAGCTTTTAGGGCTTACAAAAGTCAAAAATCTGAAAGCCCATCAGAATCCTCCACCTGTCCCCCCTCCTAGCGTTTGTGATACAAATCTTGCATTGCCCAAAATAAAGGAATCTACCATTATTCCTGCGTGGTTTAGGGTCCTTAAGGTCATGAGGGATTCATATCATCAGCAGTACCACGTAGAATTTTGGGAGGTCCTGGAGCAAGATCTGGAGGCACCCAACAAGTTCGCTTGCGGAGTACCTGCCCAAAGGGACCGAGGTACTTTCCCAAATCATAACTGTAGAACCCTACTATATGGGAGTTTCCGAAAACACTAAACAAAAGTTTCCTTTTATAAAGGACCCCAAAATAAGGTACCCCTAATTTTCGGAAACTCTAAACCCTAAACCCTTTATAGAACCCTTATAGATCCCTTTAAGGAACCCTTAAAGGATCCCTCTAAAGATACCCCTAATTTTCGGAAACTCCCATATAGGTACCTAGGACACTTTGGGCCGATGGGATAAGTTCCGCCAAGTTTGCGCACGGCGCTAGGTAAGCAATTGGGATATGGGTGGTTGTCAAAATTTATAAGGACCCCAAAAGGGACCATAATTCTGACAACCACCCATACTATGCTTGCCCCCCTTGTTGCCTCATTGAGTCTTAAAGGGCCTGTATTTTGCAAGCATTTGGCATGGGATTCTACGTACCAAGCTGACTATCTCTATATCTCTCTCTCTCTCTATCTATCTATCTATATATATATAATATTCCCTTCATCCGTTTAAAGAATCAGCCTAAATATGAAGAATTTCCCGGCCTGAAAATTTTCCAGCTTCAAGCAAAAAGTTCAAAAATGATCAAATACAGCTAAACTACGTTGAATTAGGGCTCAGGTAGGATCGGCATCATGCGATTGGAACTACCAGGCTAGGTCACGTTTCCGGAATTGGAACGCGGGCCATTTGGAGCAGGAACGCGGCGTCCAAGGGAGTCCACATGAATTTCAGGGTTTAGCGTAAATAAGTCAGAAATTGCTGTCTCGAATCCGGAACTCCCAGGCTAGGCAGCGGGGTGTGTATTGGTATTCGCAGGCGATTGCTGTCTCGAATCCGGAAGTGGTGCGAATGACCGCTGCGCAATACGCACTCCGCTGCCTAGCCTGGGAGTTCCGGATTCGAGACAGTAATTACTGGCCCTGGCCTGGAGAGTTCCTCGAATTCCTTGCTTTTCGCGGAAACCGGCCCTTGCCTGCGAATTCCAATTTCTAGACTCGAACTTCAACGAATTTCGGAAATCAAGCCTGAAACCACCCGAAAACCCCTAACATCAGAAATTGAAGGCTCAAAATCATTCTTCATATTTGGGGGGGGGGGTACCATATATATATATATATATGTATATACATATATATATATGTATGCTGTACTAGATATCGGGACTAGATATCGGGTTAGATCTATAGTAGACTGGATCGGACTAGACCTCAACAAATGAGATTATTGACTCGGTATCCTGATCTTTGAAGCGCTGGCGTGTCGAGCAGCCCTTTGCGGGAAGGTCGTGTTGGGGCTTGTGCAGGGTCTTGATAAGGGCTATTAGAATATAGGGTTTTGGGGCCCATTATACTATAAGTATAATACGGAACCCCAAAAATAGTATTGGTAATTATTTCGGCCCCTATATTATCCCACCATCGCTAGTGTGACCGCAGGCGGCCGGAGTTAAAGCTATTGCTGACTCCCCTCAACAACTGCAATAGGGCTGCGGCCGCCAAAGCGAGGTTGTTTCTGGTCCACATTGTCGTTTCCGTGGCTATGGAAGGAACATCTCGGGAGCAACTGTGAGAGTTTAGGTTTCTCTTGGCCTAGCGATAGGGTTTAGGGTTTACGCAGTGCTGACGGTATTTAGGCTTGGGCTCCAAGGTTTCTTGCTTGAGTTTCGTGTTTGGAGTTCTAGAAGCATAAAGTATCTATGAAGGCTTACGGCCTAAACTGTATGAAATGCGCAGAGATTCTTTGGTTCTGGGTGCAGGATCTCCGCATCGAAGATCCAAGCCTAAATCCTAAACCCTACAGGGTTACCTAAGTCCTACGACCTCACTCCTGAGACCAACACCCACCCGTAAAGCTATAAACTCTAAAACCGACCAGGACCCCCGAAGTACCCTTAAACCAAGGAGATCTCATAGTTCTCATCTCATGATATATAGGCTTAAACAGGGGATACACTAAGGTCACTAAGGGTAGTTGGGGGGGTCTAGGTCTATAAGCCCTACAGCCTTGAATTCCTAAACCCTGTATGTAGAAAACCTAAACTACATATCCCTGAGCCCAGCCCCGACGATGCCGAAGCACTTCTTCAGCAAAGACGTCGGCAGAGACGCACAGAGATATGAGACCTCACCATACGCAGGTTTAGGGCATTTAGGGACATAATGATTGTCTTTGGGTTTAGGCTTCAGCGCCTACTGCATGGGCTCAGGGTAGCTTTGATTGGGATTCAGTGGCTGACTTGGGACAGGCCCGGCAAGAATGTTTCTTCCATGGGATCTCCGCTGAGAGCTGAGCTCGGCCTGCAGGTGGATTTCGGAGAGAATTATGTGCAGGAGTTGCTGGAGAAAGAGCTGCGGAGGCTGGGCTTCATAGGAAGAGCCAGAGTGAACCTTCAACTCTGAAGCCTTTCCGGTGCTTGCGGCCACAACCCGCAGCTCCAGAAAAATCAACCCTCGCGCCCCAAAAACCTACTCGCGAGACAACCTCCAGACGGGCACCACTCCGAACCCTAATTTCAAGACTCCAACACCCCACAACCCTAAACCCCCAACCGTGACATATCCCCGGCCTTATGGAATCCTGCATCCCCCCCCCCCAGCTTGGCGGCCGGCAAAGGTGTCGCACATCTCCACTTTGATCTGCTCGAAAAGCTGGCCCTGGAAACCCCTACCCTGAACCAAGGAAAGGGTTTTCGGGTTGAGGGTTTAGGGAAATTTACGAAATTTGGGGAATGTGTGGAATGTAGGGTTTGGGAGCTTAGGGGCACTTATTTTCATTCGCTTGGCCTTGCTTATTGCACGCTTGTCTCTGTTGCATCCATGTTCCAATATTGCTTACTTTTTGTACAGCAACAGACGCCTCTGGCTTCACGTCGGATTCTTGGACATAGCTTACTAGGGTTGTACAAGAACGGGAATAGGCTTGAAGGTCCCTCAAGTTAAGACACGAGACCCTACTACAAGTTGAAGCATGTTGCGCAAGTACGCATCGTAAAACTCGACGAGCATGCAGAAGTTGAAGCATTGGTTCAAAATTTGTGAATCTCCTCGTGCTTGGCGCGGAGCATTTCAGGGCAGTCATGCATCTCAGCCTTTTTTGCGCGGTTCTCCACGCCTAAACCAAGAGGACACTCCACACCTCCAACTTAGCATCTCTGAAGAGCAGATGCAGCTCCGCCAGAAGCAGGAAAGGCTTGGCAACTGCACCAAGACTTCAAACTTCAGCCTGAATCTGTGAAGGGCCATTTAATGCAAAATAACAACCCTCCAAAAGCCGAAACGAAACAAGCAAGCTTCAGAACTAATTAATGTGCAGCATACACCATTCCGCCCGTGATACAGGTTCAAACAGAGTGCTCATAAGGATTATGGCCATCATGGCCCCTCAGCCCTTAAACTTAAACTTAAAGCTGGGGCCCACCTAACCTGAATCCTAAACGCCAAACTCTCCAGTTGCCGCTCTCAAACCCTGACGCCTGAAGCCTAGAGTGCGTAAACAGCCATGTCCCTTAAGCCCAAACTCTCCGCCAATCTTGTTGTGGAAGCATGGGGCTCTGAGGGATTATGGCTGAGGAGTGCTTTCCTCCTAGAATCAACAGGGAAGCTGGCAGGCTGTGCGACCTGCAGAAATGTATTTTGCACTCTGCCTGATGATGCCGGGATGCTGCGGTCATGGGATGTCAGGGATATGCCTATATGATACTAGTCTTACTTACTAGTCACAAGTCTGCAGTTCTTTGTCTGAAGCGACTTTTCCAGACTCTGGATCCGGTACAAGGCCAACTTTTTTACATGCACTGCGTACACCCTCAACCCTAAATCCCTCTAAACCCTAAAGCAAGTAAACCAAAAACTGGACCGCTCTTCCTCATCAAGGTGGGCTGGTGCTCCGCAGGCGGATGGTTCCTAAACGTGCTCAGGGTGCAGGCTTTGAGACTCAGGCATAAAGCCTGTGAAAGACTATGGTGTTAGTAGGTTTGGATCTGCGACTTTTAGTTGGGTCCAAGTGCTTTGGTTCAGGGTTTTAAAGCTTGGCATTTATGGGGCTAAGGATCTGAAAAATCAACGTCGCCCTGCGTTCTTGCCCACAAACTCCAAGCCCTCAACAAGTTTTGTCCCAAACGTGTGGCACTCTCGGTGTGGTGTTGAGAAACTTGTACTGTATGCGAAAACGCAGCTCTCAGTGCATTACAAGAACTGGTTCTTGGTTCAGAGTTGCTTGCAGCCCTCAACCCCGCTTGACATCACGACCCCAGAACTCCGAAGATGCCCCCGAAGCAAACAATGAATCTGGAAATAAGCTAATTATTTCGATTATTTTAATACTGTAATTAATTAAGATAATATAAATATGTAATATAAAAATTTATGCAGAATTCGAGTTCTGCTCAGAAGTCCGTGCTACAGGACGACATAGTTACATAGTGGCACACTACTGTAAATTTAAATGCTCCTGAACCTTCACTCAACCGGAAAACGCCAAACCTAAATCGTGACGCGCTGAAGCCCTAAACCCTGAACCCAAAAGCCTGAAGCTCCAACACCCCGAACCATACACCCCCAAACCCTACTGAAAGCCCCAAAGCCCCCAGTCACGGCCAACACCCGACTAACGCGCCCTGGGTTCCCAACCAGGGACGCTTCCGCAGGGCCCAAGATATCCTTTGGGTTTAGGGGGCTTAGGGGGTTTAGGGTCTGGGAGTTCAGGGTATATGGGGATTCAGGGTTTGTAATTTAGGGTTTAAGGGTTTAGAGTTTAGGGGTGCTTATGGGTTATGTGGTCTAGGGGCTTTATCTGTCTTCCGAACCCTTGTTTCCGATTTAGAGGTTGCTTCTTTTTTTTCCTTCAGTATGGGATGCTTTACATCTTAATCCAAGGGCATGATTGCTTAGTGCGTACTGTAGACTAGGGTTTCGGGTGATAGTACGTTACAACTATACTGGGACTATGGGGAGACAATTACGGTTCAGGTCCTCCGCCACCTTGGGTCTGTGGATTTGGGATCTGAAGTAAAGTTTTTGGCTTGGGCCCCAGGGTCGCTTTGGGTTGCCGCTTGAAACATAAGGTTGCTTGGGTTCCAGGCCTGAGGCCACTGGAGGTTTTTTCGGGTTTCAATCTAGGGTTTTTTGATCCTGGTACAAGGGCCCAGTCGATAAAGCGCGATCGTCAAGCTGTCACGATACCCAACTTAGTCCTACAGCCGATGGGAATCGCTACGCTAAACCCTGCACCCTACTAACCTTCAACCCTTTGAATGCTGAACCCTTGACCCTAAACATTCCTAAACTCCCTAACCCTATAGACATCGACCTCTATTGTCCATCGTAGTCCCTTTTTCTGCTATTTTGCAGGAACCTAGCTACATAATTTGACAGACCTACATAACATAAGAAAGGGAAGTATAATGGAGGTTACCGGCCAGAAACCCTTAACCTAGCGACCCAGGACCTGGGTGCCAAGCGTCACTGAAGCAGGCATCCATTCCTCGAGTCAAAGCAGGCCCTTTAAATACTGGTTTTTCCTAGGCCTGCTCTGGGCTGTTATGCAGGCTTTCTCGTCGTAAGGGGCTTTCCGTCAAGTCTTTGCTGGTTTGCAAAGGGTGTTGTAACCATGAGGGTTTTGTCGAGCTTTGACAAGGTTTGCGGACCTTAGGCGGTCCTTCATGCTAGACCTAAGAGTAACCTGGGAACAACAAGGGTGCCCTTTTTGGTTTAAAAGGGGTTGTAAGGGAACCTAAACTCAAGAAAAGGGAATAAGGGCCTATTCTGGGTCCTAGCATGGGATGTACCTGAAGAACCGCCAGTCCGAAACCCTGGAATGAGCGCTCCGAAGATGGGTTCGGTTGTAGAAGGCTGAGGGTAGTATAGGGGCCTTAATGATTTGAATAGGGTGTTGGGGCCCATTTTACTATAAACCCTCAAAATAGTCTAGGTAATTATTACGGCCCCTATACTACATGCTGGAAAGGGTGTGTGGAATCTGCCTCCTTGGTAGAATCAGACAACGACAGTTTGAGGAAGTCAAACTCATCATACCCCTAAACCCTGAACCGAAACCTCAATGGGGTTCCAATCCCCGAAAACGGGTTAGCAGCCAAGGGCTTAGGTCGGCTTAGGTTGCTGGTAAACCCTAACCCTCGCGCCAAAACCCTAAACCCCAAAACGCTACACCACAAACCCTAAACCCGTAAATCTGAAATCCCTAAACCAGGAACCCTCGACCCCTTATCCCACGCGAAACGAAAATCGAGGCTGCAATGGAGCCGAAGAGCCGTCAGCCCTAGGCGGTGGTGGTGCAGGCACCACCTCTTCTTCCTCCTTTGCTGTCGGCTTTAGGTTTTGTCACCCATGGCTTTTCAAGATTATGGTCCATAATGGGGCTGTGCAGTGTTGACGAGAAATGAAGTTCAGTTTGTGTGTGGGCCCTGCGCTTCAAAACCTTCGTGTGGGCAGATGGTTGAGTGCAAAGCTGGCTGCGCCTTTGGAGTCGTATCCAATGATGCATTGAAGGACCCGAGGCCACATCGCAAGGACGGGCTAGTTCCGGAGGCCTAAAATAACTCATGACAGTATCCCCTTATAGTCACTACATAGTCATAGAAGAATAGACCCCAAATAAAACCTGTTCCATATTCTACTTACTAAAGCCTCTCCATTAAGGGCCAAGGATCTCGTGTCTTCAGGTGCCTCGAGGCGTTCATGGTGCTTGCTCTTTAGAATGAAGCCTGTTTAGGGCTGAGGGCTTAGGGTTTTAGCCCTGGCAATCGAGCCCTGGGCCGTAGACTCTCTGGAGTATCAGTTTCACAAAGCCCTAATAATGCCCTAATAATAAGCCGTAAACCCTAACCCTTGTTTCAAAGCCCCGAACCCCAATCTGCATGCGCGAACCCGGGTGCAGAGTTTGGGCCCATTGTGTTCAGGGCTCAGGGTCTAGGATTTAGGATCCTACAAACCGCAAGCCGTACCCAACATTCGGATCTTCGCAATAGAACCCTCGTGTTCCGACCTCAACCGGCTTGCCGCTAGCTTCATCTCCATCCCACTCGTACCTGTCAGGACATGCTGAAGGATGTATCGGTAAGGCACGGGCACGAAGCTTCAAAGCGTCTTGCCGTGGTCATTGGTTGTCAGCGACTTTATCGAGATCTCTACCAGTACAGCCTGCCAGGCGCCAGGCCTGGTGTTTCATGATTCAGCCCAATCTCCAAACCGAAAACGCCAAAGCCCTAACTTACACCCTCAACCCTAGCCCCTAAACCCTGAACCAACAAAGACCTGAGGACCCCAAGCCCGAAAAGGCCGGAGCCCTAAACCCTCAAATCTTCCAACCCAATACACTACACTCTAAACCCTGACCGGGCACGTGTCATCCTCGACTGGTTCTCCACCGACACCTCGACGGTACACCCAACAAGGCAAAAAAACATCATGTCGGTGCGGTGGTGGTCACGCTCCGCCACCATGATCAAGGTCCCAGAAATGCTGTCATATCAGTACGAGTCTTCAGGCATCAGGTGAATGCAGTGGCCTTTATGCTCGTTATAACTCTTTTGAATCTTGGGGCACATCAGCCTACATTGAAACCCTGAGAAATAGCCTCGGACCCCCCCCCCCCTATTGCACATGCCAGGCTCCAATCTAGCCGTGCCGGAGGCCTTCGGGTCAGGAATTTTGGAACCTTCAACGCGCACACAGAAAATGTGCATGCCCTCGTGCACGTAAGCATCGATGACAGTCCCCCAAACTCCGGACCATGATGATGATGATGACGATGATGAAGATGATGGTGATGATGGTGATGATGATGATGGTGATGATGGTGATGATGGTGGTGCTGATGATGATGATGGTGATGATGAATTCACGATGACCTTGTGCTTAAGAACTGCGTGGTGTTCGAAGATGAAGTGATGTATTGTTGAACCTCGCGCTCTTGAAAGTAGGATATCGGATGCCTACCGGGCTTCAAGTGTTCAGACTGAAACCGGCAAATTGGATATGGGGGTCTACCTTCATGATGTTGCACTGGGTAGGCCGAAGGTGCGAACAAGAGGGGCAAGCTAAGCTTTCCTGACCCGAAACCCTATAAACCCTGCACGGCCTGAATCTTCCACCCCGAACCCTATAAACCCTATGAGCCCCATAAGCCCCCATAACCCTAAAGCGCTGCAACCTGAAACCCTATACACCCTATCAGCCCTAAACCCACAAACCTCTAAGCACCCTAACGTCCTAAAGCCTTAAGGAACCTCTGGCTTACGTATCACGCTCTCTTGGATCTAAGCCAGGGACAGCTGACGAGTCGAGCCCCCTGCAGCTGGGAAGTCTTGCCTCACTAGCCAGAGTTCAGGGCTTAGGACTTCAGGGTTTAAGTTCAGGGATGTAAGACTTTAGTTTACGGTTTGGTATAGAGGTTGGGATTTCAGGCTGAAGGCGTAAGGTTTGGGTTTAGGCCTTGGGGCTTAGGATGTAATGTAAAGCTTGGGTTTGGGGGGTAAAGGTTCAAAGTGTCGGGGCAAAAAGCTGACAGCCATGAGCTGTCAACTAAAGAATTTCAGATCAAAGACTCGACCTTCACGAAGACTCGGGCTTCTGGGTGGGGAAGTGGCCCTTCGCTGTGCTACCTTCCTAGCAGCTCCTAGCAGAGCGACGTGCAGCTCCTTGTACCAGTACTAGCTGATACTTCTCCTCCTACTACTGCAACAACAACTACTTCTACTTCTCCCCCCACAATTACAGCTCCTCGTACTAGTACTAGTACTAATTTACTACTATGACTATTACTACTACTAATACTACTACTACTGCTGCTGCTGCTACTGCTGCTACTACTGCTACTACGCACCAGCACCACCACCAACAACAACACCAGCACCAGCACCGGCTAGCGCTGATGTTCAAGTCAGGACCCCTGAAGAAGGGAGCGCCTCAAGCCCGAATCCCTCAACCCTAAAGCCGCAATTTCAAGAAGCTTAACCTCAACCCTAAACCTTCATTGAGCCTAAACCCCTCGTTGCTAAACCCTAAGTTCTAGACCTGGACCTAAACGGACCTAAACCCTAAATAAGTTTCCGAGCTCCCGGCTGACCGGATAGAGCACTGCTGGCGCCTGGGGTGCCTCTGGCGCTGTCTCATTGGCCTCCTGGGCCATGCGCTCCTGGCTTGGGATTCAGCAGGGTTCTTGGAAGGGCCAGTTTTTGTTGAGGGTTCTAAGGGTTTTATTGGGTTTTTGAATGCTTCATGCGGGTTTTAACGGCTTCATAAGGGCTCTGTAACCGTTTGACGCGGATCTTATCGCTCTTGTGTTTGAAGCTGCGCTGCTCGCTCTAGGGCTGAATTGCTTCTCGGGCTTTGGGTTAAGGTTTATAGGGTTTTGGAGGCTAGCAAACCATACCCTTGGAACCGCAAACCTTTTTTTTGAGGGGTATGGACTCGTTGAGCCAAACGGTTGGAGTTCCGGTAAGCCCGAAACCTTAAACAGTGATGGGTATTGCTTTGGATATCCTTGTTCGATGATGATGCTGCGGTGGGAACGTGCACATGAGACTAACATTCCGAACCTTTTATCCAAAAGAAACACAAAGCAGGATCCCAAGTAGCGCACTGTCCCATACCAGGGTTTCGGTCCTTCTCTGCTTGCTTGGCTGCCTTTCTTTTGGCCTGGAGGAAGATCACATCTCCGAATCTTCAGGCCAACAGTTGCTGCTATCCGTCTTCGCCCATCTGCACTCTACGCAACTCTACGCAACTATGCAACCCACCTAAATCCTAAATACCTTAAACACCGTAGCCCCAAATCCCAAACCCTTAGCTGAGTGATGAATCTCGCTGTAGGGCCCCAACGCAAGGCCATGCAAGGCCCAAGTGACCGAGCTCGTCATTGCGTACCACTTACCCGCAAACCCACGCTAGAAAAGCTGTGGTTGTTTTGTGGCCTTGTGTACAGGAAACTAGACTATTCTTCGATGGACACATACAAGAATAGAGACGCTCCACCCATCTCCACCCCTAAGCCCCATACCCTACATTGCCCTACATTCCAAACCCCGACCCTAAACCCAGATTCCTAAAACCTAAGCCCTAAGGTCGACATGCACCCTCTGCTGGTCGGCACCTTCCTTGCTGCTTTCTCAAGGCGACCTTGCACAAACCATGGCGTCTTTGCAAGTTCGGGCCCTTTTGAAGGATATGAGGCCTGGGTTTCAGGATTTGAGTTTAAGGTTTAGGGCGACTCCCATCGGAAACCCAAGTCCTAAACTCAAGAACCGGCAGCTTTCGCAATATGCTCTGCGGGTTGAACCTCAACCACCCGAAGGCAGCAAAACCTCAAACCCGACTTTTGCAAGCAATTCGTCAAAAACGTAAAGCCTACCCGGCTCCCCCATACTCAAATACATAAAGCACGCACACACACACACACACACGCGCGCACACACACACACACACAGACAGAGCACACACACACTCACACAGAGAGCACACAGACGCACCTCAAGCGCGCCCGCACGCGCTCAAATGCTGTGCAGCAGCAGCTAACCGTGCCGGCAGAACGCTGCTCCGCTTCGGCTTCCTCCGCCCTGGCCTTGTGAAAACAAGTACGTGAGGGATCTGACATTGAAGGTGCCACTCTGGAAGGTTTGATGTTCGCAGGGTTTCCACGGGGCTGGCACGTGTAGGGTTTGGAGTTTACGTAAGTCAGAAGGCTCCAAGCTTAATCAAGGCTTCTTAGCTATTCCGAGGAGGCTCCTGGTCTTCAACACACTTTTTTTCTCCGTCCGCTACTGGAGCATTGAACCCGCAGCAGCCTCTGTTTTGGGTTTGGGTCGTTTCGGCTGTCCGCCTTATAGAGCATAACCAAGGCATTTGTTCTGGGCCTCTGCGGAGCTTGAGTCAGGTTGCGATTCAGCGTCCCTCCAGCTACGAAACGGTAAGTTTAGTAGTGGCGACTGCGCGACTTCTCCGTGATCGGAAGCCCGAATCCTGTAATGCATGATCGCGCCAGGGTTTGGATCTAGCAAGTTAGGGATCTCGCCCTGTGGCATTGAGTAAACACACTGAATCCCGAACTCTGAACCGACGGATAGTAAGGATAGTATCGACCTGGAAAGCCGCAGATAACCCTTTAACCCCTTAAACCAGCAAAGCTCTGAACCCTAAACCCTCAAAACCCTGAACCCTAAACCCTAAACTGGCCCTAAACACTCAAAACCCTCAAAACCCTGAACCCAAAACCCAAAACCCTGAACCGCAAACTGCTTGCTCCCTCTGCACCTTGGCATCAGCCGCCACGACTTCCGCGTCTCGGCGCTGATCCTGCTAACTTCGCAAGAAACATGCTTTGGGTATAAAGGGTCTTCGGGATCTTTAGCATTCTAGCATATTATGATGTAGTATTTCGTTACGTGTTGTCACTCCTCGGAGATCGTACATAAAACTAACAACATATACTGCATATAGGTATGATCTCGGATTTCGAACACTGGAGTATGTACTGGAGTATGTCCCCCCCCCCCCCAAACAAGGTTCAGATTCCAGACCCCAAGATTTTTTCGGGCCGGAGGCTTTCTGGATGAGGACCTCCGTGAACCCCAAACCCGAAACCCAACAGGACTTCGGGTATAGGGTTTAGGGTTTCGGGTATAGGGTTTAGGGTATATACTATATAGGTTTTATGGCTTAGGGTTTAGGGTATAGATTATATAAGTTTTACGGTTTAGGGTTTCGGACGTCTATCGGCTTTATGGTTGCCTTAAACCCCCGAAACCCCGACCCCCACGCCTAAAGGGTAGACACTTAACCGCACACCCTTCAGCACCACTATAATCCCTGAGGCTTCTATATGGGAGTTTCCGAAAATTAGGGGTACCTTATTTTGGGGGTCCTTATAATAAGGATCCTGCTATTTAGGGTACTATATTAGGGTCCCCTATTTCGGAAACTCCCACATTGAGGTCAAGCTTAGGGGTTATATGGGCTTTAGGGTGTCGGGATGTGAGGCTCCAGGTTCCCTGAAGATAGCCAGAAGACGATTTCGGGGTAAGACCACGGTGGCACATGGATTTAAGAGGAAAGGTTTAGGGTTTAGGGTTTGCCGTTTATAGGGCTTAGTGTTTAGAACCCAATCCAATGTTTATTTGATGCTCGGCTCAGGAAGGCTCGTGCATCAACTGATTCCTGCAGTCTCTGGCCTGCCTGAGAGCAGACGGTGACACAAAACAGCATCAGTGGCATCTAGTCGGTAAGGAACCAGGACGACAAGCACTCGACAGCCAAAAAAAGGGAGCGTAGATTGAGGCTGCATGGTCGGTGCTGAATGCAGCAGCTCAGAACCATCAATCGCCAGCCAGAAATGCCGGGACCGAAATGCTGCCACGTGCACTTTGCATCCCCAAACTATCGTGAATCTTCAGCCTCATAAACACCCACACCCGGATCAGCAAACAAGGAAAAAGTGACACAGAAAAAACTGGAACTGAGAGTCAGATACAACGGGAAACCTGCGCACCGAAACACGGCGCAACCATACAGGCGGAGGTAAGCGGCGGTAGCACATCCCATCACAATTCTTGTACTACTATACCGTCATCTACACCCAAGCTCCTTCACCCTATCCAACTAGTATCCGGTGCGCCTCAAGGTCCTTCCACTGCTGGATCTCTGCGTCCTTCTGATCTAAAGCATCTTCCTGGCATGATTTGAGCTTTAGGGGTTTAGGGGTTAAGGGCTTCAACCCTATACCTTACTTATAACGATATTATACGGGCCTTGACAATTGCAATAATTAAGGTGTGGGGCGACGAAAATAGATCGTATTGCCAATTATTCAGGCTCCGAAATTAAACCCTAAACCCTACGTAAAACCCTCGACCCTAAACGTTTAATCTCGACCTCTAAAATCTTCTGGGGAAGAGGACGCTGTGGGAACCTATCGTTTTAAAGGTTTGTATTTGCAAAGATTAGAACCTATCCAACAACTGGTTCCCACAGTGTCCTCTTCTGAAATCCTAAGACCCCTAAACCCCATGGTTGGCTCTCTGAAAGTCAAGGGTGCTTCCTTAAAGATGTCTACCATATAAAGACCGAAACCCTAGTGCCGATATCCGCGCCTGGAGCCCCAAAGCCCTTAACGTTGACGCCTGATTCCTAACACTCTGACAAGCCCGAACGTCCTATAGAGCTCTCAACACTATAGTTCCTGTAGAACCTGAAGGCAACGGAGCAGGGCCGGCGATGCTGGCAAGCAAATCTTGCGCACGGGTGAGCTCTTCGTTCACCTCGCGGAGCACTTATTTTTATGGGATTTCGTCACAACGGCTTTCCGGGTTTAGGGCAGTTTAGTCCCGGCTGTTTGCACGTTTAGGGTTGAGAGGCTTAAAGTTTACGGTTTGTGGAATCCGAAGCATCTAAATGCCACCAAAACCTCTGACTCCAACTCCTGTCACAACACCAAGCTACGCTCCCAAGGTTCCTGAACCTGACCTCGCACATTGCACAATACGGTTTGGGGTTTGGGCTTAGGGGCTTGACTATACTCTTAATTTTTTAGGGTTTGCGAACTGACGCTCAAACTTATAGCTCGCAAGAGCAAAACCACACAGACATACACATATATAAGGAGGCGGCCTTGTGAACGCGCTCCTTGGCATTGAAGAGCATCGCTGTGGATGCGAAGCGGTGCTCCTGTTCCGAGTTCTGGACCTTTAGGCTTCCAACATCGGGACCCGAGCAACTAACTAGAAGAGGCTTTTGGCTGTATCGAAGCTATACAAAGGGACAAGTCCGCAGAGCGTTCCACTGCAGGAGCACTCGTTAGAGCGTGGTGGTGAAGATTTCGATCAGGAATATCCGATGCTCCGAAAATGACAAAACACATGCACGCCATCATTTTTGGAGTTTTCTGTGGCACTATAGGGTGTACGTGGAGAGTACGCTTGAAGCCTAGCTGTAGTTCTTTACTTGGCTCTGATTCTTGTTGTTGGGACAGGAGCTCAACCACACAATCGGTCAACCAAGAGGAAGCTACAACGGAGACCGGTGGTGATGTCCCTTAAGGTACCTCCACAGTGGAAGTAGAAGGTACAACATCCTGCTCGAGTGATAACATACTCTGTAGTCGACCCTCCAAGCTCTTCGCGTTTGGAGGAAGGCTATGGCTGAGGTTTAATCAAGCCGTACGCCCTTTCCTGAGCCCCACAAGTATGTAGACAAATGGCCGTTTAGGGGTGGTGGGCCATCGGTTTAATTACCTACCTAAGCCCTAAACCCCCAAGCCATAAATCCTAAACAGGCTTGGGAGCTAAGGGCTTCCCGTCACCTCGAAGCCTACTCAGATCTTTTCCTATTTTGCTCTCTCAGGCTATTTTGCTCTCTCAGGCACCACTGCCACCATCAAAGTTGAATGAATCCCAAGACTTGTTCGGGAACTTCCCAAACTTGGATAAGCGGTGCTGCTTTGGGCTTACAGGCGTGATCCGGTCTTCAGGGAAGGACTTACAGGGCTGATCATTGCAGGAACTTCAACAGTAAGTACTAGTTGGCAGAAGCACCAAAACTGTGTAGGTTCTAGGGTGTAGGGTTGAGGGTGCAGAACCCTACCCCCCAAATCTTGGTGCAGTGACCCCGAGATGCTAGCCCTTGCACCTAGCTCCTAGGTGGCACTGTTTCTAGCCTGTTTGCTCCACTCCATCCCAAGCCGACATACTGAAACAGGTTGCATGGCAGCCGGGCACTTTTCTGCTCTCACATGCATTCAAAAACAGAAAAGACTGTAATCGAGCCGGCTTCTTTCTTGCAACTAACACCCTAAACTCCAAGGGGTCGCCGGCTCATGGATGGCACCACCAGAGCCCTGCGCCCGTGCAGAGACGAAGAGATGTAGCGAGGAGCTGTAATGGACAGGCAGCAACCTGGCCGATATTTCGTTAAACAAGAGAAAACATCATCAACACCAACTTCGCGAACTGGGACATGTTGCTGCAGGGACCGCGCAATCGTTGCGTTTTCCAAGACATCTCTTAGAGATGCTTGTGGCAAGAGGATCTTGCGCAGCCGGAACGATCGGACCAAATGTGCATGACCGGGGTCGTCATTCAAGCAAAAGCAATAGCTCAGCCCAATGCAATCACAGAAACGGCAGGCTTGCAAACTTGGACCCGAAATTGCTGGCAGGGCAGCATGGTGAAGCAGCTGCCCCCATATTGCAGATCGGTTTGGATTTAGAGGTCCATCTTGAGCCCCCTCTCTGTAACTGCCCTCGGTGTCATGAGCTCGCGCAACAGCGTGAGACCGCCGACGCGCAGCTAAATACTGACCGACTGACCCCGACGAGTTCCAAACCTGCATTCCGGTACACCTGCAGTTAGCCGTGCATGAGTATCCCTGAAAACCTCAGCCAGCTACTCCCCCTCACGGACTTAGTAGAATCAAGCAGGTTCGGGAATCAACATTTCGGCCACAGGTGCCTAACAGTCCGGCAGTTGGGGCACCAGAAACTTGAAACTACAATGCCCTGTGCGGCTGCATGTCTGCAGTTGGCAAGTCACACGAAGGCTTTTATGTATCTACGTATATATATATATGTATATATACATTTACTATATGAAATATTGTTGTATACCCTAAGCCCTATATAATCCCTGCATGGGGCCTCAACCCAAAAAAAAGACAACTCTCATCCCTTCAAAGACCTCTGAGGCGAGTGACCACTCGCGCCGTATTAGCAGAACAGCGCTCCCTGCGGCTTGGATTTCACGTGAACTGAAGGTGCCAAAAGTATGGTACATGTCATGGGCCGTGACGAGGCAAACTATGCCGGCTGTAGGTATAGTTATAGCCTAACCATAGCCTAACCATAGCTGCAGCTGTAGCAGCTATGGTTTTGCAGGATTGCAGCAACTGGAACCACGTCGCTGCAACAAGCAAAGACAGAGGCGCGCTGCGCTTGCAGTCGTTTGGCTGCTGTTTGCTGCCCGAAGACTCGAAAGACGCTCCGGAGAAAGAAACAGCCACTCCCCAGCACTACCGGTGTCCGGCTTCCCAACCTCTGCTGAGTAACATAATACATGACCACAAACCTCCTATTTGAGCAACTGGCACCCTGAAACACTCCAGGCATCCGTGGGCGGGTCATCGTTTTCGTGCATGAAGCTCCCATGTGCAAGGTTAACCCGGGTCACAGGCAAAACTGCACTCCGAACTTGTCTAAATAATTGATACGGCCGCAAGCACCTACTCCTCGGTAAACCCCAAGCCGCAAACCCTAAAAGCTACTTCCCTCAACCATTCAAGGAACATGTGCATGTCCTTCAACTGCCCTCGGGATCGGAGCAGGGCAGGTGGCGGGTCCATCGTTGCAAAGCCATATATAAAGTAGCTGCCTGAGAAAATGCCGATGCTTCAATAACATGACTATGTTATGATATACCCCAAAACCCTGTTCGGATCATGAATGCCCTCGTCTTACTCTTAGGCAGCGGCAGCAACCGATAAGCTGGAAAACCTCCGTGTGGGTTTCACCAAGCTAGCAAACCTGTGATTTAGCGGCATCAGACATTCTCGAGAGTGCGGATTGCTACAAGAAAAAAGAGGGCTAACCCTGGATCCCCTGCAGAGTCGAACCGAAAGCCATGCGCCAGAGGATGCCAGAAGCACTGGACAAGTGTTAATCTACTGCCGCCCGTCACAGAGGCTCCATCAGCTCGGTCTACATCAAGAGAGATGGCCCCGGTCCGCCATGCCTTCGCAGAGCTTGCTGATAAATACAAGAAGGTTCGATCCCTTGTAGAAGTGGCAAGCAACGCCTGTGGCAAGAGCAACAGGGGCGAAGAGGAGACGGACTGCGAATGCAGAAAACACAGAGAAACAAACATCGTGCAAGCACACGGAACAGAGGCAGGAAGATCCTCGCTAATGAACCTGCTCTGACTCGTCAGATAGACAGCTTTAGGCAGACACGAAGAATGCTGAATATTGCGGCCCCGAAGCGTGACAACAGGAGGAGGGAGCTCCGACTTGATACGGTTTACTTCTGCTCGGACATGTGGAGGTAGCCGGTGCATGCTGCTCTCAACCATATGCCTTGGCTTGGGATGCGGTCTGCCCGGATCTTCCCCAGTATCCCGAAGGCTGAGCGCTCTGCTGTCACGCCTTCAATATAGTACTTATCTTTCATGTCATATTTCCTGCTCTGCGACTACTGCGGTTGCGAGGTTTGATGGAAGACATGCTGTTGCGGATAAGATGTGCACGAGCCTCACCAGTTGTTTATCCTTTCTTTGTCTGCTGGAACACATCGATAATGAAGCCGTGGATCACCTTAAAGACCGAACTTTAAACCCCAAGCAAGGCGCATGAAAGACATCTTCATCGGCCGAAACCTACCCAAAGCAATGACCTCGCAGTGGGTTGAGTGCATTTCTGACTTGAGGAGCTCGATCAAGCGGTCGACGCGCGGCGTGAGGCCTTCCATCGCTGCCTTCTTGATCATGAAAGGCAGGAAGGTGGCGAGAAGCTCCTGGTCGCTTGCGTCCAGGAGACGCTGGCGTAGCCGATTGTCTGGCTTCGACATCTTACGGTGCGGGAAATGGCAGTATGCGCACTCCGTTCCCGATGGGCACACTCTACCCTTGGAGATGTGCACGCATGGTCTGGTACAAAAGTGCGGGTGTCCGAAACTGCCGATGCCAAATCGTAGGTTGGCAGTAGCTGGCTCAGCCACTTCTGGAATTTCGAGGCCCCGTGGTGGAGGAATGTTGTGAATGTTGCGAAGCCAACAGATTGAGATTGAAATCCTGTGCTGGCTGGGGCTGGGCTCCGGAACTACCGGGGCTGCCATCGGTGGCACGGATCCCCACGATTGACCTGGGCAACATGCTTGGCGTAGGGTCTCAGGTTCAGGATCACCGTAGCGGGTTTCCATTGCAAAGATTGAAAAGCAATCAAGAAAATGCTTTCACAGTCCCGGGCACGAAACGGAGCTGGTGCGGTCGCCAAAGCTGCTGGCATAGAATAGTATGCCGCCATTGCTTGGAAGATACCGCAAGCTGTGGATTGGATAGGACAGGAGTGTGAGCCTGGTTAGATCACTCGGGCCCATCGAAATTTTCGAAGCTTCTGATAGGTGCATCACGAGACCAATGCATAAGCGGTATGTGATCTTGTTAGAGCTTAATAACTGAGGGCGTTAACAATGAAGGAGGCCTTCCTGAGGCGCTGGATTCAAAAGTCTTAAGTCTGCAGAGACTCCAATGTCCCTTAAATTATAGTAGGATCCATAATAAGATTTAGGGTATATTCCTTAATTAAGGGATATTGGAGTTTCTGGGTCTCCATTGTGGAACCTCCACCCTCCATAACCTTGTGCTCTGAATCTGCTAAGCCTTTCGGAGTAGGGTTAAAGCATCTTGACAACCTGCTGTCAAAGTGATCAATACAATATGCCATAAATACATGAGAATGAAAAAAACCAATATAGTACAGAATAAGATAATGCGTGAGAATGCAATATCACTATTTTGATATATAGGTTCTAACAATATCTTAAGCTACTATGATATAGTATCTTAAGACATATACTAAAATACAATATAGTATCTTAAGATATATACTAAGTTACAATGTAGACTCTTAAAATATATACTAAATTACAGTATAGCATGTCATCGACAGGCAGGCGCAGGCCTGATCGTCGTCCTGCACGGGCTTCGGAGCGCTCTCGAGGGTCGGGGCTGGGCTTGGAGTCATATACAGTGATAGTAGCAGTAGTCATAGTAACAATGATATTGATGACAATAGGAATTGTGATGACAGTGATAATGATGATCATAATGATACTATTAATATTCATAATCAGACTTCTTTTCCACAAATGCTATATCAGGGGATGCAAGTCTGAACCTTAAACCTTCCTACCCCCAAGCCAGTCTAGAAGATAGTTGCGTCCGCATGCCGCCATGACACAAGTACAAATGAGAGAGAGAGAGAGAGCGGGGGGGGGGGGGGGGGGGGGAGGAGGGGTGGGGTCCTTTTACCCAAACCAAAAACCCCCCCCCCCACAAAAACACCTCAACCCCACACCCCACAACCCACACCCCAACAAAAACCCNGTACCAAGCGTCAACGGCAGAAAACAAGAAAAAAAAAAAAAGAAAGAGGGAGGGGGTGGGGGGGGGGGGGGGGGGGGGGTGGGAGGATCGAAGTGTTGGGATCCTTTACCCAAACCCTAAATCCCCATACCCTACATAAACTCCTCAACCCCTCAACCCTAAACCCAAGCCCTACATAAATCCCCATACCCTACATAAGCCCGTCAACCCTAAACCCCAAACCCTGTAGGGTTCAGGGCGGCTCGAGGGATCGTCGGTCCAAGTTGAGTGCAACTCCGCCATGAGCTCTGGGCCGTAAGCTTTAAAACAACAAAGTCTGTCTTTGAGTTTAGGGTTTAGGGTTTTTTCGGGTTTAAGTTCCAACGTATCACCGTATGGGGCTTGTAGGGTCCAGGGTTTAGGGTATCAAATTCATATAGCTGGGGTACAATGATCCACGAACTACATTATCCCGGACCCAAAACATCCTGAAAGCAGGAACTCTGAACCATAAAGGAGACCATTCATGCAACCGGAAACCTAGACTGGTGGCCTCCCTCCGCCAGAAGAAGATCAGAGATGGACGAAAAGAGTCCTCAACTATCAGCCCGACACAAAACCCGAAGATTCCGAAAACTGGGGGCCCTGATGGCTTTTCTGTGGCAAGGATCCTACGATTCTGGCTCCGAGGGTTTAGGGTTGGGCCCCCCGAACCGCCACCACGAACATCCTGGGCCTTGCCGACGCCGGGTGGCGGAGCGGGAACCAGATCTGCCAAGCAGAGTGGGGTTTGGGGCTCAGGCCGTTTGTGGGGCTGAAGGGTGTAGATTTCAAGGGTTTGCAGGGCTTCTACATGGGGTGTACGGCTAAGGCCTTATGTAGGGTTTTGGGGCTTGGGGGTGTATATTTTAGGTTTAGGGAGAAGGTCTTTAGGATGAATTTTTTTAATGCATTACTGGTTTGGGCTTTGACTCTGGATTTGCTATATAATTACGAGGTTTACGATTTAGGGGTTTAGGGTTTCGGGTGAAACGACAACAGCTTCGAGTCTCCAGGCATTCTGCGGTTGGGGGCATAAGGATTGCTGAGCTTGGCCGGGAAGGACTTGTCAGGGTTCCGCGTCTATGATGTTACGAAACTCGCATGAGCTGAGCTCGGTTCTCTGGGGCACTTTGGCCTTGCCATTGGGAATTATTTGCTTGCTTTGCCCGGAAGTCTATCCCCTACCCCCGAAAGGTGCACACCAAAGCCTAAATCCCCACACCCGAATCCCGTACACCTGATCAAACCCTAAGGCCCAGATCCAGACCCCATAATGCAACACCAACCACTGAAGCCCTTCTATTAATTTAGACTAAGAAGTTCCCAGCACCTGTATGTCTCAACCCGTTTCGGAACTCCTCCTGCGTGAGCATTGAGTCGGTCTTTGCTGGGTGCACAGGATTTGGCCAGGAGGCGCCAGCTCCGAAGAAGCTTTGGGTTCGGGGATCTCGGAGAATATCAGAGGACATAACTTAATAACGCTGGTTATGATGATCAAGTATGCTCTTAGCCTGAAAACGCTTAAGACCTAGTCGTCCTGATAGATCTCATGTTCATCTCCTTAGCCGAACCGCCCTGGATAGACACTGAAACATACTGAAACAGCTGGGGCAACTGGCTCTTACACGCGTCCCTTTCATTGTAATAGTTGGGAAACTAAATTGGCAGCCCCGTTTCCAAACCCTGTCAGGGGTCTAGGGTAGAGGGTGTACAGGTTCTAGGCATGTTCTCCTCGGTCGTCAACCTGGACACCCTCTTGCAGCAAGTTTTGAGGCACTGACACCTTGCGAAGTACAAAAAGGTAGGAGTAGTCAGCGACACCTAATGAACGACAAACGGTCCCCGTGCAATCTTAGTAGAATATCACCCGGTTATCAAGTATCAAGACCCTATCAAATCATGAAAACTCTCCCTTATCAAACCACTATCAAGAATCCCTTCAAATTATGAAGAGGCCCCTATGTTGAAGCTTCGGTTTCAATGATCACGTCAATGGCAGTTATCGGACAAGGACCTTTGTGCAAACCTGCTGAAACTTGGGTGCTGACTTTAACGGTTTCGGTGGCGTTTTAGGGTTTAGGATATGTTGCAATAGCTATACATTATTCACTAGTATGTGATGTTCAGAAGGATTCTGAAGTATATAGCACTGGCTATTATTGCGAATTCCGACAGTGGAGTCAACTGCAAGCCAGAATGTCAGCCGCGATGCCTGGCCAAATCGGCTTTGTACAGGAATTCTTTGAGAACACCTCATACTCGTAATCCAATACGAGTCTGCTTTCTACCCGTTTGTACACGCAGCGCACACGCGCGGAGTCTTGGGCATGAGTCTCGAACCTTCCATGTCTGACGCCAGAAGCAAAACGAAGATGCAGCTTCTTTTCACTGTACCGAGTTTTCATAGAATCGTGCACAATCTGTACTTCGAGGTGCGGGTTCACCAACCCTTTACGCCTCTAAGCATTGCATTGCATCATATTACCTAGAGGCTCCGAAGTAGTTCCTTTTTGGGGTTCATATATAGAATCCTATAAGGTATTCCCAAAAAGGAACTACTATGGAGCCTATGGGTAAATATTACATCCTCCCAAACTCTAGACGCAAAGCCTGCAAGATCCTGCAACCGGAAGCCTGGAGCCGAAACCCCCGCAGCCGAAAGCCCTTGGCACTTAATGAAGCATCCAATAGAAGCCCCTTACAGGTGGGTAGTTCTTCTTCCATAGTACTCCCATAAGACCCCCTTTACCGTATAGGAGTGGTATGGGAGGCTTATGGGAAACTACCCACCTAATAACAACCCACCTGTAAATGGCTTAGATCCAAGCATGGGAGCTTCAACAAAGCGGTGCTTGAGGTATGCACATAGGGCTGTGCGCTTGTGCATGTATATGTATACATGTATATATGTACACGGTTGTATACACGTATACATACATTCAGACATACATCCATACATGCATACATCCATACATGCATGCATGCACAAATAATAAGTACATGAATCGTAAGTAGTAGGATCGTCACAATAGCCCACCTGAATCTTGAGTATCGGTCCCAAGCCGGCTTCGAGTCTATGTTTTGCTGCTCACCATTCCAAGCTGACGCCGCGGATCTTGCTAGGTTCCTTTGGCGAGGCAGGGTTCTGGGCCGCGGCCTAGGGTTGTACGGAGGGGGGGAGGGACTTAAGGCAAACAAAGGCTTGTGACTTGGGGTTAGGGGTTCCAAACCTTCGACGGATTGACGGCGGTTCAAGGCACCGGGCTTTAATCTAGCTTTGTCAAGACTTCGATCACACTTACTTAGGCTTGGAGTCCTCGTCCTCCGAAACAAAATAAAGTAGCCGACAACAACTCATGTTTCGGATCTTCAAGCCTACATTCAATCCTGCATCCCAAATCCATCATCGTTGGATTCCTGGATAGGAACAGTCCAAGTTCGTAGTTCAGGGATTCAGAGTTTCTTGCACACATGCTCTCGATGCAGTATTGCAGGCCCCGGTGAAAGCCTAAAACCTGAACCTTGTACCCAGCTTCCTCAGCTAAGCACTCCGGCCGCCTAAACCCTAAACCCAACAAGGACATCAGGCTCTTAAGTCGCTCGAAATGGATGTGGAGTATGAGATATTCGGAGCTGTAGATGGAAGATGGGAAGCTGCACTGGATGGGTTTCACTCCTGTTTAGGAAATCCAGAGCCACAGGGCAATGGAAAATCTTCCGCACCCGAATCATCACTGTCGTCTTCACACGCAACATGTTGGTGTTCTTCTTCTTCGAGTTCGACGACGTGGGCAATGACTACCACGACTGCGACTGTGACGACGACGGCGGGTACTAGTCAGTGACGGACCATGGAAATCCCTAAACCCTGCACCCTGAACTCAAAACCCCAAAACCACCAAACCCCCCCCCCCAAAAAAAAAAAACAAAAAACCCTAAAACCAAAGCCCTGGGATCTGCCCTGCTGGTCAGCCGTGTGGCTTCAGGCCCTGACTTGGATCCGACATCTCCTTCCTCCAACGTCCTGAGCGTGATGTTGTCTTAAGCCTTACCTGGACACCAAAGAACCTAACTTTTTAGGGCTCCTTATTATGAATTCTTTATACAAGTTCTTAAAACGGTCGGTTATTTGGGGTTAAGGTAAGCCCTTACCCGGCTAGGGTTTAGGGTTTATAGGGCGTCAAACGCTGCTTATGGCTGCAGGGCTTCTTGCAGAGGGATTGCTGAGTGGGGCGGAAGGACCAGACATCTCCCTTGCCACAGGAGGCCGGCACCCCAAACCAAGAAATAGTCGAACTGCGCTTCTCAAACTCAAGACTGACCGGGGGTGCCGGAGACATGCTTTTCACCAGAGTGCGGGCGAGGAAGTTCACAGGAACTCAGGTTGAAAATCCAGTCTGTGAGAAGCCTCTCTTCCAAAGACCCCTGGGCTGCACGTAAGTTGCGGCACTGCGCCCGGATGTAGATTAGAGTCCCCTGGTCGAGCATGCAGAGTCTGCTATCCAGCATTGGCGCTATAGTGTGCTGCCCCACTAAAGCCTGCGTAGATGCTACGCAAGCACTTGGGCCCTCATGAAGAACTAAAACCTCTGTCTGCGGCACTGCTTCGTCTGACACTTCCCATTCTGGCAGCGGCGCGTGCGGTGGACAGCCTCTCAAACAATGTCAAAACGAGTGAGCAAGAGAGAGAAAGAGAGAGAGAGAGTGAGACACACTAGCACGCACACGCACACACACAGAGACACACACACACACACACAACACACACACACACACTCACACACACACACACGCGCACACACACACGCGCGCGTACAAACACTATCCATAGAATCTGTCTGTCTGATTGTAATCGATCAATCTATTTTCCTATGTCTCTGTATGTATTGGATCACACAGAGAAAACTTTCTTCGGCAGCCACACCTCTAACATATCAGAGATTGTCTTTCCTCTTTCAGAACAACAGGTAATTACTTGTTACTTGGGCGGCACTCGTACCAATAGCTCAAAAGTTGCACTCGTACATAGTTCGCCCCTGAAATCCAGTGCACCCCAAGCCTCAAACCTATGCATAATTAAGCCCGAGACCCGAACAACTTATCGGCCCTAAATCCTGTATTGGAGAACCCATGAATGCCAATCACTAATGCAGCCAGTGCCACCCGGCCGTTTTTCACGACCTTGGCTTAGCTTCACTGGACCCTGAAGACGAGTTGGCGAGCATTGGGTATAGCTTCTGAGCATGTCCCCAGGACTCGAATGGCTGATCACAAAAGAAACACCGGTCAGGAACTGACGATCAAAGTTTCAGAGACCAACTGCCACATTGCAAGGAACCTCCACCCAGTCTTCTACCTCACAAACTAACATACAAAACATTCCCCTAAAACCCGAGCGCTGCACAATCAACCCTACTCCTTCTGTAGGCTAAGCTCCAAATCCTGAACCCTACGTTCCCAAACTCTCTAAACACCCCAAACCCGAAACCTTATAACCGAAAATCTTCAATTCCCAAACTCTATAGACACCCTGCACCCTGAACCCTATACCTCCCAACCCTCAATTCCCAAAATCCAGACTCTAAACACAGCTCACTGGTTTGGGTGCCGGGCGTGTATAAGGCTTGTAGGGTTTGTACGGTTTCGAGGGCTTATGGTCGAAGTCGAGGCAGGACACTGTCTCTTCCGACATGGACTCCGTGTGCTGCTCGTGACGTGATGCGCCCACCGGAGGAGCATCTCCTAATATTGGTTCATGCATGTGCAGGGGTTACATAGGGGCGTGTCGGCTCGAAGATTCTTAAAATTTAAGGCCTTCTGGTTTAGGAGTTTAGGGTTTAGGGCGTCTTCTTGTGCAGTAGCTGGTAATCCAAGCTAGGATGGCGGCAGCTCACACCAGAGTTTGTGTGGCGGCATATTACAGGTAAAGCGACCTTCCTTGCCTGCGTCGTAGAACTCGGCGAAACCGGAAGTTCTCCTAAACCAGCCCGCTGTGATGATACCACAGGCAACCACCCAAACCATTTCCTGTTAGGGTTTAGGGCTTACGCAATTCCCACGCCGAGCAGACTTGGGGGGCCCAAAACCCCTAGAACCCTGCATAGGTCTTTGGCCGGGTTTAAGGTATTCCCATCAAGGGGAGAATCAAGGTATTCTCGTGGATTTTCGGCCCCGCCATGGCTGGCCGGCGGCGAGCCTGACAGCCCAGATCGGGCTGTATTCGACCAAGACCATTCTCCATAGGCTCCACCCATTGTTTGACCCAGTGCGGGTGTAAAGGCTGCCGGGCATCGGGGTGGGAACGGCCCCAGAGGGCCGGGTGGGAATCGGCTTCAGCTTGAAGTTTCTAGGGCTTTCATGGTTTGGGCTTTGTAGGCTTGTGGTTTACGTAGGTTCAGGCTTGGACTTCTGGCTTTAGGTTGTGCGCGTCTTACCTTCGACTCCAAACCACCTCCCTGTAGACCCCTGGACCCCTATATGTAACTTTCCACAAACCCTTCTAATCATAAATCCTTGACAGACGCTCGACTGAAATGCTGCCCCGCGTGTATTGGCCGCATTCACGACTGGGGCCGGAATGCCTCCCCCCCATGTACTAGCGGGATTCAGACCCTGAGAGCAGCCGAGATGAGGCCAATGTATTAGAGTTTACATACAATGAACCGATGCCGTGGAGCATGGCCAGAATGTCTCTCTCATGTGCTGTCCGTGTTCCGGGACAGACCGAGTGTGCAGGTTTTAGGATGTGCGGCGACTCCCTCTAGCCGCTAGCCCTTCCCCGCGCACGGCGTTGAAATTACCCTGGCCAATTTTGATGGCAAGACAGCCTGACGAAATCACAAGAGGCAACCCCCCTCGCGAAAACCTCACATCATGCTATGCAACCTCACGAAATCCCACATCCTGCCATCCAGACCCTCCACAGAAAGCCCACTTTGCGGAACAAGTGTTCAGGGTTCTGCAGCCTTGCTAAATAGAAAGGGGTTTCGGGGTATATGATACTACTGGTACATATGTGTAAATATATGGAAATATCTAAAGATAGATATATATATATATATAATACGGTCGTGGTTCTCGGTTCGCCGACCCCCCCCCCCAATGGTATCCCCCCCNGCCGTCTACTGTCACGAGGATCGCATCCCAAACACGCCCGATCCTTGTGACTGTGGACACTTCCCAAAGAAAAACTACTCCGACATGAGAGTCCTAAACAAGGCAACTGTCACGAGGACGGCGTTCCCTGACAGGCCCGATCGCTGTGTGGCCCATTGCAACCTTATGGCAATTGCCCCCAAAGCGCAACTGTCACGAAGATAGTGGCCCTACGATCAATAAAGCGATAATCGTTACCAGGCAAGTGGGCAGAAAACACCCGACGACCAACCAGAGAAGCATTAAGATGTTTGAGTTAATGATGAAGATGGTGATCATCATCCCCATCATCATCATAGGGACGAGTATACCAAACACCCAAAGCAGACCCAAAGACGCAAGGGGTAACCACCACAAGAAAACCCGAACCCACACCATGCCACAGGGGGGAGGGTGGGAACCACAACAAGCAGACCCGGACCCCACCACACCACAGGGAGGGGGGAAGGAAGCCACCACCACACCACACCACACCACACNGGGGGGGGGCGGTCGAACCGGGATTATATACACACATCATATATGTATATATATATATACATGTATAAGTATGATAGAATTATATATACTTCTATAACTACACATATATGGGGAACTCGAGGAGGACAGTTACAGTTACTAGGAAATTCGGCCTTTATACTTGATTGAATTCCCAGGGGCGGAACCGCTGCCAGAAAAGATCCTGCGCCTAAGCTTCAAGCGCTCTTCAGAATCGAAAAAACATCAACAAAATAGCTCTGGAGCTGATGGGCTTGAGACGTTTGTCCCAATATTGCCATCGGGACGCCGCACGTTGTCAGAAATCACAGCCAGACCATCCGGACAACCATCGCGACCCCATAACCCGATTCTCGGAACCGGGTCTCTTGTCAAATTAAGCTTTGTTTCATGGTGCAGGCTGGAAGATATCATCCATGTTGAAGTTGCTGTCCATCTGCTGCTCCTTGAGGAGTCTTGGGAAGGGGGGGGGGGGTCCAGGAAGCCCTCTTCCCTAAAGAGACGAAATCGCCCTGAACCCCAGGTAAACAAACAGATCCGAGCGACCATGGCTCGGAGTTCTCTGGCCATGTCCCGTGCAGCTATGTCAACGTGATGCGCCTGCTTCTGGAGTTGGGGGCTTATGGGATTTGGGGTTTATGTGTATGTTGTGTATGTGTGTATGTATCTATAATGGTATATATATATATATATATATATATATATTACCATATATATATATATGCACACACATATTTTCGCATGTAAATTTGTACAAAAATGTGTGTGTGTGTGTGAGGATGTGGATATTTTCAGGTCCGGTCCTTCAGTATTCGAAGTGTGTCCCGGATTTGCAGGATCGAAGGCTCGAGGGCTTCAGGTTTCCAGATGGTTGATTTCTTAGGGGCTTCTTCCGTGACTGATTTGGGTGGATTTGTTGTTGATGGGGTTTGTATCTAGTAAAAAGATCTATACAACGCTTCTGTTTAGGGTTTTTGAGGTCTTGGGTGGGGGATGTGTAGGATTTGTTGCTACAGGACGAAGCGACTTTAGCTCTGAACACGAAATGAAGCAGTAGCCCGTTTGGCGGTCAAGAAATTGATACTCGAAAAACCCGAAACCCTTAACCTTAGACCGCATAACATTAAATCCTATTCCTTGAACCCCAGACCCTGAACCCGAACTACGATCTTCCATCGCTGAATCAGACTAAGCGGCTACCTGACCGTGATGCATGCCAGCTCCCAGAGACATCGCTGATGCAGATGGCTCCTGGCCCCAAATCCCAACAAAGACCGCAACCACGGAAGACTAAGTCAGCGTGAGCAGGGCAATTCCAAGCACGTGCCTCTTCCTGTGCAGAACTTCGGCTTGAATTCAACGTGTATGCAAACTAGGGATTCGACAAGCTCAAACCCTAAACCCGGTGCCCTGTGCTTCACTTGCACTGCTGCTCCTCCTTGTGCTTGGGGTGTGCCGTGTCTGTTTGCTCGCTGCAAACCTGCGCACCGTCCCAGTAGCCGCAAATCAGAGGCTTGCGGGGGTGGAGTTTGAGGTTTACGACTGGCCGGGTAAGTGGCAGCAATGACAGTAGCTTTGCTCATCAAACATGTCTCTTCTTGCTTGAACAGACACCTTACAGGTCGAAATTGTGAGTGAGATCGAGTCGAAACGTTCCTGCCACCGAAGACATTCTTGGCTTTGAGTCGTGGTGCATGGCACTGCTGCCGGTGTCTGACAAAACTGAGAGAGAAGTCGCATCTCGAGGTCTCGTCATGGCGACGAACAAACCGCAAAACGACTCAAGCCGCAAGTAAGACAGGAAAAGCACTAAACCCTTAACTCCGTTGACCCTCAACCTGAAACCGTCTTCACGTGCTCCTTTCGTATTATGAATACGTAGCATTGTACATTGTTCCACTATATGTAGCCTTAGTATTGATTTACCTAGAAGTTGGTATACTGTGAGTTCAATTTTATGCAATACCGTGTTGCTCTTCGGAGTATTTGCGGAAGCTAAGGCAATGTCGGGCTCCTGAGAACAAGGGCCCGGCCATACCGCTCTATCGAAACTGGGGGACGCCAAGAAGATCCAAGCCCCTAATCTTGGTCCCCTAAATCACCAGAAATCGAAACCGAAACCTTACATAAACCCAAACTCTGCAACACGTTTATATACTTTAAACTCACCCTTGAATCAGCTTTACACCCTAAACCTCAGCACCGAAAGGTCCGAAGTCTTCATGCTCTCAGCTAGGTCCCAGGCTCCGTTTCGGCAGTTCTTCTGGTGTCGGACCTCCACCCTCTCACCTAGCAGTAGACGAAGGGTTCTACGGTTTTCGGATATCTTGCAGGGTTTCAGGAGTTTTGGAGATCTTGTGAGCTTTTACAGGAGCTTTGCATACGGGTGTTGAAGGGTTTATGAGGGCTTACAGGGCTTTGTGAGGATAAAACTGTGTTTCTGAGAGTTACGTTGAGGGCCACGGCTTATGGTTCATAGCCTGTCTTGGGGTGCGGTTTAAGGTTGGGCTCTTGTTTCATGGTTTGGGTTTGGGATTTGGATGATGGGGGTTACATTAATTGCTCGGGTAGGGTGTCATATTGGGGTTGGGAATCAATTAATCGATGTGTAGTGCTGGCTGCCGCGGTTTGGGTCGGTTCAGACGTTCAGTGTTCTGATTCCGGTCGTCCCACAATTTCAATGAAAAGCCAGCTCCGAACATACCAAATCTGAACCTGCAAAGCCATGAACTGGAGTATGTTAGGAATGCCTCCAGATCAGATCATCAAAACGCCAGCAGAAAGATAGACCGTGATCCAGCATGGGGCGTGTTGTGGAGACATGGGTCTGAGCTCTGGCCTTGAAGTAGTGTGGTTTTTCTCGATGCACACCCCCCAAAGCACTCGAAATCTGGGGTGCCAGCCATTGTGGTCCTGAGTAACCAGACGGCATTTTCGAGCCGTAGCATAAAAAAATAAAAAAACAACTGCTCCCTGTTGTGGCATTGCATGCAAAATCAAAGGCTGACACTGCACGGAACTCAAAGCGAAGCCCCAAACTCTAAACCCTGAACCCCCAGCCCCCAAGCTTGCGGGTCTTCGGATGGCATTGCAGGTCGGATGGCATTGCAGGCAAGATGAGCGGGCCCGGAGCCCTAGCACTCCGAAAGCTCGGAGAGGAAAGAAGAGCCCAACCCCGAAAGCACGGTCGTAGAAGCTATGGCATGTCGCGTCCGGAGAAACTGAACAGTGTTGCAACCGCACAACTGCCCACTCCGCCGAGGTTCTACAAGTGTGTGCGATTCCACAGTTGAAGACGAGGAGAAGACCTGGCGCCAAAAACTGCCGATGCTACATACGGGTCTGACGAGATACTCATAATACCCTCTTAAGCCCCTGCACATCGTATGTCTTGCCCACACACGCATCTAGTGCCGCAAGAGGACCGGGTCCCGTTCGGAGCTGGGGGCCAGGGGCTTAACTTGCAACATTTAGGATCAAAGCTCCAGTGTGTCCTGGACCAAAAACCCTAAAGTGGCTCCATTTATGTCACAGTGTCCTAGTAGGTCTACAGCTCAGAATCCCGAATAAGATACTCCCCAGAACAGCCGCAAAGGTTTTCCAAGTGACGAGTCTCCACACCTGTGCTTCGTGCCTCACAGAGATAACCTCGCCTTTCAATGAGGTCACTGCCAAGATGGCATGAAGGTTTGATGCCTTGCCGATGTAGTCGAAGTCAGCGCAAAAGATAGAAAGATATACAAAGTGTCAGTAAGGAAACATAACCTTGCCAACTGCCCAACCAAGCATCCCAAGCCCTCGTTCAACGTTCAAACCCAATCCAATACGCAACGTTTGAAACATAAGGAAGCGAATGCGCGGCGTCAAGCAAGGACATCATCGAACAAGTCATTGCAAGCAGATGCAAAACAAGCCTCCGTCCTCTAAGAGTAAAGTTCAAAGAATTGAACCCGAAACCTTGACGAGAGCAAATAAGATGACCAAAAGCTCAACATAGGGCTTATAGGATTTAGTGTCGGGTTTAGGGCCGATACGACATCCCAGCCATAATCACGAAGCTTGCCTTGGGCTTGTCCCTGCTCTCGTAGGCACCTGGCTGATTCGGGTCTAAGGACTACTTTGGGGACTTGCAGGTACAGAAAAGGGTTCAGGTGCCATCTTGGTCGCTGTCATGAGAAACTTCTATAGTAACTTTAGTATACTCATGACTGTACGTGCCTCCATGACTGAAACGGAGCTCTAAGTTCGAACACTTTGGAAGATCTATCTGATCATACTGTTCTACTCCTGTGGCGTTCTAGAAAGCCGCCACTTTCGTTTGAAGTTAACAAAGTGAGAGGCTTGCAGCAGGAGGTGCAAAACCATTCAAGCGACCTCAAGCCCCGGCTTCCCCGATATGGGAGTTTCCGAAAATAGGGGCCCCTAATGGAGTACCCTAAATAGTAGGATCCTTATTATGAGGACACCAAAATAAGGTACCCCTTGTTTTCGGAAACTCCCATATCCTTTAGGGCTTAGGGTTTTAGGGTTGAGGGTTTAGGGGTTTGGGGACTTTGTAACTTCTGTGGGCAACAAACCTCCAGTGAACCTGAAATCTTTAGAGCCCTAAACCCTAGAAAGCCCTCAAAAAGCACATGCAAAACAAACCACACCTAAACTCCGAAAGCACTGGAAACCCTAAACCCTAAAACCTCAACAAAACCCATGAATCCTCGGCTTTCGCCTTCAGAGAGACGCTGTAGGAGTTCCGCAGCACGTGCGTCGCGATCCTCCGGCATCTGTGCGCTTAAGAATAAGCTTAGGCAGTAGGGCTCAAGGGCTCCAGGCTTCCGAAAAAGGCTTCCTTCAGAAACTGTAAAGGCTGTACGAGTATGAGGTTGAAGCTAGGGTTTGAGGGTGTACACAGGGTCTGGCACGGGATATCAACAAAGCCTCAGAAGCACAGCAAAGGAACAGTTTCATCAAACCCTGAACTTCCAGATGCCACTCCTCGTTCATTAACATTGAGCTCGAAAACATGCCCGGCCCTCTGTATCCCCACCAACAAGGCCAACAGAAGTGCCAGGAAGCCAGCACCAGCAGCATCATGGACCCCCCGTTTTGCCCCCATGAGCGCGGATCTGGGGGCACTTGCAAGCTTTAGACTTGTTTCCTCCGAGTCATGAATAAAAGGTGTCTCGCAGGCGCTAGGCGGAGCTGGCGGGTCACAGAGACTCGGGCCCTGCAGGCGGGGTGGGATGGCCGGATGGCCCTCTGCTGTCCGGGCGCTGTGCATTGCTGCAGAGCACCGAGCCCGAGATTCACTACGTTGCATAACATTCGCTGTTGCAGAGCAACATCACAACCCTAAAGCCTGAAGCCGCGCACCCTAAAACCCCAGAGCCCTAGACCCGAAGCCTCCAACCCTAAAACCTTAGACTCTTAGACCCAGAACCCTAAACTCCGAAATCGCAGCGTCAAAGGAAGCCCTAACTTCCGAAATCCCTAATTCCTGAACGGTCCTCCCTCAGCTTCTCGGCTTCCTTTGCCAGCCGCTGCCGAGCTTGTTGCTCGTCTCGGGGGCAGAGTCTTTTAGTCTCTTGTCAAACAGCATAAAGTAGGCAATATGAACTGAGTACGGTACTACAGCTGTTCCGGTTCTCCAGGGCTTGTGGTACAGTTTAGTGTTTAGTGTTTGTGTAGACCCCCAAGTAGGTTTTACTAGCAAACTTGGAGTCTTAGCGAACGGAGCTGAATGCTTTCTGAAGGCATAGGGCTGGCGCGCACAAAGACTCCAACACCCCTGAACTAATGAATACACTTTACACTTCACAGTAGCAGTAAGGAATCCTCTGCAAAGGGCTTTGGGAGTCTCTGGGCAGTGATGTAGGGTTTATATACAGGCTTCGTGCTTCAGGTAGAGCTTTGGGCTTAGAAGGGCCAGGCCTTCGGATGAGACGAAATGGTTGTGTTCGGGAAGGCTCGTAGTGTCGGTCTTTGCAGCTGCTTTCCAAAGCCGCAAATTAAGGAAGTCCCACAATGACTTTAGGCAGGAAGTTGCGAGGAGCAAGCTGCAATGGGTGCCAGCTTACCACAGACTTCCCAAGCTGATATCTAATACGTCTTAAAATCCAAAAAGAAACTCGCAACCCTAAACCCGAAACTCGGAAGCAGCGAAGCCCGCCACCGGGCCGCACCTCCACGGAGAGCCTCTTCCAGAAACACAATCATCGGTAAGGGCCCCGTTTGGGGTTTAGATTTGTCATGCATTGTGTAGGCGCAGTTCTTCACGATGTCTGTTGCTTTTTTTTGCGGCTCTGCTAGCTTCGTAGACTTCTCGACTTCTGTCGTGGTTGTGGCTGTGGGTTGGGGGGTGAAGGGCTTTGGGTTCAATGGGGGCTGGCACAGTGCTCTTGGTTTGGCAATGGGGAGGCAATGGGGCTACAGTGAGCCCCAGAAAGTTGGAACATGGGTTTAGGAGGATTGGTGCTAGGATCCCCTATACTCTACCTTAAGGGCATGGGGATATTGATGTTCCAACTTTCTGGCTTCTACTGTAAAGCTAAGGACATTACGGTCGTTTCCGGCATGAAACAGAAGCGAAACGAAGACAATCACAAAGGATTCAGGGGATCTGGACAAGAGATGGTCGCATCACTATATATCGTGTTTCCACTTCCGCGCTTTCAAACGGATTCAAGAATGCAAGTGTCCAAGTTGACTGAACTCTGAACATCAGTGCATTGAAGATAAAAACAGCAAACGAGCAGATCGGCAATCCTCCACTGCCTCTTTTCCGTTTTTACTACAACGTCATTACTACAAGCGTTGTAACATCCTCGCTTTGCAGTATTGTCCCCAAACCCTTTTAACCCCTAGCCCTAAACGCGAAACCCACCCCCACTAGGCCTAAACCCTAAACCCTATGATCATCATTGAAACACTTGCTTCTGCCTGTTCAGGTGAAGCTCTTGATCGGAAAAGCCCACGCTCGAAGCCCGAAAAGAACCCAGAGAGTTTAGGGTGTAGGGTTTAGGGTTCCCCGGCCCTTATTTCAGACATTTTTGAGCCAAATCGATGCATACCATGCTGGAAAGTTGCATGGCAAACGGAGCCGCGGACCTCGAAAAACAAACACCCCCCCCCCCAGGCAAAAACAAAAACAACCCAACTCGTTGTAACACCACCAAATACCCAAAAAAAACAATGAAAAAGAAACGAAAAAGCACACAAACCCAAAGAANCGAAAAACAAACCCCCCCCCCCCCCGTCAAAAACCAAACAAACCCTACAGTTAGACTTAAACCCTTGAAGCCCTAAAGCCAAATTTAACCTGACACTTGAAAGCCCGAAACCCTAGAGAGCCCGGAGAAAGAAGGAGTCATAAGAGTCCTACACGCAATACCCTCCACGGTTTGAGGTTTCGCGTTTATCTAGGATTTTTCAGGACAGGGTTTATAGGACCTGAATGCCTTATGAGGTTCTTTGAAAGGCGGGTTGGGGTTTAGGATTGAAGGATTTTGAAGTGTATAGGGTCTGACAACTCCCTGCCTGGGCAAGAGCCTCCAGGGAGGGAGCCAATGCAGTGCTTGTCGCGGAGGCTTTGAGTTCCCAGGCCTTCAGTGACAGTCAGTTCGGGGTATGGGATTCAGGGCTTAGAGAGTTTACCTAGATCCCCAAAGTAGGTAAAATAATGGCCCAAAACCAAAAAAAGGCTATTATTCTACATACTTTTGGGGCCCAGGTAAGGTTCAGGCCCGAACCGCGGAATCCTAATCCCCAAATCCCTAAAATTAAGCTTTTGTCCTTTAACGGGTTGAGCGCTTTCGGTGCTCTTCCTGGGCCGGTCGAGAAGGGCTCTGAACAAGAGTTTAATTTCATGATAACGTTGGTATCGAAATGTAGGACTTAACATCCTAAACCCCATATAAACCCTGAGCGGAGTTATGCAGTTATACATAAGGTGTCGGTGGATTGGCTTTGGGGTTTAGGGCTTCTGGTCCTGGCATGCAGGGCATTTGCGGCTTAAGATCAGAGCTTTACGATGTCATGGGTTAGTAAGACTGTCCTGAACACTAATCACTAAACCCTATACCTTAAAGATTCTAGGGTTTAGGGCAGTTTAGGGGAGATCGGGGTTCAGGGTTTCGGGTTGTAGGGTTAAGGGAGCCCCCGCAATTTGAAGCCTGAAGACCCATAGACACTATCCGCCACGCATCCTTTGCATGGAAGCCGTAAACCTTATGAACAGCCGGGGCCGAAGCCCACAGTGATGCACCCTATTACAACTCTAAACACTCCAAGCGTGAACAAACTTTAGATACCCTAAACCCTAAACCCTACTTCCTTTGCACGGACACCGTAAACCTTAACAAACTAACCGGAACTGAACCCCACGGTGATCCACATCAAAACTCTCCCCCAACGACCCCCTAAAACAGACATCCCTAAACTCCAAACATAAACCTTACGCCCAAAGAGCCCTAAACTTTGGGCGTAAGGTTTAGCAGAGTGTTTTTTTTAGTGTAACGCACCTTTGACTCCCTTGCAAGGCTCAGCGGCGCTGCTCGGATTGGGCCTACACTAAGGACCTGCCCTCCTGCTTAGAGTTTCGGGGCCTCAACTTCGAAACCATGAACCGAGCCCGGGGCCACGAGCAGGCCCAGCAAAAAAACGAACCGCATCCCCCACAGATGGCCGGCTCCACGCAAGATTCGGCAACCTAGGGCTGGGGCCTTGGGGGTGTAGAGTTTCAGGGTTTAGGGTTTATAGGGGGTTTAGGGGTGGAGGGTTTCAGGGCTTAGCGTTTCAAGGGCTTTCAGGGTTCGACGGTTCTGGCGCTTTGGGTCCTCGGGGTCTTTAGGCTCTTGACTCCAAGCCCGTTCAAGCCCGTAAACATTCAAATTTGGATTTGGAGAGCCGAAGGCTTTTGGGTCTTTAGGGCCCAGGGCCCATGGCTTCAGCATGAAAATCCACGATGTAAAGGACTGCAGTTTAAAGGAATCCCGACAGAGGCTTGCGACTTAGGAGAAGTCTATCTTGTTACTTTCTACGTCGGTGTTTGCTTGTCATTGCAGCACTTTTCCGAGCACTCAGCTACAGGCCCTCCGCTTTGCAGCTCTGAAGTTTAGGTCAGTGCTGGACAGAAGAGCATCGAATCATGGGATTGCTGGAGTTTCAGGATTCTAGGGTTCAGGCTCAAGGCTTCAAGGCTTTCGGGGCTTGAAGGCTGTCTTCCTCAAGGCCGCAAGACTGAAGAAGCAGGCTTTCAACTGCCACAGGGGCCTTATATGCAGGGTTTACTTTAGGACATTTTTGTAACGGGTCAAAGCCCCCGAACGAAACGCCGGAGACCTTGCAGCAAGCACAGCACCAACTTGTCAAGATCCTGAAATAACAATCGAAACCCTAGACCATCAACCCAACCTGACACCCTAACCCTAAACAGTAACCACCCCAAACCTTTAGGCCCTGAGCCAGAAAGCCGCAAGGAAAAGCGTTACCAATAGCTGCAGATCAGCCGAGGAGCCGGATGCACCGGAGTGCTAACACAGGCTTCTTTGAGCCCTCTGCTGGAAGAACGCTGCAGAATTATGCGCCGAAGTGATTGCAACACAATTACGTGCATGTCACAAGATGGGGAGGTCGACGGACATGTAGCGGGCAAACACGAGAACGAGTGACAAAGAGAGAGAGAGAGAGAGGGACAGGGACGGAGAGAGGAGAGAGAGAGGGCTGGGGCATACGAGATCAAGTAAATTATGCATCGACTTAGACGCAGCCACGTGCCAATTTACATGTACGTGTCCGTCACACCAGTGCAGAAGTATGCACGCAAACAGATTAGATAAGTATGTGTAGACATGCGCAGCACGCAACTATGTAAACACGCATACATACATGCATGCGTGCATGCCTGCAGATACGTATCGACTACTCTTTATTTAAAAATATGTAACTACATCCTACAGTCTTAACCGTCTTAACCTAGAAGATAGAAACCACTGTAATTATAATTGAAGGACTCAAGACCAATGCAACACTCGCCATCAGAAGCTCTATGCAAAAACCCTACAAACCCTAAATATCCCAAAACAAACTCTCAGGCCGGTGTGCTCAACCTTTAGCCGGCCTTCTTCTGACCCCGAATCGTCGGAGTCCATCGCCGGTGGCGGTGGCGGGTCTGCCGGCACCAAGGAATGGAGGCGCATAGAGCTTTATCAAGGCTCTGTAGAAGTCTATCGGGGTTTGGTATGACTCTACGTGGGTCTTGTAACGGTAGTTACGTGAACTGACCAAGTCTTGTAGGGGTGTATAACGGGCGTGTGCGGTATTTAGTGGCCTTGGTAGCGTAGGGTTTTGGCTTGCGGGCTCCGGGGTGCCGGCTGCCGGTTTAGGTTGGCAGTAGACGGGGTCTGCACCTTATTCGATGCACTCGCCCGGTTGCCATCACCTGAAGATCAATATACTCATCATGGTAAGTACAGGCAGATAAAACCAGAACTGGCGTTCTACAGGGGTTATCCAGAAGAAAGAACGCACCCTAAAGCTCCACATCCTCCGACCAGAAACCCCAAACTCCCATACCACCCAAGTAGCCAAAACCCAAGTCCAACAAACCTTAACCCCTAAACCATAAACAGTTGATTCCTACACCTTCAAACGCCTGAGGCCGAAAGGCCCTAAATTACAACACCATCGAACCTAAACTCCGGACTCTTCATTCAATTCTAAGCAGCCCTGTGATCCAGCAGCTAGCAAGGCCTCTGCTGTTCCAGGCAATCGCAGTGCGCTCGAACTCCTCATGCAGCGAAATCTGGACCGTGCAGCAGGTCTACCGCTTGCGGTTGAGACGACTTCGGGCACACCAGCAGTAGCACATGCGCCACCAACCGTAATCTTGACTTAGCTTGGGCTTGAACTCAAGCCGAACATGGAGACTCGGAATAAACGGATCTCAGTCAGTCTTGGGGTCTTAGTGAGGACGCTTATTGCTCAGCATCCTACCACCACCCTGCTGCGTTTCTTGTGTTCTTTCGGGCCACCAAACCGAGCTTCCTTCGTTCGGGCTTGGGGCACGGGAAGTGACTTCCTTTGGCACTTTGGGTGTGCGAAGATTCGGACTAGGATTTAGGCAAGTAGGTGGTGAAGCTATCTTTTTGCCTCATGAATTTCGGACCCAACTACGCTTGAACACCACTCACGCACATGCAACTGGAGGAACAGCATTAGCAAAACTTCAGAATGAAAAGGCCCGAAGCCCTCGTCACTGAAGACAAGTCTTGAAGACACCAGTGTCCTGCTGCAGGTTTCCGAGCTCATGAAAGGCGCTGTCAAAGTCGATGTCAGGCACAGGCGACGCCTCTCATCGACACGGAGATGACTTCAGTAAACAGCTGCGAATCTTGCACTGCTGCAATCTTGCGGGTATTCCCTTAAAATGTAATTTATTAATCCTAAAGCCAAGCAGCCCCAACAACCCTTGAATCCAAAACCTCAAAAGGCCCAAACAGCATTTCAGTCCACCCTACAATAGCCCGCCCAGTAGTACCCTTTCCTGCTGTGCCCTTATCAAGAAGGAGCCCTGAAAGGAACACTCCAAACAACCCTCATGCATGGGAACTGAGCCTCGCCCGCCTCTGCCGGCGTTGCCGACCTCCCACGGTAGTGGTATCGGGTTTAAATTTAGCGTTCAGGGCTTAAGGTTTGACGATTCAAGTTTAGTGTCAGTCTCATTCAACTGAGGAAGTTCCGATAAGGGTTCCTGAGGCCTTCAGAGTTTAGGATGTCGATACACGCGCATTGATTCTTAGAACGGGGTTTGGAGGTCGGCCATAGTATAAATCACAGGGTTTCGGGACTCCCGATAGTATGAGCAACGGCCCCTGAGCGTCACGTTGTAGGGCACAGTAGGGTAACAAACGATGCGGGACTGTTTAGGGTTTAGGGTTTGACGGTGCGAACCCCAACCCGTTAACCTGAAACCTCAAGCCCTGAACCCATGGCACCCTACACCCTAACCTCTAACTTCCGGAACCACTGGCACCCCGAACCCAATCCTCCCAAAGCACTGGAACCCTGAACCCCGAACCACTGAAGTCCCAATATAAAAACCTAAGCAACCGGTTTAGGGTTTAGGGTTTCAAATACTAGAGCAGAAATACGAATCCTTAGGCTTCCCGCTTGTAATGCTCATACGGGAGTTTCCGATAATGGGGGACCCTAATATAGTACCCTTAAATAGTAGGATCCATATGATAAGGACCCCAAATAAGGTACCCCCTAATTTTCGGAAACTCCCATATAGTATACGCAAAACCGTATTGTAATTACTAACGCCCCCCCCCCCCCATGCTCAATCCTGACTTACTGAACTCGTAGGCCCCTCAAACCAAGCACGACCGACACTGCGAAGTCTACTACTCTGTTCTGTTTTATTATGTTATGTGTATGTGTGTGTGTGTGAATATGTCTGTGTGTATGTATATATATATATATACGCACACATAGGCCAGTTAGGTGTACAACCCTGCTTCGAAAAAGATCGGCTGGCTTGGGGCCGGACGCTTTCTGAGCCTTAGGCCGACGATGTGAGGAAGCGCTTGGTTGTTCGAAGGAGAAAGATCTAAGGCTAGCAGGGAGGTTTGACGGTGTGGCCTCTGGGAGTTATGAGTTATGGGAATTTTTTTGGGACTCAGCCCCCGATCCTATATAAACCCGAACTCCAAACCCTAACGTCTAAACCCCCCGCCCTAAACCCTAAGCCTCTGTAAAGAGGAATTTCACGATTCTGGCTCGGGCAGTGGCGCATTCTGCGGGAGCTTTCATAACCAGGGCTCAGGTGACTCCATAAACCGATGCAGTTTTCCTGGGGCGCTGTTAGTGATATTGCGGTATTGTTTGTGTTTTGGTTATATTTATAAAAATTATGTTTTTTTGGTGGTCCAGGTCTACAAATATATCTAGTTATGTGTGTATTACTGTGGTNAAAAATTATGTTTTTTTGGTGGTCCAGGTCTACAAATATATCTAGTTATGTGTGTATTACTGTGGTTATATTTGTAAGTTACGTTTGTGGGTGAGGGGTCAGAGGGGGACAATTATATGCAATTATATGCGTACCGCAGCTTTTCCCGCAGTATTTTGCTGAAGTAGGCGGCCTTGGGGGCCGAACCCACTATAATAGATGACTACTTACTACTACTACTACTACTGGTATTAATACTACTACTACTACTACCACTACCACTACCACTACCACTACCACTACCACTACTACTACTACTACTACTACTACTACTACTAGTACTACGTACTACTACTACTACTACTACTACTACTACTACCACTGCTACTACTACTACTACTTCTACTACTACGAGTACTACTACTACTACTACTACTACTACTACTACTACTACTGCTACTACTACTACTACTGCTACTACTACTACTACTACTACTACTACTATTACTACTACTACTACTACGTACTAGTGCTAGTACTAGTCCTAGTACTTATGTACTACTACTACTACTACTACTACTACTACTAGACTACTACTTACTTCTTATCTCACAACAACCATGTTAGTTTCCACACTACTGTATAAACTCTGGGTTTGTAAGANCTAGTACTTATGTACTACTACTACTACTACTACTACTACTACTAGACTACTACTTACTTCTTATCTCACAACAACCATGTTAGTTTCCACACTACTGTATAAACTCTGGGTTTGTAAGAATTACTAAGACAAGAGCCAGTCATCATCATCATGTCAGGCAAATAGTAATTAATACTGATGCCCCTGCTGAACTCCGAGCGATGGAGAAGATGGTCCAGACAAGTGAACCGGCGGGCTGGCGCTTGGGCTGCGGATTTTCCGTGGCTTGTGATCACGGCTGGTGGACTGGGGTGCACAGTCTGCAAGAATGCAGGTGTGCACAGCCCGTGGGCTCGCGATCGTGCAGCGCAGTTTGTGACTGAATGAAGGTTTGGCAGCAGGTGTTTGCATGTTTTAGGGGTTTGCAGGCTTGTTGTTTTCTTCTTTCGCAGGCTATTATTAAATCATCATCAAGAATCCAGGCTGTCTTGTTTGTGCTTCAGGTTGCCCCAAACAAATGCAACTTGCAGCATCATGCTGAGAGCCGCATTCATCGGCTGGCAGCCCTAGCGGTGGATGGAGATGATCCTGCCTATGCTGAAGTCAATGGCTACCGAGTGACGGACCTGCATATCAGTGTTTTGTACAGCAGTCATGAAAGGGGTAGTTCTTGCCTTCCGGGAAGACAAGTGAGATCACACTCAAGGTTCCCGGAGCAAAGACGTTTGAGAAGATGCTGCAAAAGCTTGATGATACGGATTACTCGTGCCCTTTAGAAGTGACTGAGCATGATGAGTTTAGAGTTCGACGAGCAGTCAGTTCAAGATTTCAGATTGCAGCTAAGGGTGGATTTGGCCGGAGCAAGAAGAGGTGTCTTCTGGCTTGCTTGGGTGAAGCAGCCCGCAAGCTCACGGTCTTGTGGTTGAGCCTGGGCTTGGAAAAATTGTTTGGAGACCCCATGTGGCTTGCAAATCATTGTTTGAACTGAGGGACGAGGCGGAAAGCATATCCATCCAGCAAGACGTCTCCAAAGGATGGCTCGTCCTGCGCTTTGTAGCAGCGAATGCTCAACTGCAGCATCGCTCGGGGTTTCTTAGAGCTTCCCACGTTGCTGCGGAGAAGTCGCACGTTCATGCATTGGCATTGCGGTCAGCGACTGAAGCTTGGCTCGGTTATAATATTAATAAATAATAACTTAATTTATAATCCAATTGAATTAAGTTTAAATTAATTTAATCTATCGTACCCGAGTCCCAGCCACCAAGGAACGGTAGTGCAACAACCTTTACTTTTCCTGGCTGATTGCGGAAGTAAGGAGCAAACCCTGCTGGAACTAGGCTGTCCAAAGGAGAGTATGCCAAAAGTCAAGGCAGAGCGAGCTCAGTTGACAAAGGTGTTGCCCAGAATGCTGCCCAAGATAGAAGCAATGGTGGCGGATGGCGCCTCTGATGAGCAGCTGGCCCTCAACTTCATGTTTGGCGGAAACCAGCTTGTGCAGAGGCAAGTTGTTGTTCTTGTTGTAAATGTATTTCTTTTATTATTTTGTACAGTCAGACAGTAAAATAAAACAAGCACACCTATGTTGCTTTCTGATTCTGACACCTCTCGCCCAGGAAATAAGTTTACGGGCCTGAAAGTCACTTCACGGGACATTGCGCACTGCATGCGACGTGTGGCCAGCCGCACAAGCTTTGCGGATCCATATCTGAAGAAGACGACCCCAGTTTGCATTGAATAAGCTGTTGAGGTTTTACTATAGTAATAAGAAAGAGTAAGAACAAGATAAAACAAGAAGATAAGATCAAGTTAAGAAGATCATGTCGCTACCATTGTTTCTATATTCAACGCTTGGCTTGGGACCCCAGGATGGAGCTTTTTGTGAGATCGCGGTACTCGCCATGCCAGATCATTTCGAACAGCGAGATCTTCAAGGCAGGCTAAGGTCAGGGTTAAAGGGCTTGCTGCCATCCATGTCTTGTGTTCTGTCCTTAGTTTTATAGGACTGGGACAGGTACATCAATTCGGGGCCTTAGTCGGGGATTTGGGGTCTAGGATTTAGGGCCTTGGGCTGAGGGTGAGGGTTCAGGGTCCGTGGTTTGGGGTCGGAGTTTGAGGTTAGTTATTTTGGGGCTTAGGGTTTATAGATTTAGGGCCACTCAGCCGCAGCCCACAGCAGCCGTGGCGAAGGTTTGAGCAGCCAGCGGCCTGGAAAGGGTATGAACACCCGAAGGCCTAATTAATAATTAATCGAACCCTTTCATATTTAACCCTCACTGACTTTGATGAACAAACGCAAAACAAACTTACAGTGACAACCCTAAATAATAGCCTGGGATGGCCATCTCCAAACCCTTGCTGCCTTACTTAACCCTTCCGCTCCCCGTGCCTTTGGCTCTAAGTCCTTGAAACTGAAATCCAATTATACGAAACATAATTAAAAACGTTATTATTTATATTAATTTCAAATTATTCTTAATAAAATCTTGTTAGTTTAAAATCTAATTAAACCAAATTCAAAACTACTAAATTAAAGAAACTTTACTAGGCGCGCTTTGTGGGCCTCCTCCAGCACGACGGAATTGGCATTGCATCCCTCAGTGCCGCAAAGCACAGGCCGGTGGTCAGGGGAAATCAGCATGAGGCTAGCTTCAACTGTATGTCAGTACCTAGCTGAACAGGTATGAATCACTACGGACTCCCTTGGGACGAACTGTGCGGCACTTCCCAGCAATCATGATGCTGGTGGAGCAAGTGGCAGTGGAAAGGAGGAACAAGGCTCGCAATTAATGGCTGTTGTCGTGTCTTCATCAATGGCTGGGCCAACCCTAGTGCTTGAACCCTGATGATCGTCCCTAGCACTTCGTAAATGTTTTAAGAAAGCACCAGCACAACCCCCAAGCCCTGAAGCCTCAACTCCCCAACTTTGGCAAGGTTGAGGGCAAGGCAATGACCCGGCTGCTTTGCGTGGCCGACGTCCGCATGGTCCTGTCCGGGGCTTGGGCTTTAGGTTGTGTTGGTATTTGATTGTTGCCTGGTGCTGCAAGCACGCCTGAGGACCTTGGCTGCCCTGGCCGATGCGCATGATGAGCATATGCTTATTGTGCGGCTGGCTGACGAGGAGAATGTTGATGGTGTCATGCTTCAGGAGGAGCTCTTCCGGTAACTCATCTCCTAAAGTTGTTGCTGACTGGGGTATGCAATCTGGTGTTCATGACTTGTCTAAGAGATCATGCTGAAATCTCCACTTATCCCAGGTTTGTCTCGAGGATTACATTCTTATTCTCGCATGGCCGGCTATGGGACACACCTGGAACATATGGCCACTACTTGAAGAACCTTGGGTAGCGCTTTGCAGTTAATAGCCTTGCTTGCCATGTGCTGCACTGACTGCTCGTATTCAACCATGTTCTCAGGAACTTGTTGGAGAAGCAGCCACTGCATCTTCAGAAGGAGGATGGAAGGATGAGGAAGCTGGGAGGGCCGGAGCAATGCACTGGCATGGCGATGCGTGAGGTTCTGGCCCGCATGCACAACTGGGTTGAACTTGTGAAAGATGTCATCAAAGCCGAGCTACCACATTTCGAAGCCTTGGCAAGTATATCCTCCCTCTTCCAGCTGACCAATCCATCTGACAACCCCTCTGAAAAAGATGATGATCCCTTCAGAAATCGGGACTTGAAGAAGCCAGCTGAAACCATGTCAGCCCTTCTGAATGTGAGCCCTGTTGCCTGGGCGCAGCACAGACCATTGACATTTTGTTTTGGAGTTTGTTTTCAAGCCAGTCTTTCTGGGTAGTTAGTCATGGTTCTAAAATGTACTAGTCTGTCTAGGGTTCAGTTGTTGAAGTTGTTTATTAGTTTAATTAATTAATAATTTAACTGAAAATTATTATTATTATATTAGGCTCTAATTTGTTTTAATTAAACCCTAAACCCTCTTATTTATCTTTCCCAGGCTCTCCTCCTGGAGCAAGTCGCGGATGTGAAGCCACTTGCAGCTGGCATCCACAAACAGCGCGGTGTGCCTGTTGTGGATGCATGGGCACAAGCAGTGACTTGTGCAGGATTAAATTACTTTAGTAGGGGTTGGGGATTATTCAATTAGGGGTTCATCAGGGTGTTATGACATGACATGAGTGACTTGGCTTCGTGGTTCAGGTTTAGGGTTTTGGGGTTTGCTAGTAGGGCTTTTAGGGTTAAGGGTTAAAGGGTCGGGAATAATAATAACTATAATGATGAATAATGGGGCCACGGCGGGCTGTGTCTGCTTCCTGATGATGAGAGAAAGATGAGAGACTTGGCATTTCAGGGCTATATAGTTTGCGGATTCTTTTACCTATGGGATGGGCCAGCGGGCCGCTTTGTCTGGGTTTATGATTTTGACTGTTGGTCTTTCAGTGTTAAAGGGTTCTTGGCGTAAACTACGTTAGATAGCAGGGATGATGGGGCTGCGAACTTTTATTATCATCTCAAATCACGATTTGAATGTCTGACTACTTGGCATGTCAAGGCTTTGAACTTTGCCTAAAGGAGGATGGGGCATTGGGTGGCATGCCTTTCGGATTTGTTGAGGTCTTCTTAGGCCATAAAAAATCAACAACGCCTGTCTCAGGATATCTATGCTTAGTCAAAGAGGTTCATCAGGGTTTGTTTGTAACCTTAGTTAATACTGAGCTTTGTTGTTGTTGTNAGGTCTTCTTAGGCCATAAAAAATCAACAACGCCTGTCTCAGGATATCTATGCTTAGTCAAAGAGGTTCATCAGGGTTTGTTTGTAACCTTAGTTAATACTGAGCTTTGTTGTTGTTGTTGTCGATTGATGACTTGATGAAGTGCTAATAAAGGTTCACTTGGGTGTGTGGAGTTGAAGTTTCAGGCTGCGGGCTTAGAGTTGGGGAGGATTTGGTTCCAAGCGAAAGTGTTTGTCTTTCTTTCATTTCCTGATGTCTAGGGCTAAATACCCTNTTCACTTGGGTGTGTGGAGTTGAAGTTTCAGGCTGCGGGCTTAGAGTTGGGGAGGATTTGGTTCCAAGCGAAAGTGTTTGTCTTTCTTTCATTTCCTGATGTCTAGGGCTAAATACCCTATTTAAACCAAACCAATGACGACAATAATAAGTGGCGGGGCCGCCTGGCAAAGGGGCTTAGGGAAACCCTATTATTATCTTGAGTGGTGATATGCGTTTGAGTGCGTTTTCAGTGGGGGGGGTCTAAAAACCCTATCGAAACCAAACCAATGACGATAATAATTAAGTGGCGGGGCCGCCTGGCAAAGGGGCCTAGGGAAACCCTATTATTATCTTGGTTGGTGTAAAAACTATTATGTTTATATGCGTTTGAGTATGTTTGGAGTGGAGGGGTGCCCCAATAGTCCGTTGGTTGTCTCACCACTTGTTCCAGCATGCTCTCGAAGTCTGCCTCCATGGTACGCACGTGTCTCGTGATGAGTGCGACTGGAGNGTATGTTTGGAGTGGAGGGGTGCCCCAATAGTCCGTTGGTTGTCTCACCACTTGTTCCAGCATGCTCTCGAAGTCTGCCTCCATGGTACGCACGTGTCTCGTGATGAGTGCGACTGGAGATCCCTGCAGACGTATCCAAACACTCCAATACGAGGAACTGGGCGTCGTGGGGAATTTCTCCCATGAGGAGCTGCTGAAGCGGATCCAGGAAGGTCCTTCCGTCCGAAGACGTCCCTCAGGTGTCTACTGCCATNTCCAAACACTCCAATACGAGGAACTGGGCGTCGTGGGGAATTTCTCCCATGAGGAGCTGCTGAAGCGGATCCAGGAAGGTCCTTCCGTCCGAAGACGTCCCTCAGGTGTCTACTGCCATTTGATGGGCTGGCAGTGACCATCAAAGTGGAGACGATACGCATGTCTCAAGAGGGTTTTCACGTTTAGTTTCGGGCTTGATTTGGGGCTTGAATTTAAGGGTTTAGGTTTAGCACTACGACTAGCCTGGCCTAGCCAGCTGTCCTCAATTCCCTAGTTATCTTTAGCAGCTGCCCTGCGAAATATAAACACAATCACATACACACTCATCATCATAATCATCTCAAGCACCGAGCTACAGCCGAGGTTATGAAGGATGCCAAGGCGGGCCGCAATGTCAAGGAACTGAAGGAGGTGGTGCTTCGTGCTCTAAGCTGGGGTTTCAGCACCAGTTCTGTTGAGCGGACGTGGCTTGGCTCTTAGCAGCTATTTTATTATTGTATTCTTGCAATAATAAATAATTATTATTAAAAGCGAGTTCCTCTTTTATTATATGAGTATACTACTAAACTAGAGGCAAGAAGGAGACTAAGACCCTATACTCGTCTCAATGGGATGGCTCAGGTTTCCGAAGTGGCTTCAGAAAAAAAGGCGGACCACCAAGGGCCTAGTGAATGATGAGCTGCGGGCCATGTCCTTCCCGAAAGCGAACCGCAAGGAGTTACCCAGCTGAAATTTTTTATTTAGTCATCAAGTATTAAATATTATTGTTTTTTCTTTGTTGAATCATCCACAACCTCAATCCATAAAACCCTAGTCCAAGGTCTGGGGAGTAGGGCTTTCTTGGTTCCTGAATCCGACCTTAAATCCTACTTTTCCACACCCTCGGCGTGGTTGGCTAAGATGAACTGAGGGGACTTAATTTAACGGATCTTGTCTGGGGCTTAGTAGTCTAGACTGGGCTTTCCCGCCAAACGTTTGTCGGCTCCAGGCTGATCGACCTTGCGCAGAAGGAATGGGCAGCTTGGATAGATCCAGTCTGTTCTGTGCTCGTTTCGAAGCCTTCTTGAGTTGCTGTTTGTCTTCAGTCAATGCAGAGGCAAACATGTATGGCTTTTCGCGAATGGTCTGCCTCTAAGCTTCCTCCTCTGCAGCAGAACAAACTCTTAAGAGATCCATTCTAGTTCTTCTTCTCTTGGCCTGGACTGAGTCCACAAAGAGGCTGTGCATGAGGAAACGCAAGAAGGAAAAGAAAAAGAACGACAACACTGAGACGGCGTTCCTCAATAAGCGAAGGCAGGCTGTTCGGGAGGCCTCGTCCAAGGTGGCTTCGGAGCAGCCGCAGTGGATGAGGAACCTTTCCAAGAAGCTTTGGACAAAGAGCCACACGGCAGAGCGCGAGTTCAACAAGAAGAAGTTAAGGCAAAAGGAACTCGTTGCATTTAAACGAGGGCACTTGAAGCCTGAGGATGACCGAGGGAAGCGAGTGCTGCAGAAAGGCTTGGAGGAGTTTGAGTCTTCAGAGAAGAAGCGACGGCATGAGTATGTGCTGTCCATCCGAAAGCGAGCCTGAGCTGCAACTAAATATGTCTGTCTTGGGCTGCACTATACCATGTTTGTTGATTGGCAAGAACAGCTGCTTCTTGATTGATCTCCGAAGCTCTTGGGCTCATGTCGGGGCCTAGTACTCAAGGGGCGAGTGATGGCTCTGACTCTGACAATGATTGGCTTATGGAGCTCTGCACCCAATGTCCTGAGCTGAAGAAGGCTGACAATATTAATACTGAAAACGACAATCACGTCGGTGATGGCATGGAGGTAGATTCGCTGGAACGGCTGCTGCATGAGCAAGACTGTTGCGCTGGAGATGCTGAGCAGATATCATTGAAGGAAGCCATTGCATTCAATGCCCAGTTTTGCACTGAAAGGCGGTTTGAAAGGTTTCAATCGGCGGCGAGCCGAATGTATGATGACTATCCTAGTGCTGATAGACAAGGTCCGTTCATGATGATAGATGGACAGCGTCAGCAGCTGGTCAGCGCAAACTACTACAAGATGCTTGTGCCAGCGGCTTTGCATGGGTTGCCCCGACTTGAAGCTGTGATGCGGTCAATACTGCAGGATCCTCAAATCTTGCTGGAATTCTCTGCGTCGCACCAGCTGGCTTCCAAAGTGCTAAGTCATGCTGTTGCTCGCATTAGGAACCTCATTTCGCTGTCACTTACATACAAGATTGGTCTTACGTATGATCCAGCCCAACGCTGGCGATTTGCTGATCATGCTTACTGTCGCCAGAGCCCAAGATCCTTTGCAACCATGCGGCTTCTGGCTGTTGTAGAACACGGCGAGACCGCAGCATTCATCGAAGCGTCCTTGATAGCCAGTTTCAGAGAGCATTCTGGATGCAAGAACATTGCCGGCGGTGGGGAAACCACGGCGAAGATACAGGGGCCGTTTTTCGTGTATGCTGTCGCATCTGCATAGAAAAGAATACAGAAGTCCCTGGGATGTTCATCATAAGTCAATCAGCCCAGCCCTACAAAATCATAAACGCAATAATAACAAGTCTCTAATAATCCTTGTTTGTTGTTTATCTATTATTATTAAAACCCAATATAAGACACCTAAACTCGCATCAACCCCTTCTGCTTCTTCTCCCTTCCTTCCAAACCTGTAATTAATAAAATTCAATCAACTAGAGTACTAACTAAGTAAGAGCAGATGCTTGCAAATGCCTCTGGAATCCAAGGAGAGGATGCAGTGAAGTGCTCTCAGGCAGCAAGATAAGAAGATGTGTCATGTTGCCCGGTGACTGATCTGACTGGCTGAGTGTGTCACTGAATTTTAGCTAAGGTGGTGCTGACCGCATGGATTTCAAGGATATGAAGATCTACATCTCGCCAAAGTGTTCCAAGGAAGAGCAGAAACTTCGCGATGATGCCAAAGCTTTGGGTGCCTCCTTGACCACAGCGCTGTCAGAACCCCAGCAACACGTGCCGAATCTGGTGTTGCGACAATTAAATCTGCCTTACTAGCTTCTGAAGTCCTGACTGACCACCTCAGTGATAATAAAAAACACAAGGCATAAAGCCAACGTGATGGTGGTCCCCGATGTCGCAAAGCCGGGCCTGGCTTGCAAGTTCCAGGCAATGCTGCATGGCGGGCGTGATCCTCAGCAAGAGAACGGTTGAATAGTTCTAGCTGGAGGAGTCATGTAAATAATGGGAGATCGGCCTTAGCATATTTTCCAAAAGCTTGGTCTGGCTCTGCTTGACTTTGGATTTCATGTGCAGGGCCTGTTTTATTTATTGCATGATAATAAATGTGGTGGATCAGAACTTCAGCGTTTCAAGTGTTGGGTCTCTTGCGTTCGGGGCTGGTTTGGACTTTGCACGGAAGCCTCCTCCTTTCGCTTTTGAGAATTTGGGGGCTTGGNTAATAAATGTGGTGGATCAGAACTTCAGCGTTTCAAGTGTTGGGTCTCTTGCGTTCGGGGCTGGTTTGGACTTTGCACGGAAGCCTCCTCCTTTCGCTTTTGAGAATTTGGGGGCTTGGCTTGACTTGTTTAGGTTTCAGGTTCAGGGTTTAATTAGGGTTAAAGTGTAGGGTTTTCGGTTTAGAACTTAGGGTTTCGAATTTAGGGTTTAGGGCAGGGCTCTGTTTGTATGCTCACAGGAGACTGCGTATGAAATTGTTGTTATATAGCGGCCCTCCCGCTAGCTAATAATGCGANTAATAAATGTGGTGGATCAGAACTTCAGCGTTTCAAGTGTTGGGTCTCTTGCGTTCGGGGCTGGTTTGGACTTTGCACGGAAGCCTCCTCCTTTCGCTTTTGAGAATTTGGGGGCTTGGGGCTTGGGCCTTCAGAAAGGCTTAGGTGTTTGACTTGTTTAGGTTTCAGGTTCAGGGTTTAATTAGGGTTAAAGTGTAGGGTTTTCGGGTTTAGAACTTAGGGTTTCGAATTTAGGGTTTAGGGCAGGGCTCTGTTTGTATGCTCACAGGAGACTGCGTATGAAATTGTTGTTATATAGCGGCCCTCCCGCTAGCTAATAATGCGANGGTTTAGAACTTAGGGTTTCGAATTTAGGGTTTAGGGCAGGGCTCTGTTTGTATGCTCACAGGAGACTGCGTATGAAATTGTTGTTATATAGCGGCCCTCCCGCTAGCTAATAATGCGAAAGCCTCCCCCAGTAGTAGTAGTAGTGATCTAAATCTTATTATTGCTGTCCCTGACTGACGACGACATGACACTGGAATAATTATTCTGGCTCTCGGCGGACCTAGGCTAGGATCGTTGTATGATTAACTAAGTAAGCACGATTCAATAATATGACCAGGTCTTCAGGGCTGTGCTTGGGGTCTAGGGCACCAGGGCATTAAAATAAAGTGTGCCTTCAGGTGTAAATTCCGGGTTTCGAGGCAATAAGCTGTTTTCATATGTTGATGCCCAGCACGGCCTGGGGAATGCAGGGCTTTGGAGTTCCCTAAACCTTACTGTTATTACAAGCCCTTAAAGTCCAGTATCTGGGAATTTGAGACTTAGGGGTTATGGTCATTCATCATTGTGGGCTGATGAGTGATGAAGCCCACATGGCTGCTTGTGATTGTTATTATTCTGATGCCCCCCCCAGACCCTAACTTTTTGTCTGATGCGGGTTGCCATCACCCCTGCTACTCAGTCTAACGAGTGCAGATCCACATTCTTTGGCATCTTGTTCGTGCCCTGCTTTGAATTGACACTACTGAGATTCTTGTCAGCCAAGCTAGGACTGGTGTCCTTGCATGTTTTCAGGTCTGCCCTCTTCTTGTCGTTGAAGTAGTAGTCTTGTGGAAATCCAGATTTGAACCGCATCTTAGGCCTGATCGTAATATTCATCCGGCAGGGCAGGTTTGATGAACTTGAGCTTGAGACATCTGCTTCAAGCCAGTGAGCCACAGGAGCATGCGACATGGAGAGGCACACTCTAAGAAGAGGAGCTATTGTTGTTTTCAGTAGTCTAGGAGTAGCAGTACAGTAGTAGTAGTAAGTAGTAGTAGTAGTAGTAGTAGTAGTAGTAGTAGTAGTAGTAGTAGTAGTATCCTGTACTACATTTTGGGATTCCGTATCTGTACTACTCACAGGGGCACTATCATCTCCAAGGCAGGGTCATTCACTACGACTTTTCGCTATGCTACGGGCATGTGCTTCGACATGCCTTAACTCGTGACGTTGCACGAAGAGCGATGATAACATTTGACTTGAACGTTTGCTGCATTGTCTGTGTGCCAAGTGACTGCATGAACTAAGAAAGCCACCGCGGGAGCAAACGCTGCGGTTGCGAGCATGCGCGCTGGCTGGGGTAGTAGTAGGTCTATTAAATATTATTTAATTCTATTTTAACAATAATAATTAAATAAATTGGGTACTGGAATAATAATTAATTTAATAATCGGTTCAATCTCGACTGTATTTCCTGTGCAACCCTGTCATCCAAAAAGCACCCACCCAAAATTCAAATCTTGCGAACCCCAAGCCCTACTAAACTCCAAGCCAAGTGCCCTAAACTCCCTAAACACCCTAAAGCCTCCAAAGCTAAAATCTGGGTTGCATCTTTCAGGGTCTGGTGCTCTTGCAAGGGGTAGTAAGACAAAATTAGGAAGATGACATGAACATATCATCATCATGGCAACAACAATAAAAATAGGTTCCTTGCTTATGGCATATGGCTTGTATCTCTTGCTTGCTGCTGCTGGGTATGTTTCTAAGAAAACAGCAGCAATGGGTCATAAATTCTTCCGTGGCCTATTCATTTAATAATTAATTATTTGCTCAATGGACGAGGAGCCGTGACCTGGGGATGCCGCGATCCTTACAAGACCTACTTCTACAACCGACCCTTAAACCTAGAAACTTCAAATCCACAACACGAAGACAAACCCTAAACCCCCTAAACGTTAAACTTTAAAGAAGCACGACCACAACCCACAAAGAATAATGGACTCCTTCCAGTATCGCTCTAAAGACGCAGCCCAAAGACCTTTTCTGCTCCAACCTAATTTAATATTTGACTTTAAAATATAAGTCAAGCTTGGCTTAAANTTAAAAGCCCTACAAAATAAACAAACCCTAGACACCGAAACCCTACCACGTCTAGCCTAGTAAACCTTAAGACCGAAAATCCAATAGCCCTAGAACCTTGATAAGAACAAGAAGAAAACCAGAACAATCTAATAACGCTGTACAACCTTAATTAATGATTTTTAATTGTTGTATCCTTGTTATTTCTAAAATACAGAAGAAAACCAGACGCCCCCGCTATGAGCCTGTGAGTTGCCCAACAAATACCCTCAAAGTGACTCGTAAGTGCAAGTGGCCCAGTCTGTCTTCATGTCATAGAGGTCTCGGTCCTTGGCTGAAGTATTCCCTTAAACCGCCTAAGCAAAGATCCCCGAACCCGTAAACCCTAGTCATCAAGTCAAGCCACTCGGGACTTTGGAGAGGTGTTATTGGCTATGAAATCTTAGCTGTTGTCAGATGTTCAACCAATGTAACCTGCAATGCGGGCTTAGATCTGGCTAAGTAGGAGGGAATGAAACCTAAAGCACAAAATGGCTGATTGCCAAACCGTGCAGCTGCTGCCTGATCGTGGAGATGTTCCACAAACTCATTGTGATTGTGTTGCGGTGCTGGCTATCTGACTTAAGAAGGATGTTTGACGCATGCGACATGTGCGCATTCCGTTAGTCCATGTGGGTATGACGTGAGATTCATGCGCGGATGCTGTTGTTGTGCAAGCATGCCTATTAAATAATAAAGTGCCCAATCCTTAATTAATAGTTAATACCAGCCGTAGTAAAAAAAACCGATTAAATAATAAGAAAACAGGAACTAAAAAAGTCCTGCTTGCTTCCTGGACTCGCTAAGAGATGAAGCCCAGCCAAAACCCAAAACCCTAAACGCTTTTTAATGCTTAATTAAATAAACCCTATAAATAAATCCCTTAACCCACGATGACCCAGGTCCCTTGTCACGCCAAGATACGTCTTCGCGAAGGGGAAGATGGGAAGTCTCCTGGCATTCCAGCGACATGGCTTGGAAATTAGGTTTCTTCTTGTGTTGGTCTGGTCTTGAAACTATATTTAATCTAGTATGGGGTCCAGGGGGTTTGGCGTCTCTTCCTTTTGCTACTTACTTTGTCAACAGACTTGAATTGACTTTTGGTTGGGTGGTTTATTATTGCTCATCATATGATCAATTGACAAATCAGATCCGGGTGCAAGTAGGTTGGAATGCTCATAGCTTTGAAGTCAAATCAGTACTTATTTTAAGTAGGTGTTTTGGCTGCAGGATTGGGCAATTGCGCTTCAGGGTTGTATTGGTGTACATCATCTCCCAGGTGTTGTTGTGAAAACCCTAGCCAAACAATAAGCCCTAAACCCTGCCCCAAAACCCTGAACCCACAACCCTAGTCTAGCAATAAGGCCACTGATGTTATCTTCATCGACACCCTGAACCCAAAACCCTAGTCTAACAATAAGCCCTAAACCCAAAGCAAGGATGATCATTCAATCTTCATCAACACCCTGAACCCAAAACCCTAGTCTAACACTAAGCCCTAAACCCTAAGCAAGGATGTGCTCTGATGTTATCTTCATCGACGCCCTGAACCCAAAACCCTAGTCCCCTATACCCTAAGTTAAGCAAGGATGAGCACTGATTTGGGCTTCATTGACTACACCTCTCTCTAAATTTATCTTGGTCTCTGCCCCATTCATCAAGAAGAGCAATAATTCAGAGAAATGCTTGCAATTGTTGATCATCCGAGTCTCCTCTTAAATTAATCCCCGTACTGCTAGGCTATGACAAAAGGAGGACTTCTGTATTGTGCCGTTCCAGCGACTTGAGTCGATGGCCTAATGGGACAAGTCACGCGACGGAAGTTGAAGGCTTTTGTCATCATGCGTGGTTGGGCAAATCTGGTGAGTGAAGGACGATAAGAAGTCTTAAGTTGGATTTGGGGTGTCATCATCATCATCTTCGAAAAAACCGTACCCGTAACCTGCAAAAATATATTCAGGGGCCGCGAGCAGCGAGCATGTAGGACATGGCAAATAAATAAATAGTAGTAGTTCAAATCCCGTGATGCATGAAGTAACCTCTATGCCTAGACCGGAGTATTAATTCAGAGGCAGTAGCCTAGCCTAGCGCGCATATCGAATGATGATTGATTGATTGATTGATTTTTTTGGGCTTTTTCCCCTTGTGTGCATCAGGGGGGTCCAGGGTTTAGGTCTTCGGTTTGGCAGCATGGTGAACTTCGGGACTTCAGGGCAGTTCTTTTAATTCTTAGCCGAATATATCCTCGGACCTGCATCATTGACCCATTTTAACCGCAAACCCTATACCCTGCCCAGGAAAGCGATTTCAATTCACCGCACATGGTGGGCTTCGGCAAAATTCGAGGAACAGCACGCGCGCCTGGTGAAGCTTCTTCAAGCTGCCACGGACACAGGCGCAAGCCAATGGAGGCGGATAACCTCCAAATGCAAGTTTGCGGAAACTTGGCTGAATGGTTGAGGGCTTAGCCCTAAACAACCCGAAACCGTAAGTAAACCCTAAACCCTATAAAACCTAAACCTAAATTAAACCTAGGGGGTCAGAGGGCTTGGATAACTCAAATAATATAGCATAGCTTGCATCTTCAGTTTTATTTTCTTGTATTCTTCAATAATACAATAATAATTACTATATTAATAAGCTCATCTCTCTCCTCTTCGTGGTGCTAAGAAAAGCTGCAATGGTAAAACTATGCAGAAATTCAGAACCCGGATGTGCTGCTTCCTCACGAAGGAGGAGATGGCTGATCCAGAAGCATGATCGCAATCAGGTGTTGTCTTCCCTAGTTCTTGTTTACTATTTGGATTCAGAAGGAAATATAATAGTGGTTTTAACCTAAGACTGTAAACCGCCATTCTATCCAACTCAGGATCTGGCTAAGGTTTATTTGAAGTTTACTGCAAGTGGCGCATGCCGCTATTTGGCTGCGCCGAACATGCGAACCACCGTGAGAGGTTACTACGGCAAGTGATGGTGCCGTGGATGTGGCTTCTGCTTGCAAATTACTCCTCGGTCTCTGCTGGGAGAGAAGAAGAAATGCGTCTGTGAGTTCTTCTTCTTGATTGTTTTCAGATTATTAGGTTGGGGGTGAACAAGAGTCTGGGTCTTACTGCCTAGTTAGTGCTACTTGCACATAGCAACCCAGCCCTGAACCCTAAACAAAATATTATCCAACTGTTCGCCAGCAGATCAGATCGGATTTCTAATCCACACCCAGACTAGCTAGAAACCGCTCTAACCCATATTTGAGGTCTCGGGCTGAAGGAACCTTAGGCCAACTCAGGACATGTATATTATTCCTATATATGATGGTGGGTGCGCGGGTGGGGGGCAACCCCAAAAGCCAGTCTGTTGCATAGCTGGGGTCTGAAAGCGGATCACCGCGACGCTCGCCCCGTGAGCAATAGGTGCTGGGATTTGGATACATGTCCAGGTCGCAGCAGACCTTGAGGAATCGCCTGGAACAGGAAGCGCCTGGAACGGCGTAGGTGGTCGTCGTTGCCGGCCAGTAAGCTGCCTTTTCAGCTTTTCTTGAACGTCTTCTGTGTATCCTGCTCACTTCTCGAGCAGTCAAGACGTGACTAGGTGGATTCCACCCGCGACGTTGTGGTATGACGTTGTGGTATGCTTCAGGGCTCCGTCTGAAGGATGCTTTCGCATGGGTCCTGCTACACACTTAAACTTAAGAAGAGTTACTACTGTGCCAATCGACACATGAAACCAAAGCCGTAGAACCTGGAGCCTGGAGATCCATAACAACCGCAGAAGGGTTTGAAATGCAAGCCTGTTGATTGTTGCTAGCATGTCTTGGTCTTAAAACGACGTGCTGGCAGGTGCCACCAAGGAATCAGGTTGCACTTTAGAAGAGGCTTTTATTTAAGCCTTTGCAAAGTAAAGCCGGAAGCCCCAGCCATTGCCAGCTGCCCTGGACTCAAACTCATATTGAAACTCAACAACAAGCGGTGAAGCCCGCAACGACCTATGGCACATACCCTAGGCAGGGTCCAATTCTACATAAATATTTAATTGTATATAATTTGACTTGATTGATCTGATTGAATATTACTAATTAACAATAAAATAATTCTCATTTCGTGCTTAGCCCTAAAACTCCGCCAAAGCCGTACTCACTCACTGCCAGGTGCCGTTTCATCATAAGGTGAAAGTACATCCTTTGAATTTACACCATAACCCACTCCCTGAAGCTCTAGCCTGTGGCAGGTGCTCTGCGGAGAAGCCAGAATTTACTTAGTAGTTTGGCAACCAAGCAACTCTTACAGACTTACTTCCCAACCTAGCCTACGCAATGAAAGCTTTGCCTAGTTAGTGTCATGTGTCCTAGTAGTAGTTCGTGGTCTTGACCTGAACTGTAACGTTGGAGTTGCAACCCCAAAATATTATCCTTAAGCCAGTCAGAACTTACACCGCTGGAAATACAGGCCCCCCCCAAGAGAAGCAACACCTATCTAAATGCTGTAATCAACTAAATCCCCGATTCCTCCAGGGTTCAAATTATTTCTAGTCTAGGGGTTCATCAAAATAANCCGGAACCATGCAAATCCCATCTGGGTCACAAGCCAGTGTCATCTTGAAGCTTCGGTGTCGCTCCTGGCTGATCTAAGTGCTCATTTCAGGCTCCAGCTTCCGTTGGCAGCACACCAGTAAACCCGCTCGGATGTGTAAGTTCAGATAGGGTGCTGATCCCGGGGGACTGATCTAAAGTTATGCATACAGACCTTGACAATCCAAATGCACTTAGTAATACTGCTGATCTAAGCCTAGGGTGTAACGCACCCTACCCTTAGAGCGGTCGGTGTCGCTCCTGGCTGATCTAAACCTCCACCCTGAAAACGGAGAGCATGCATACGAAGGCTGATCTAAAGCTAAACATATAAAAACAAATGCGTTTAGTGATATTGCAGGTAGGTTTAGATCAGTCGGTGTCGCTCCTGGCTGATCTAAGACCAGGGTGTAACGCACCCTAGCCTTAGAGCAGCAATATCACTAAGTGCATTTGATTATGCAAAACCTGTAAGGTATAACTTTTGAGCGCTCGGTGTCGCTCCCGGCTGACCTAAGGACCCGAACTAGTAGAACAATTGGATTCTCGGTGTCGCTCCTGACTGATCTAAGATGTCGTTCGGTGTCGCTCCTAACTGATCTAAGACGCCATATAATGATGATACATTGATGATTGGGTTGTTAATTATAAGGCTATTGGGTTTTGTGCTTCGACTCCTGCCGAGCCATGGGAAAGCAAGGCCAAGCAAAGGACAAGGCCGCCCCCACACGCCGCCAATCAACGAAAAGCAACCTCGGTGTCCCCGAGGAGAGCCAGCAGACGGCTGGAGTGCCCAGCGGTCTTGTACTTAGTTGTTCCAGCTCACTTTATTATTATTTCGGAACATTGGACACCCCCTAGTCGTCTGTGCATCCCCTGGGCTCGCCTTGTGCTTGACACGCCCAGGTGCGTCGTGGAATGCTGCATGCCTCGAGAACTACTACAGTGCGATAGAGGAGCTTCTTCAGTACTGGGACAACATCGTGGCTGAGGACCCACCTACCATAGCCGAAGGAGGATCCCAGGCTGCCTCTTCTTTCTTACAGTAGGGAGAATGGGCTCTTCCAGCAGACAGAACATGCAACCCCTAAGACCTCAAATCCTGGGTGACATCCAAATATGACATCCTCAAGCGCTCTCAGCATAAGTAGAGCCCTCAGTCTGAAGAACTAGCTCTATGCCAGGCCCACTTCGATCCCAAGATGGCAAAGTTGGCACTGGTGGAGAAGGGTATCGAGGAGAAGTACAAGTGCAGCAACAACCTCTTCCGCAGCAACCTCAGGTTCAACGTGGACCCCAACGCTGCTCTACTATTATTGCATGTCTTGGATATTTATATCTGAAGTATTTCACAGTAGTATATAGTTGTAGTAGCATGAGGATAAAACTCTATGATGAAACCCCCTAAACCCTCAACCCCAAACTAGTTGCTAATGGATGCTACAACAAGGTTCCGATCAGGCAGAGTGCAGTGGACAGCATCATTGCCTACTACTATGAAGCGCCCTCCACGTTCCAGGAGACCTATGAATGTGTGGTGACGCAGGCGTGGGCAAATGATGTTGCGCGCATGAAGACGAATGCTGCGGATGTGCACCCCGTGGTCCCGGTGGAGCACATCATGGCCTTTATCCTGTGTCTCGGCATAGGTTTCCTGTCTAGTAAGTGGGTTGCAGAAGACGAAGTCATAAGTAGCCAGGCAAGCGTGGCCTGATACCAGTACTCCTTCCGAAACCCTTAACCCTATAAAAAAATCCTCTGTTTAAAGTCCCCCTAAACCCTGATACAACGTCAACCCTTAACGTTAAGCCCCAAACCATTCGCCGAGGGCGGCGCGAAGGGACATCGGTGATGAAGAGAAGATGAAGGCGTGGAAATTCGCCTTCCTGACCGTGAGCTTTTCGTACCACGTGTGCTCCGACTCGGATGCTTTTTGGATGGCACAGAATTCGAGACACTGGGCTGAGTATTATTGTTTGTTTTTATTATATGGGAGCAGCTACGTTAAAAAGGGAACCACTAAAATTATGAACCTAATAAAAGTAACAGTATGTCTCCACCGATGCCCAGGACAGGCCAAGAAACATGCTGACTTGACTATGACGTTGACCTGTTTGCAGAAAATCTTCTCTGTGCTCAACCACAAAGCGCGGCTAGAAAAGGCGGGCGGCGGGAAAGACATGAGCAGCCTAGCAGCTATCATTGGTGGCTTCCGATTTTACTGGAGATTGGCTATGTAGGCAGGTGCAGGGTTTCAAACTTGTGCATCCAAGGTGTGGAAGAGTTCTGCAAGCTCTATGAGGAGAACTTCAAGCATGCCAACGAGAATGAGAGGGTCTCTCTCTCCTGATCTAAAGTACAATCTGTAAAACCCCCGACCGAGTGAGTCTGAAGGTGGAAACCCCCCAACCTTCATCAATGAACCCTAAAGCCTAAAACGCCTAAATCACACCCTCAGCAAGTAAGCCCTTGAACCATGAAATGTCTGCTAAATGAAGACCCGGGCTCAGGTCAGTGACAGCTTTGTTGACACCGCTATCACAATGGGCAAGCGTGTTGCTTCTATGAATTCTGAGACATGACCACTTCTATTGAGTTGGTTGTTGCTGGTAGAAACGAAACAATTATGTCTGTCTAGCAGCAGCTGTGCTTAGGTCCTCAAGGATGAGAAGTTGTCTTCTTTGCTGCTCAAGGCCGATGAGCATCCGAAGGGCAGTCCCTTTGACCACTACACAAAGCTGCAGCTGCTGATCCAGAAGGGCAAGTCTGAGGAAGGGATCCGCTGGGCCTTCTCGTCCGTGAGCCCCTGCAGCAAAGCCTGGAGCGTACTAGTAATCGATGTACACTTTCTAATACTGTACTTGTAATGTTGATAGAATCGGTCGAGTGTTCTTCCTGGTTGTCTGCCACATATGCGGATACCATGATTGAGGTGGGACGGCTACGCCAACAAGTGGCTTGGGAACGAGTACCTGAGCCAGCGGGCCCTGAAAGGTGATACCTTTCCGGGAGGGACCGGAGGACTGTTGATTGGCATGCTGGAGATGAAGAAAATGCTGTTGACCAGCTCCATCGGGCTGCTGGGCTGCATGTTGCAAGGTAAGCAAGTCTGACTGAAGTGAAATATTTAACTTAACATAACCCAATTTCAGGAAGTTTGCCTGGGACAACTCTGTCAAGAGCAAGATGCTTGAAGTCCTGGACTCACACGAGAGCTATCGAAAGCCCATGCCCCAGATTCAAAGTAAGCTATGATGACCACTTGTTAATATTATTTAATTTCCTTAAGTCTGACAGGCACTGTGGGAACAAGGGGGAAAAGGTGGACCTCACATGGCGTGCAGGCACGCGAACTTCAAACAGGGCAGCTGCACGTGTCCACATGCTTGCTCTTCTGGCTGACCTGCAACAAGGCTGGTCGCGATCGGCCATCATGTTCTTTGAACATGTGGAGGCAGGGAATCAAAAGTCAAGTCAAACCTCGAATGCTGTCATCATAATACCCCTGCCTAAGCTTTTATTTTTTGAGCCCAGCAATTAATTCTAGATCCCGTGATCTCTGCCAGGCTTGCTGCTTCTCCGAGGCCTATCTAGGGACGTACAAGCAGTTGTTGAAGAACCGCAAGCAGGCGGGGTAGTAGGCTTGGGGGGTTCATGAACAAAACATATGTGGTCTGACAACAAAGAAATGCAACTGCAGGTGGTTGACTGGCCGGACCACCAGGACATTGACAAGCCCCTGATGGCTGCCTTTGAGTCGGGATCTCAGCATGTGATGAGGCCTTTTGCCCAGGCCTTTCATGAGTGCTACTACTGAATATGAAGTGCTGTTGATGATGCTGTCAGGAAGTATGAAGAAGAACAGGAAGAAGAAGAGAAGGAGGCAGAGCTGGGACTTTGTGTTTGGGTCTTAACTTAACAACAGGACCAAGCCCGCATTGCAGGGTAACTTCGCGGTAACAAGTGAAAGAGCTCCACATGTGGCAGCAACCGATCGATTCCACCTGAAGCAACTTGTTGGCTTAAGCTGTTAATCGATGTTCACAGACTCCAAGGCTTCGAGCATCCTCTAACTTAAGCATAACATTATAAAGCCAAGGGTTGCATGTAACTTTGCGTCCTGAATCCTATTTGCTCGAGTGGGCCTTCGTCCTCGCCGCCGCGAGCCATGCAGTTTCTTTCTTCGAAGACGAAAGCCGGCCCTCCAGTGGCACGCCTTCATTTGCAGGGGCTATTTAAGTCAACCCTATTTTCCTAACTAGTTAGTTAGTAGTGAGCCCTCGACTAACTAAATTGAAAGTAAACCCTAAAGTCCTGCATCCAGGCTATTGTGGCGGCTACACATAGCCTACGGCTCCTCAAGGCGGGTAACCCTTTCACAATTAAATTAAAAGATTATTTTATAGCCCTTCCTCCTAAACCCAAAATTAAAAGCCATATAGACTCTCCTCATCACTCATGTTTACTATCTCCCTCCAGGAAATACTGTTTGATGAAAAGCGAACAGCCCATCCAGCCTACGGAGACAATGATGATGATCCTGCTGACGATGACACGGCTGGCCAGATGAGGTTGGACCCGGAGGATGCTGAGGATGCTTGTCTAATATTTTTAATTAGTAATAATAAATAATTAATGAATTCAACAATAATAATAATAAAATAATAATAAAACCCTGAAGAGACCTGTTTTTCCAAACCCTCCTAACCCTGTTGTATCTATCTACTAGTTAGTCTGGTAGAGTAGTCTAGCTGCAGGAAAAAGAACCGCCAGAGAAGCCGCGTGTGGAGGTCCCCCAGGTCCCGGCCGACAAGAAGAAGGATTGGCCACTAAAACCCTGATAAACCCCACTAGTTTACATCGTGAACCCAATAAAAAAAACCCTAAACCCGAAAACGTATACCCGCAAACCCCAAACCCTAAGCGCTGATTCTTGTTTAATCCCCTACCACCACAAGGAGTCGCGGATCGTGCTGCATGACAAGGAAACTGGCCAGGAAACCGGGGCTGACATGGCAAAGGAAGGCAGCGTACAAAAGAGGGATTCTTGGTTTTTATTTTCATTTTATTAAATTTAATTATTAATATTAAATACCAAATACAAACCCTAAACCCCTTATTTATTTAAAGTGTCCATGCCTATGACGGGTTTTATTGGTTTCCTCCAGTTCTCCTCCTATCTAGACAGACAGAACATAATACTTAAACCCAAGGCTCGGACACTACCGCCTCCAATCTTTGGTCCGCCTCCGTTGCCGCCACCAGAGGAAAAGCCTCCTTCGTCCTCCTCATACACCTATGAATATGAGTCTGACACCGAGGATGAATCTCGGCAAACCCTTACCCTTGATATACCCAAACACAAAACCCTTCAACATAAGGGTTTCTGGTCTTCTAGGGTTGTCTTCAATAAAGACCAATCAAATAAGAAAATTATTTAGGGTTTAGGGTATATAGGCATGATGACGTGTCTTGGCCCAAGTGTTCCACTCATCATCTGATAGTTTTTGCCCAGACTATAGATCAAGACATAACTCAACCAAGGACCGTGTCACAGCTGGCTACCTGAAGGACAAATTCCGCATTTTGCTGGGCGATGTCTGCGATGAGCTGTCGGACTGAGGGGCGAAAACAGTACAGCTTTGCTTTGCAGTACAGAAACACCCCAAACTTCAATCATAAGGCCTAACGCTGCGGGCTTCACTGTAACATCCCTTCCCCAAGCTTACTTGATATCAGTGCCCAAGATCTGCCCAAGCAGCCCAAGCTATACCCTAAACCCCAAACCCCTGGAATGTATCCACCTGGCCGTGGTAGTCCTTTTAAGTGTCCTCTTTCAATAATAAATAAATGGCGGCCCTTGGTGGCTTTGTTGCTTGCCTAGACAACAACATCATCACGAGCGTTAAATCCTAAAACCCAGTTATCCCTGTGACCTGGGCCTTACCCTAATAACTAAGACCTAAAGGCTAAGCCCGAATAAAACCGTGAACCCTGTAAACCTAAACCCTAGATAGGATTCTGAAGCCTACCCTTGACATACGAATTGCACAAACACATGAACCTTAAAGCCCCAACTAACACCCTGCTGACAGGCGAAAGATGGAACAGATGAGAAGGAGGAAGACCAGGAGCCCGGCATCAAAGAGGAGGAGGGTGAGCACGCCCACCTGAAGGCGTGTCTTCATGGTGTTTGCTTGGTTGTAATAACTATATGACGAGACTCTGTTGCATATATTCTTCCTCTCCTCTTCTTCTGTCTTCTGAACTTTAGAAACAATCTTGTATCTACTTCTATCTACTGTTTACTTCAGGACTGTTTGCATCTGGACCGGAATGTTGAATTCATTATAAAATCTGTCTAGTGACCTGTGCCTACTCGTATTTGTCCTCTTGGTGCAGGCTTTCCTCTCAAGCACGGTAGACAGAGTTGCTGCTGTAGACCGACTGGCACTGCAGCGCCAGAATGCCATGACTGGGTATGCCTTGAGCGGGAGCCCATTTCCGCTGTCAGGCGATGAATCCTCCAAGTCTTTCTCCGCGATCGACAGATGTGCACTAGCAGCAGTTCCTGCCACGCCTTCTACATATTATTCGATGGGCACAGCATCAAACTTCACCCAGGAGATAAAGACTTATCCCGTGAGTCCGGTGAAGAAGCGCCCTTCTGCTGCTAATGCTAAGGCCCAGGAAAAGACTTCCAAGCCGAAGACACAGAAAGGCAAGCCCGCGGCCAAGAAGGAGCATCAGAGGAAGAACTTCAAGGTGCAGAAGCGACCCGCATGTGCGCAGCCGTAGTGTAGCTGCCGACAAGCCGATGAAGCAACTCTGATGCCAGTGGAGAAGAAAAGCAAGTGTGCCTGTGCATGAGGTGTCGTTGTCGTATGACACTTTACAATTAACAGCAGCGACATTGAACCGCCGTAGAACTGCTTTCCTTCCTGTGATTCGGATATTGAGCCAAACCTCTCCACTCACTCTCTCTTTCTCTCTCTCTCTATCTCTTTCTTTCTGTCCTGATCCCAGGCAACTACGCCCCAACGTCCGGTGATTATATGCCACCCCAAGCATCATCGTGAAGAATGACTTATGATCCTAGTCAAGAACCAGCTTAATTAACTGAAGAAATAAGTTGTTAAGTCCACCAGCACTATGACTGGCAGGTCAGACCTGACAGCTCTGGAAAGGAGAAGCCAGTGCCGACCCTGGATGATGAGAATGCTCGAAAGCTGAACATGCAACTGGGCCAGCATTCTAGACAGAGTCTAAACCTGAAGCAGCAGTAGATGCAATGCAGGCAGACCTGGGTTAAGCATCACATGTGTCCGCTTTGCTTTTCTGCTGTGATGTTAGAAGAGTGACACTTGCATGCTCACACTTGCCTTGTCTGATCCTCTGGCTGGACAGTTAGTTAGGGATCCAAGAAGTTCGATGACATGATGACCCGCACTTGACATTAATCAAACGACAATGCGATGGCTGCATCTGAGAAGCTACATGACGTTAGCTTAGGGTTTAGGGGTTTAGGGTTTAGGGTTTGTGCTAGGATCAACAACCTAAACGCACTCAAATCTGACTTCGATGTACATGTACTTGTCTTCTTCTAACTAGGTAACTAGGATCCGCTTTTCATTTTTGGTCTCTGCGAGCCATGTTGGTCTTCCTGTTCGATTACATGCACAACACGCGAAGAGGAGAGTTCATGATGCTGTGGCAGGACGGCGGGGTGTCATTTTTCAGATGGACCCGAAGCTTGGCTTTGTCAACCGATGATTTTGATTTGCTTGCTGTCAGTCAGCAGTCAGTTACATATTGTTAAGTAAGACTTGTTTAGAGTTTAAAATTTAGGGTAGAGTGTTTAATTTCGGGGGTTGCGGTTTCCGTTAGTTAATTCATTATTATCATATTCCACCTTCAGGAACCAACCGTCCCTGCCTTGAAAGCCACGGCCGTTGGCGGCGCGATGGCAGCTGCATTGACCTCTGCTTCAGGTGCACAACTGGTGTGCCATGGCGACGTTTGCTGTTCTCCTTCAACCAGGAAACCCGTTGCTGCTTGCTTGCCTACTGGAGGTTTCGGGGTTTAGGGTTTAAATTCTGGGGCTTAGGTTTTTGGGTGCTCCTTCAGTTGACATTGAGGCTGGACTTCAATCGAAGGAACCACCGTCCGAAAGATGAAGTACAAGGGCATGCTGGTTTCTGATCCGATCAATCCAGCCACCTGACAGGTTGTTGATTAATATTGTTGTTTTATCCTATGCTTCTTCTTTGGAGTCTTCTTCAGAATAATAATAATGTAAACCCTAACCAAATAATGAACCAATTCAGGTTCAGGCGACACGCCATATGGCGCTTCTGTCCCGGAGCTTGGCGATCGAGAATGAAGGACAACAAGATCATGACTTGGACGCCGACTTTGCGCTTGTGTCCCGGAGCATGGCGATCGAGGATGACGACTTGGACGCCGAGTACGTGTTCGTTGACATCGACAATGGTGTTGACGAATGCTGAGAGAACGACATGTCATGCAAGGACAGATGATATCACATAATAGCTTTGCATGTAAATTACGAGCTTCAACAAGCACCAACATTGAACACTGCACATGGAATCGACATCACCATGCATGACATGTCGTTGAATGTTGGCTGTCTTCTGAACCCCTCTTAAAAGTACTAGACCCCCCTTAGTTTAGGTTTAGACAGAACCATAAATAATAAATAAAGATAATATTTGTAAGCTTCTCCTCTTGGGCTAAAATTTTAGCCTAGTACTACTTTGCTTGCTTGCTTGCTACAGTTCATATAATAGAAACCCAAAGAGTCAACCAGAAGACGCCAAGGAATAGTTGTTGTACAGCAACCTGAGACTGTACAGCCAGGAATCGACTCCGGGCTAGCTTCTTCTTAGCCATGTCTGTCGAACCAAGCACTGTTAGTTATGATGCCGAGAAAAAAGTTAGAGTGCCAGCTGCCGTGACTACTAGTGGTGTTTTGAACTCAGCAGTCCCTTGGCCCATGATGTTTGCAGCCCAGGTACAGGGAGAAGGCCGTCAAGACCGTGCGCACGCACGTCCTCCTGGTGACGGAGGAGGTGAAAACGGATGACATGATCAAGGCTTTGAGGAAGACGAGTGCATCCGAGTTCAAGGGCGAGACATTGCAAGTGATGCATGAGAGCCTCGNTTTAGGGTTTAGGGTTTAGTACAACAAAGAATCCTTCAATTTCTGCCCGGCAAGGACTGTGATTACCAAATCCTTTGTGATTTGGTTTGTGCCTCGGCTCATGTTATGGTCACTTTATTGTGTACGTCGTCGGCTAAACCCCTAAACCCTAAACCCTAAACCGTTAACCCTAAACCCTATAGAGAATGACATGATCTGATGGGAGGATTCATCATTCATTCAGGGTGCTATTTCTAGTTGGGCTTTTAAAGGGCTTTGGGTTATTACGGGAGGAGATGATGAATGCTCCACTGACCCCCTTAGGACAGCAAAGTTGCGGGAGAGGCTGAGACGCAACCGAATGTGCGAGTGCCATCCCTACGAGACGGCCGACTCCCCAAGCTCATGTCCTCCGCGCTTGCATGCCGCTTGACCAATGGCTGCCTGTCAGCGAGCGATGTCATCATCATGATGGATGGGGGCCGGGAAGGCAGGATTCCTATGCTGATTTGTTGTACTGCTGACTGTTGTTGTGTGTTTCTCAATCTAAACCCTAAATAAAATAAACCCTAGACCCTAAACAAACCCTAAACCAGTAAGTCTTCAATTCCATAGCCTAGCTTAGCCTGGCAGGCATCCAGGCGGCGCTGCTGAGCAGCGTCAAGACCCCGGACGGGGAAGTGGTGCCGAAGTCGAAGTCATCAATCTTCCTGCACCACGATGAGAAGAGCCACAGGCAGAGGCGGCAGAGGGACAAGGGGCACGTGCTCCAGAACGCGGAGACTTAATTTGGATACTTAGAATAGTTTTACTTGGTTTATTTTATGGGTAGATCCCTTGGAGGAGGAGGAAGAAAGACAAGAAGAAGAAACAGCTAAACTTTGTTTTTACTAGGGGTTTAGTAGTTCAGTATAGCAGAAGTGCTTCATCGTGACCAGTGACGAGGGTGCGATGATCCCCTACCGGGATCGCCTTCACTATACCTCGACGACGCGGGGTGAGGTGATGGGCCCGATACCGGCTGCCAGCTGGGAGGCACCTTGTCTTAATTTGAAGTTTTGCTTGAACCGCCACACTAAACTACTATCATCTAGACTAGATTAGATTCACTAGATAGATCATGTCAGGGACCTAGCTAAGGATGAGGATGAGTCCTGGCTTGTGACGGTGGCAGAGAAAAAGAAGATGTATGGCAGCCAGCGCATCCCGATCGGAGGCCGCAGCGATACGGATGAGAAGAGCAAAGCTCGACGCATGGACACGGATGTTGAGCCGATGAGCTTTCATTCGCTCCCGCTGCAAGCGGCTTCTTACTTCAATGAATTAACAATAACCCTGAACTGAACACCCCCTTCAGCCTTAAGTTTAAACACCCAGCTAGGGTAGAGCCCAAGCAAATATGGGTTGTTAAGTAGTCCTACTAAATTACTACTATATATTTCGAACTCCAATGGTGTGCTCCGGGGTGATTCCAGGTTGTTTGCTTCAACTGTGGGTGTAATTGTTTTCTTGCAGCCAAGATTGACGAGCTCCTGCACGACGTGAATGCGGGATTCGTTCTTGACCTTTCGGTCTGTGCCCTGGCTAAAATTTAAAACATTTTAATGATAATATGATTTTTATTTTTAGGGTTTAGGGTTTATTTAGGGTTTAGGGTTTTAGGGTTTAGGGTGCCAAAAACCCAAACCCCGTCTGAGGCGATGGGAAGACTGCGATCACGGCTATCCGCCGGCGGTGCTCGTTTGTGGGGGTTTGTTTCACAGATGAGCACCAGGCAAAGCTCTACCAGAGGCTCGAGACGCTGGTGTTTATGGACACTGGGCTGAGGAGAGTACCATACTTTATATGGTGTTTTGGAACAACAACAGAACAAGGAACCATGATGATCCGATGAAAGCAAGCCCCCCTAAGAATGAATTCAAAATCCCAGGACATGCAGAGGCCAGATGCGGTGCTCTTCGAGCCGGGCCTCCTTGCTGTGCTCGGCAAGAAGGGGGGCACGAAGCGCGGCAAGGCCTGTCATTTCAATCCGGGGTTCAGGGTTTCGAGATTCGAGTTTAGTTTGTCTACCTTGTTAGTTAGGGTTTAGGGTTTGTTTAGGGTTTAGGGGTTTAGGGTTTAATAGGGTTTATTAAATTATTGAAAATCAACAACAAACCTTACTATGTCTACTATATTTAGGTTGTTGTTGATGAGGGACCCGACTACTACTACTACTACTAC
>BGNK01000115.1:107165-190612 GCA_003297005.1 Symbiodinium sp. clade A Y106 | reverse complement strand
CCCTGAAACAAAAACTAAAAAACCTTAAACCCTAGTAAACCCTAATAAACCCTTTACTTACAAGCACAAATCCCATCTGTCAGGCGGAGCCCAAGAGAGGGTACAAGAACAAGAAGATGAAAAAAGAAGAGGAGGAGGAAGAGAAGGAAGATGATGAGGAGGCAGAGGCCGATGATGATGGAGACGAAGACGATGACATGGGCCAGGCTGATGAGGAAAAGGAGGAGGATGAAGATGCTTCGGTGCAGGACGAAGACGATGAAGAAGATGATGACGAAGATGAAGATGAACCCAAGAGGGGTCGAGGACGGGGTGGCCGTGGCAAGGGTGGTCGTGGCGGCCGTGGAGCAGGGCCAAAGAAGGGCCGCGGCAAAGGCGGCCGCGGCCGCGGCCGTGGTGGTGGCCGGAAGTCCAAGGCTGGCTGAGCCCTGTTGCTTTGTTGCAGGGGTGTTACATGTCTTTCGCAAGAACTGAAATAATAAAGGATCCCTTTATTAAATTATTAATCTTCTATTTGTATTTTTATTTCTTAACTATTCCTGCAGCCTGCTTGTGCTCCCTTTATTTGGAGTTCGGGCTTTCTGGAACGAGAAACGAGGTATTAGTGCATATATAGGGTTTTCCTAAAAAACCGGGTTTTCCGATATTTAGGGTTTTGGTATATAGGACAATGTTTACTGCTTTGCTGGGTTATTCGCCTGCTTTGCTTGGTTATCTCATCAAGAGACACGACCCTCAAAGTAAACAACAGGCCTAAATCCGTCCCGACCCACCTTAACTTCCGAAAGCAAAGCACAAAATCCTTCCCAACCCACATTAACTTCCAAAAGCAAAACCAAAACTCCCTGCCGACCCACCTTATCCCGCTCGAGCTGCGCTCTGTGTCGAAGTAACACAGTTCAGTCGCAGGTGAACAGGCCATAACCATAGATGGTCATATATATATATATAAGTTTGGAAAGGCGGAAGTATGCCACATCTATATATCACAGTTCTAACATTCATTATCCCTTGCCTGCACCTGCTATGCCGGAAGCTACATGGGCAGAGCAGCTGAGGAATCCTGAGCCTTGCTTGCAAGGACATTAGTTCGTTAGTTGGTAAAGGATCGAAAAGCTCAGAACAGCTAGCAGTATATATATATATACTCTGAAGAACATGTCCAGGGCGCATTGTTGTGTATGCTTCAAAGCACTATATACATCATAGCTCGGTTTGCTCAGGATGCAGAGCCCGAAACATAGCCAGAAGGGAACGATCAAGAACCCTTTGATGAACCAATCTGGGATTGACTCTGCGGCTTAGCCTAGCCGGTCTGCCTATATAATCTTCTTGCATTTGAACTGATTCTGCGACAGGATTAATTATCCACATCGCCTTGGCACTGTCCTTTACCATACGTGTTCCGATGTGGTCTAGGAAGTGTACTTTCGGTATCATCGTGAAACGAAGTTGGTGCTTGGCATGGCCCGTCATGCACAAATGCGCACATCGAGCATAGCACCCCAAAAATCTTTTCAACCACTCCCCTAGGCGCTTTCCATCTTCAGACCTCAGCCAGAAGCCTTTGGCATACACCGCCGACAAGAAATCGTTCATCAGGATGATCGCTTTGGCCTCACATGGGAATCACACACCGTCAACTACCGAACTATCTATCATACATAGGCGGGCATGTAATTTAGATTAACAACATGCACACCTAGATCTGTTTCTAGATACTAACACCGAAACCAGAAAACAGCTTTGTAAAAGCTCAATTAAACGAATACAGGAATCGATTGTTCTGTGGAGGGGGTTGTGCGAGTTCCTGCCGACACCCAAACAAGCACAAAGGAACCGGAGGTAGTACATCAGTGTGGTACTGATAGCACCCTTACTCCAGTGACCACAAGGAAAGCTCGAGCCGCTGTAGCCCATTGTATCCCTGTTGATGTCGATGACATGGCCTGCAAAGCTGTGTGTTGCACAGAAATTCTTGTAATCCTCGCTGATCCACTTTAGTCTTGCATCGATGCTGCCACCAGGAATCAGTGACTCCTGGAAAACAAGCAAAACACTCGCAATGAAGACTTTCGCAAGCCCATAATGCCAGCAGTGCCACAGGTCCACGCAAAAGAAAGAGGCTTCCATACCAGGGGCACATCGGGGAACCCCTTCAAGGATGGTGGGCAACTGCTCCCAAGGGTATTCCTCATGCATGGTGTCAAGCCACATCGCCCTTGTAGACACATCTTCAAAAGGGATGCTTTGATTCGGGGGCTCCTGCTCACAGCCAGCTCTGCAAAGATGGCAGATACCAACTGCCAACTGATTCGATTCAGCCGCCCGGGGCATGCGAGTGTAATCCCGTGTAAACTTTCCCAGCTTGGACAAAGCCAAAAGATCACCCTTGGTACCACAATGTACAACCCATACCCTCCTTTGCCCACAGCTGTCGGTGACACCTGTGGTGTAAAGAGTTTGCAAGTCGGCTGCATACTCTTTCATGAGTTTCGGCAAAACCTCAGGCGCAGCATCCGAAACTGTTTTCAGCATGGAGGCATGGATAAAGTGAGTACCCCAAGTCTCACCAATGAAATTCATTCTCATCTCATCCTCTTCCAAGGGGGTGTCCTGCCCATCCCACATAGGATCTTCTCGTCGGGCCTGGTGTTGTGGTTGGGTCCCCAACCCCAGACAGCCGTGGGTTGAGAAAACAAGCAACGGCCGCTTCTTGTAGGTTCTCCCTTCATCCGTATGGGTGTAAACGGGGATCGCTCGGGCGAAGTCGATGTTTTCATTGTCCCACAGGTCATGCTGCGGGTACAATGCTCGGTATCGTGACCAAAACTCAACTAGAGTATCCTCCATCTTGCTTTCCCCCACAACACCTGTGAGCTTGTGCAGGCAGTCGTGGTCCAGAAGGTAGGTGACCCACTTTGAAAGTTTGATGAATGGGAAACTCTTCAAGCAGGGGGAATCCCCTAGCGCAAGCCGATCGATGTTGATCGTGACAGTAAGACCACTTGCTCGAAAGATTCGATGGGCTCCAGACTCAGCATCTTTTGATCTTACTTGTGCAAACTTAAGCAAGGGACCTGGCTGGCCGTTGGGGTTGTCCTTGATCGCTGCCCGCGCCACCCTGATGGTGTGCTTGCAGGCTGCCTCAGTCTGTGATTTTCTAAATCCATAAAGTCCGGTGTTGGAAAACTAAGACTGATTATGTGATGCAAGCAACTCGTCGATCACAGCTTCTGAAAGTGCGAACATATTTTGTTTCCCGCACATGTTGCTGAGCTTGCAGGCAAGCATGCATATCCTGAATTGCGGTGTTGTTAATTACCGGAGCACAGCATGTGGAGTTCACTCCGAGGGGCAGACCTAGTTTGTCAGTACAGTTAGAAACCTATATAGAGCTCTATATAATCAGACTCAGCCATAGACTAACTTAACCCACCCATTTGCCCTGATCCGCTCGACCACCGGTAATGTAAACATAATACGGTGGTCCTCTGACAGCATGATGGTTCAGAGCACCTTCACCCCCACTATCGGGTTCATTCTTGCAGCCGGCAAGGTGTTGAAAATGTGATACTAAGGCAGCTTCTAGCATGTGCACTAGACCAACATCATCTGCTTCGTGGATTATCCACATTGCAGAAAATCTCCTTTGCAAGTAATCAATATATCGAATGCAAGGGTTCGCTGTAACACCGATCTTGAAGCAACACAAGGACACTCCGTGGTTCTCGCGAAAACATTGAGCTTGCAGCCTGGCATGCATTAAAACTTTGCCACAGTTCGGTTTGCTTCGGTTTGTCCTGGCCCGCATTCTGCGGTCACGTAAACCCAAAGGTCTCAAGATTTCCCATGGCATGGTCAAGTCATCCGCTTCACCCACACGACGGAGGGTTTGGATTGCCAAAGCCAGAGGTACCTGAAGTGATGAAGGACCCTACTAGCAGTTACTATACAGCATATAAAGGGTCATGGAGTTGATTTCGGACATGCACACTCCATGTTTGGATAACGGTAGTTGTGCAAGCCAAGCTTCTTCGGATTTCTGTGTCGGGGCCACACTTTGCGGCTGTATCACCAAAACCTCCTTAGCCGATACTACATCTGGGCTCTCATCCTCCACGGTTCTGCGAAACTTGGAGCTCATAGACCCGGAAGATTTCCAGTCCAGAGGTGTCCTCCAGGCTCCGAAGAAAGTACACAGTACATGGCATGCACGAGATGGGGTCACAGACTTTCAAAAATGCTATCATGCTACGAACAAGCATGCTATCATTGCCTGGTTGCTTCAGGGACTCGGGGCTAGGCATAGTGAGATTCGAATTGACAGCACATCGCTTCTTCCCAGTCACACTACAATCGTAAGTGAGCAGGTCAAGCAAGTCAGCGGTGTCGCTGTCCATATCCATGGCTGAACAGATTGCTATGCAAAATCGATACGAAAGTTGGGTTTAGGAGTCCAGCTAGGGATTTAAATTGGCTTTGGAAGAAGTGATCTGGGATGTGCATAGAACTCTATGTATTATAAGTGTTACTACATACAGGTTCAGGGGGTCAATAAATGTTGGGCTGCAAGTTGATTGTGGGATCGAATTGGGGAACGATTTGTGCACTGGAGTTTGAACTTGTATATGTTCTGGCAAGTCCATGCAGAGCAGATGCATATGCACTGCTGCAATCGCACATCCACCTTGAATCTGCATAGCCAAGGCAAGTACACCCTGGCCCACCATCGACGCCAGCTCTCGCAGGAGGTGACCCGGATTTCTGACACCTGGCTGGCACCATGTACACGGAATACCAAACATATATGTGTGTCTCTACATATGCACATGGCAGCACAAAGACGGAGCCCTCGCTTTCTTTTGATTCCAGGCTTCGGCGGTTGATCAGTTAAGCTTCACGGCACTGCCTTTTGTACATAAAGTAGGCACGACCAGTAACTAGTGTCATTCCAGGGAGCCGTAAAACTCCATTACCCCGTGGAGCTTTGAAGCACCGCTTTGCAAGCCCGTGACGGCAACAGGGTATCCCATTGCACAGGATCCATGTCTCATGTTTGCTCATACCCACGCATGGGAGGGCATGAGTTGTACCCGGTAGCGGCATACCACTAGCCCTCCTTCTCCTCAGCAGCCTTGTTCAATGTCTTCAGCAAGGTCCTGCAATGAAAGCTCGAGATGCTCGAGATTCTATAGATTTAGGGAACATGTAAGTGACACTTGTGCATTAGCAAAACACACCTGCCGAAGTGACTTTATATGCATCTGAGCAGCCGAGCAGAGTTCTCCTGCCCAGCAACTTTGCTGCACCTTCATAATAAAAACAGAATGACGATGATGGCATATCCCCGCCCATGGAATCTAGAAGGCGAACGTAGTGGGTCTTTAAAATGGCCAAGGCACGCAAGTCGGGAACTGTGCAGTTGTGTCTTGATCGTCTTCAGCAACCTGTACCATGCATGGGTTTGTCGGGCTTATATAAGGTTTAATTTAGGGTCCTGGGTTGTGCGAATGCATGCAGTGCCATCTAGTGCTTGGTACATATCATAGACAAGTAGCGGCTTGGCAGTCTCTTCAGAACACCCCTTGTCCATCAGATCAGCGACAGCGACTTTCTGGGCTTCCACTTTCTCGTGCTCCTCATTGAGGCAAGCGATAGCCTGCTCCAAGCCCTGGATACACCTTGCGTGCATCAGAGCAACATCTGTCAGATTCAGCGAATTCAGAGTACAGGTTGATGTGCATGGGTCATGGAATGCATGCTGCTTGCACCCACCCTGAGCCCAGCCCCCATCGATAAATGTTTGATTGTAACTTGACTCTCAATAAGCCCCTGACGAACGGAGGCGTTTCTGCTCCGATGCTTTGCCGCCCTCGTCAATGAAAGCTTCCAGGTCGGACAACACATCCGTGAGCTTTGAAGCTTTGGACAACAACGAGTCCCCAAACTTCTTGAAGCTGTTGTGCTCCTGCACATGCAAGCCAAGCCCTTTCTATAGATTGTTCTAGGATGAGGCCGGAACTTCGGGGAAACTTCTGTGTATGCACCCAAGCACGACCAGCATAAAAACACATGTGCGGCAGCAGCTTGACTTGACATTGAGACAGTCCTCCTGATAGGCAGTGAGTTTCTTAACGTGGCCCTTTGTTTCCTCATCCTCACTCTCAGAGGTTTCGGGCTGCGCTGGCAGCTCTCCGACCTTCGTCTGCAGACCCTGGAGCTTCCTGTCGGCCGGATCGCGGCTGACCTCAATAATATACAGATCAGGCAGTCATCACCTATATACAAAGGACCTATTTTGACTAAGGACATATAGGGCCGATGGGATGAATTTTGTAGCAAGGAGCAACGTCAGTCTCCTTTTCCTTCTCCTCCTCCTCTTCCACTTCAGCATCGCTGTCAAGTTCTTCATACTCCACATAGTACTTGAACAGTTTTTTCTGATACTTGTCTTTCCTCAGCAAGATGATTGAATACACCGATGCCACATGCGACAGCAAATGCATGGAATCATTATGTGTTCCGTGCCAGCCGAAGCAGCTTCGTCAAGTGCTCGCGGCCCGGCTTGGAACAGTACTTGATGACATCAGCGATGTACTTCCTTAGGTAACCATCCACACACACAAAGCTTCATCAGTTAATGAGGAACATGTTCCTGGCTATGTATTTAGGCGTACCCCAGCAAGTAAGAACATATGGACAGATAATCCGGTATAAGATATATATATATATATATATATAAGGATAAGCTAAGACAAGATAAGGTGCAATAGGGAAAGATAATACAGGCTAGGCAGATGGGCAGCGATATATGTGTGGTTTAATTGATCAGAGCTAGCTCACCAATATATGTGCAAGCACATATACCCTATATACATATATATATATTTATTTATTTATATTTTTGAGAGACAACCATATTTCTGTGCATACAAATGTATGCACAGCCATATTTGTATATTCATCCGAACATATTCGTGTCACAGGTAGATAGGCAGGAGGAGATAAAGAATATATCAGATGCCGGCCATATGTAGGAACCACGAACACTGAACACAAGGACCTATATACATATACTATATACATCTTGGCTATCTACTTGCATCAAATAAGTACATATACGTATACATATACATATATATATATACATATCGCTATAGATATACACACATGTATACATGGGTGATTATCAATACCTATATAGATGTAGAGGCTACAGGGAGTGTGTGTGTGTGTGTGCATATACGTATATATGGGCATAAGGCGCGTGAATTTTGTATTCTGTATATGTGTGTACACACTATGCATGCACACACCTACCTGTGTCCGATAGTCCTAGCTCTGCTTAGGCTTTCCCTCTCGCTATCTTTTTTGGCGCTCTCTCTATCGGTGTATCCACCTACCTGCCCTGCTTTCGATCTGCCTATCTATCGATTACATATGTCGTGATAATTAATACTGTACATAAGACTATATACTGTATATAGTCTATGCTTAGTAAATTCAGAATATTTAGCATATCTTGCTATAGTTCAACTGTATAATATCGCTATACATGTAGTATTCTATGGTGGTATGATCTATGATTTTCGTGTTATAATATCACGATTGTTCTGTACATAAAGATATATAACTTATACGGTGGTATTATAGTCTATTGTAGCACATATTATGGAAAGACACAGACAATGAAATCACCAAAGTTTTTTACATATCTGTATCTATATATATATATATATATATTTGTATTGTATATATGTATACTGTTTCATCCATGTATATATATACACACACTCTTTTTATAGGTGTATATATATATATATATTCTGTATACTTATATTTTTGCATATATATATATATATATGCATATTCACACTTATACTTTTAAGTTCATTCATTTACACGGAAGAGATGCAAAGGTAAATAAAGCGACAGACGGGAGAGAGAGTGTATGTGTGTATATGTGCCTGATTGAAGGATCGGTAGAGATACGAAATGACTGGGACAGAGACAAATTTCAGAGGAGTATCCAAATGGCCAAACAACGAAAGCAACAAGGAGCATCACGACATATAGAGTTACAAAGAGATATGTGGAGTCAGATAGAGCGAGAATGTGTGTATCACCGGAGCCGAGCAGCTTGCTCCACAGCAGCTTCTTGGCCATTGTCTCTGGAGTGAACCATCCCCGCTTCTTGCGGCGAGCCTTGCTCTTCTTCTTTGTCAGAGACTTCTCGACGGTCTTCAAGAACCGATCCTGCACATGGTTTTACCGGGTTGACACAGCTGCTACCAGCTCATAATGTGGGAGTGGGGCTGTCACGGACAATTCCTATATTAGGTGCATTTACACAAACTGAATCATCTAAATTACCCCTTAAAATTCCACAACCCCGCCCCCCCCCTCCGGTCAGAATTCCAGTTGCACTCATTCTCCAAGAAGCTCATCAAGTCGTCGCGTTCTGTCCCACCGCGCATGTAGGCTTCGTGAATGGCGAGGGGTACCTTAATCTTTCCGCTTGGCTTTCGCTCGCAAAGCCGGCGTAGGCGGTTGTCCCGGCAAGCCTAGGCTAGCAACTTTCACATCGAAACAATTAAGAAGAACCATGCACACGAAGCTTTGCAAGAACAGTCCTGAAAGTATGTGGAACATATATCACATATACCACATGCATGCATGTAAAATAAAGCCCGAAAGCCTTGGTCGCAACATCCATGTCCTGTGCCTTTGCGAATTTGCCACCACGGCTGTCCAAGGTACTCTGGGAGCCTTCCTCATCACTCTCTTCTTGATCGAGGCATTCCACGGGTGGGGCCTTGCGTTTCTTGTTGGGGCTGGCAGCCTTCTTGGGGAGCACCTGCTTGGGGCTTCTTGGCTTCTTCGGGCTGGCAGCTTTCTCGGGGGCATTCTTGTTGGGGCTTCTTGGCTTCCTCGGGGTGGCTGCTTTCTCGGTGGCATTCTTCTTGGGGCTCCTTGGTTTCTTCGGGCTGGCTGGTTTCTTCGGAGACTTCTTTGATGCGGCTGGGGCTAGCGGTTCCTCATCCTCCTCTTGATCCTGAACCGACAACTGGCTCAGCCGGCGCTTGAGGTGCTCATTCGCCTGCCAGACACAGTGTTTAAGTTGAATCATATATCTATCTGTCTATCTATCTATATACCTATATATATGTCTCTATATATATATGTATATATTTTTATATATTTCTATAGAAAAATGAGTATGTATGTATATATATATATCTAAGCTCATATATATATATATATATATATTTATATGTGCTTATATATATATATACATATACATATATCCACATATACTCATGAATGTGCTTACACATGAATGTACATATATACATACACACATGTATATATATATATATACATATACATATATATGTGCATCTGTATGTATATAAGTACATGTGTATATATGTATATTCAAAATATATACTATATATCATATATATGTGTATGTGTGAAACAGTTCTAAACATAAACATAAACACTGTAGATTACTCAGCTTCTAGCTTCGAGAAGAAGCATGCCACCGAGCCCAAGAAAACAAACATATCTCTAGCGATCTATCTATGTATCTATATCAATACTAAGCCTTTTAAAGAACAGGCTCTGTCCCACAAGATAGAAGATACCTCTATACTATCTAACCTCTAACTCGCTATCCACTTAGCAATATATCTTCCCACTGGCTACCCAGCACCTTGTCTGTATATGCATATATGTATAGATATGTAAATATATACATATATATATAAGATATATATTGTTATTTGTATTTATATATAGTATATATATATATATGTATTCTATTGTATCTATCTATCCTGGACCTGCAAGGAAAACGGCGACAACAAGTGCTTCAGAAGAAGCTCCTCGAAGGACTGGTGATTCGGGAGAGAGGCAGCGGGAGGAAGAAACAGGAAGCATTAGCATTTGTGGTTGGGCATTGCTGCATGTTGCCCACTGGAAGAGAAAACGCAGAGAAGCACAGAGAGAGAGAGAGAGACAGAGAGAGAGAGAGAGAGAGAGAAAGAGAGAAAGAGAGAGAGAGAGAGAGAGAGAGGGAGAGGGGGGGAGAGAGAGAGAGAGAGAGAAAGAGAGCGAGGGAGAGAGAGAGAGAGAGAGAGAGAGAGAGAAGGAAAGAGAGAGAGAGAGTAGAAGCATACTTCAAGGAGAGAAACAGAGAGATGGAGACAGAGAGACTGCTTGAAGGTATATATAGCTAAACGAAACGAAATTAATGGAGTAAAGGGAGTTATTCAAAAAAGAGGAGGTGAGTGAATACTTATATATGATTATTATAAGGAAGCAGGATAGCATGTTATCTTTTCTCTTTCATTCTCCCTCTCACCCTTTTTGGTCCCCAACAGAGAAGATCATAATTATGCAGGGCACCTTCTCAAGCCTCCGAATGTGCAACGTTGCTGCATCCTCTAGCTCATCCTCCGAATGCTGACTTGCAGGGCTGTAACGGTGTGTGCGTCGGCCATCATCGCTCGCTGCCTCACCTGTCGCAACCTTTAAGGCTTCAGCTTGTGCTTTGCCCAGCTTCTTCGGCGCTGCCAGAGACTTGGCGGCTGTGGGCTTTTCTGGCTTCGCAGGCTTCTCTGGCGGGGTGATGAGCGGGGCAGCAACCTCATCATCTCCATGCAGTATCACGTAACATGGTAGGATGTGCATATATAGGTAGCATAAAAGTCGTCAGGCAGCCACACACATACACAAGCGAGGATAGCATTCAGCCGGGCTTCTCGGCGAGGAGTAGGAGTCCGAAGGGATGCTGGTACCGTGGAGGCCTAGGCATTTATGTATCTAGGAGAACTGATTTTAATCATGCATGATGCAGAGCAAGCCGGTACCACAGGCACAACCACCACTGCCAGCGACATGAATACAGAAGAGACACTTCCGAAATCGAGGAGTTCCTGCGCCTCATTGCTTTCATCTCTGCGAGCTTCTGCTCCTGTTCCTTGCACATCAAAGCTTGATGGATATAGTATTAATATTCGAATGCAGCAGGATCTCTCAAGCATGTACGAGCACACTATACGCACAGGACCAGACTATTTATGATACACCAAGTATCCACTATCTCTTTGTCCAATTCACTGTCATCATCTGAGTATTCCTCCTTCTTGATCGCAGCAAGCTTTCGTTGTGCTTTCTCGAGTTCAGCACAACTCCATCTATTGGACTTGAGAGAACCAACCTTGTTCATCATCCAAGGCACGAGGAGAGCGGCAGCCCTCGTGAGCTACTGGAAGGCCACTACTTTTCGAAAGAAGAGGTTGCAGATGTCTATGTTGCGACACAACATGATTACTTTAGGGGCGGTACCAAAGGCCAGGAGAAAGGTCTGCTGTTCACGCCTTTTCTACGTAATTCGAGGCTTGGGTCATACGCCGAAATACGGGGTCCATACGCCGAAATACGGGGTTAGTACGCCTATACGTATTGGGGTCTGGGTGGCACGTATTTTATACGTAGGGGTACGTAGTTTCTACGTAATTCTATTCTCCGTTGAAATTGATGTTCTCGTACGTATGAACCTACGAAAACAGCCAAAAAGAATACGTATATTCGAATATAATCACAACAGGTATTATATGTCTATATTAGAACCGCAAACATAAGAAAGATAGCCCATCGCCTTCTATTCTGTACTACCAGAACGGATCGGCTCTGAAAGCCCCCATACCGACACTGTTTATTTGTAAAGCCCGAGCCAACCCAAAGCCCCCAATCTTTTCCGGAACCCGCCTGGCAGCTCCCGAGATCCGAATTACGTACTGGCTGATTAAGCAGTTTGCAGCATGATTCAGCCCTGCCGAATGGTGCTTGGAATCACTCTTCTCCAGCTCGGCGGAAGCCTCAAACTATGGTTGCCCTTTAAGTAGACTAAAACTTCGTGCATAGCAGCCCGGTCCCACAAATCACCCCATGGGTAATTCTCATACAGATACTCAGCAGACTGCCGCCTCAGGTTTGGCGCCAGCTTCCATTTGAAAGCAGTCTTGCACAGCGACTTGTGCAGCTGGGCAATGCGGACCCCGAATCGTCGGGGGTACGACCTTGGCAGCACCAATTTAAGGGAATTAGGGAATTAAGGTAGGCCGGAGGTTTGGATGTTGGCAGACACACAGGGGCTACTGGAAACGCACTGTATATATCTAAGATGATATCACATGTACCAATCGCACACACATTCTTGTTCACCTGTAAACTCGGGCTGTGGCTGGCTCGCCTTTAGGTTCTTCTTCCCAGTGTAGCATCGTTTGCCTTTTTTGTTGGTGAAGCGAGTGGTTAGAATCTGCATCGGTGTGGCCGTCTTGACAAGTTTGCCGATCCAAAGGCCAGATATGGCCTCTGCATTGGAATAAGCTATCTGAGGTTTTGCAGATATAGCACCATAGCTCCCCATGGACCAGTTGATCCGAAAGACCTGCATGCATCTGCATCAAACGATGTGGCTGGGCTGATACTTGCATGTGGTATAGGAAGCAAGTGGGTCTTGAGGCCACGGTAGTCACATCCGAGTGCAACTGTTGGCAACCGAGCTATATACAGACTAGCTGATGAACGGCGGAACAGAAGTTATCTCGCTCGAGTGCTTAAGTAAATGCATAAACTTTTGGGGCAGCAGAGCAAGATTCATGCCTCGCCGATCTTCTGGAATGAATCGACCAGATCTTGGTACCAGCCCATGTACGATCCGGCGGGTTGCTCGAGCATCCAGGCACCATTCATTGCAGTGATCAGCAGGAGTAAGAGGCAGCACCTGGGTTGAGTCGCAAGTACACTTGCGATGCGAGTTGGCATGACTCGGCATGACTGACATAACAGACACATATAGAACATGCAAGCAAGGGACCTCGAGCAAAGAAGGTTCCCTAGTTTCACAGATGGAATAGTCTCATCCCCTTCGGGCCATAGTGCACATCGCTTGTGCACTGCAACGTTCATCCCTGAAAAGGAACTGCAAACCGGAGCCAGAACTGTGAGAAACGACTCCGGTTTCCCATTGAGAATCGTCGCCATAGCCAGCCTCAGCTTGTTTGGAGTGACAGCTGCATATGAAGATTGGTAGCGGACTCGGCGGCTCAGCCGAGGCTCGCCATGCCACTGGGGCTTGCGAGATCCATAGGATTTTCTTTGCCTTGAATAGCTTCACCCAGATGAATATCTAGACTGGCTACTCGATGCCCAGCCGACCGCAAACACCTGGACACCATAGCTTCACCACAGAACAGCTCGATCGCCGTGTAGTCCTCCAGCAATGCTTTAATGGGGGAGTATATACATGATCTCGGGAAGAGTGTAGGACATCCGGTTCCAACTTACAAACATATATGTACTGTTGTAGCTCAGAGGTCTTGCAAGTACTCACACGATACTGATATTGTTGCCTACAGTTGTTTATGTACGTTACAGGACTATGGGGTGCATGGGGAATTTGTGTTACTTAACTGCTTTTTCTTTTTAGGATGCTCGGGGTTTCGTGGCCTGGCACGAAAGGTTTGCAGGCAAAGTATGTAAGTACATGCCATCTAAATTAGCACTGTATAAGTTGGTGGTTAATTGGTCTTTGGGGCTGCTGGGGTTTTAATTGGGTTGATTGGGTCCTTCGATAGGGGATTCGGTGTTTCGGGGTTTGTACAGGAAACAATAAACAGGGCTTGCCAAGCTAAATGTGCTTGGGGTGTCAAATATATAGGATTGCACGAATTCGGGAATGCAGGTCTATTGCATCTTTGGATCTTTGGCGTTATGGTCTGGGGGCCCGAAACCCTACATGGATGCTCATTTCCCTTGAATACGCCGAACCTTAAAACCCGTCCGTCTACATCTGTAAAATACTGCCGACCCTGCAAAGCCGAGGTTTGCTATGCATTCGGGCGACCCTGCACAGATCATAAGAACTTAAAATTACTTAAACACATGCATTGCATAACATTGTTAGAAGTAGCCGAACACGACTAGAGTGGTATAATCTGTATATAGTGTTGTAGACCAAATAAAGGAAAGTTACAAGACCAACCCTCCTCAGATAACATCCTGTTGACAAAATTTCCTGCATAGGCTCTTACAACTGACAAAAGAAGTACCCCTGTAAATCCAATTAAGGTTGGTGTGGCATACTGGTTGCAGCGGCTCCCTGGATGCACAGGTCGATCAATCTTATCCGAGCTAGAGGAGATACTTCTTTTCAGCTTCGCGGGGAAACAATATAGACGACACTGTTTGCCGAGTGCGGCTGGAGCCTCAGCCCACACTAGGGAAATTGCAATTAAGGGTTCACAGGTATAGGAAAAGGCTTAATTCTCTACATTTCAGATATCTATACTTGTAGTGGTCGACAAAACCACAGACAACCCGAGCCTGGAGACTGAAACTCCTAATCTTGCAAAGACACAATTATTCAGGGTTTAGAGGGTTAGTATATATATATATATATATAGAGGGCTTCTAAACTATAGTTTATATTTAGATAGTTATATACATCTACATGTGTATATATATTATACAGTATATCAATATAAATATATGCATATATACATATCGGGTTTAGGGGTTTAGGGTTTCTGTATATAGGTTTTAGGTTTTAAGGCCCCGATGTCCCAAACCCATATGCACTTGTCGGCCTCGCCGAAGACTCTCACGTTCTCGCAGAACGTGAGAAACACAACTGCAGTGATGAGCACCTTCACATGCATGGGGCTTGTGGATCACATTGAGGGTTATTGGAGTTCACATTTATACCTCTAGAGTACAAAGCTGGCCTTAGGGCAGTTCTTGGCAATCAACTTCTTCACCAGTGTACCGAGCTTCTTTTCACGCAGTGTAGGCGTAGACGTATCCATGGTGACGGGGCAGCACTAGAAGGCTCGGTATCTAGAGCGGTACATGGACACATTCTTTCTGGGACCATTCTACATAGTATCACATCACTTTGGACTCTACTCAAACAAGCAGCATGCAAGCCACTAACTTGTTTGGCGAAGAGACATGTGCATGTCTAGCCTGTTCCTGCCTGGAGTGGACTTGTACAGCAAACATATCAAGCTTGAGCATCTGTCACTGCAAGGTTTGTATGAAATCAACGACTTGCACCAGTCATGCAACTACATGACACATGCAAGCTTTGTCCTTCACTGTTTAGGAAGCACGACAGACCGAACACAATAACCCAAGGCAGGCCGGCCATCTCCTTCATCATCATCGTGAATCAGGCGCCTCCTCCAGCCTTCCCCCCTCGGCATGGTCACCTCGGACGAAGCATATCAGATGGGCATGGGTTTGGTTGGTATTCCTGCAGTCTGCTCTACCGAGTACCCTGCAATCGAAGCGGGTGATATGCATGCAGCCAGACCAATTGTTCTGTAGGATCAAAGTGAGAATGCTTTTGCCGATGCATGCATCGAAAGCACAATTTTCGTCTTCACCCCTGCGCCCCCAGCGGTGATACTTCTTGACTGCAGGCAATCCTGCAGCGGAACAACGGCAGCGTCCTCTCCAGCTGGCAAAGTGCACAGCTAGAAAATCTCGAGCACTGGTTCAAAACGAAGTTGTCCTAGCCTCACCATATAAAGGTGTACAGTTGTACGTGTATGCAAAGAAGGCCGACGAGGACTTCGTGCCATGTGACACTTAGGCTATCATTGCAGAAATTAGGGCACAGCGCTGTGCCTTGCAGCTGTCAAAAGCAGAATCAGGCTACATCGCGAGCTGTCTAATGATCTGAACTAGGGCAGACAGAGGCGACTTGAATATGTGTGTATGTTTTCATTCTTATCTAGATATGGGCACAGGTTAATTGTGACGCACTCCCCCAACCTGAGTAAGTACTGTCACCCGAGCAGCCGAAGATCAAGCAGCCCCGACAGGGATTCATACACACAGCTCACGGGGGGGATCCTTTGTCGAGACAGTCCCTCACATACAATCTGGCAGCCTTCACGGAGAGATCAGGAAGGGTATCCTGATTCACATCCTTGTCATGGAAGTACTGCGCGCAGAAGTTCCAAAAGGGCTCCTTTGGCAGAGGGGTTGAAGTGTTGGGGTTGATAATATGTCCATATGAAGCTTCAGGTCCGACCGAAAGTTTGGATGCTTTGCAGCAGACAGGTATTTCAGGTTTTAAGGGTTTAGAGTTTATAGGGTTAATAAGTTTCCAGGGTTTTGTAGCTGAAGGATACATACACACATGCATGCATGCATGCATGCATGCATGCAGATATACACACATGCATTAACAGACTACCTAGCCATCACAGGGTGCTGCACGAAGCCTTGCATGTATGCCTACACAACACATTTGCATGCACCATGTCCATGCATGTTCTGTGTTTATTTTTTACATATATATTTTTATATATGTATACATTATAAGGAATGCATATACATGTGTCTATACATACACATGAAATCAAACACTTGCCGCTACATATATATATATATATACATATGTGTGTATGTGTAGAAAAAATGGAGAGATAAACAGAGAGTGTGAGCATGTGTCTATCCAGCTGTATACTCCTACATACATACATACATACATACATACATACATGTATGCATGAATGCATGATACATACATACACACAAGTGTATGTGTGCGAGTGTGTAATCGTGTATGACTGAAAAGAAGGTGTGTGTGTGTGTATATATATATATATATATATATATATTGTGTGTGTATGTATATATATATATATATATATATACATATGAGTATATGTATATGTATACATGTATATATAGATATACATATATATTGCTACCTTCCACCATAGCAGTGAACAGACATATGTGTGTATGTTTTACATGAATATGAAGATTTATAAATGTACAACGAATGAATGAAAGAATGGTTGGTTGAGTGGCAATCAATAGGTCAGTTGATATATGAATATAAGCTTGCATGGGCAAACTTTCGCAATGTCATATGTATACGTTTACACCCATATAAGTCTATGGGGATGTTTCTTTGCACATGTACGTATATATACATGTCTGCATATATGTATGTATGTATATTTATTTGTACAAATGTATGTATGCATGCATGTATGTGTGTACATGAGTATATCTCTACATGTATATGTATTATATGTTTAGGTATGTGCACGCACACACACATATATATATATATATAGCTGTCTATTTTTATATCCATGCATATGTAAGACAACCTGTGAAATAGATAAACACAAGGAAGCTAATCTCCAAAAGCCAACTCAACATAGACTTCAACCCTCATCAACTCGACTCTTTGTTTGCTTCACGTGCCCACAAACCCATCCCCCAGCGATCCTCCTCCCTGGTCTTTGCTCCAGTCTCGAGCTTCGGCACAACGATGCGTTCGAAGCTCTTGCGGACACATAGCCACTTCCATGCTGACAAAGCTGGATTCGGCCTTCGGCGTCGAGCAAAGGTCAGCGTGGGTACCTTGTAGGAATCATCCATCACAGCCAAAACATCAGGGTCCATGCTACCATCATCGCCATCAGGAGACTTCTTAGCCTTTCGGCCCCTCTTCTTTGGGGCCTCCACCTCCACCGGAGCCTTTGTCCGCTTTGACTTGTCGACCTTTTTGGCGACCTCAGCCTTTGCACTCACGGGCTCCTTGGTCTCGGCTTCGGAAGCCTTCGGCATACGAGGCTTGCGAACACCCCTCTTCACCGGCTTGTCGACCACATCAACCACAGGATCCTTGGGATCATAGTACTCCGAATCGTCCTCGACCACCGGCTTCTTTGTGCTCTTAGCAGCAGGCCTCTTCATAACAGCCTGCTTCTTGGCAATCTTGGAGGGCATGGACTTGTCAGCCTGGCGCTTGCGAGTGGCCACCACCTTGTCGTCGGCTTCCTTCTCGGCTTCCTCTGTGCCTGGGATGTCATCGGCGTCCTTCTCGGCTTCCTCTGTGCCACAGATGTCATCGGCTTCCTTCTCGGCTTCCTCTGTGCCACAGATGTCATCGGCTTCCTTCTCGGCTTCCTCTGTGCCCCAGATGTCATCGGCTTCCTTCTCGGATTCCTCTGTGCCCCCGATGTCATTGGCTTCCTTGTTCTTCTTGGCATTCTTTGTGGCAGCGTTTCCACCACCACGGCCGCGACCTCTGCCTCTGCCACGTGCATTGGCATCAACCTTGGTCTTCTTGACAGCCATCTGCTCACGGCGAGTCACCTGGGAACGGAGATTGGTAATGCATGCATGCATGCATGCATGCATGCATGCATGCATGCATGTATGTATGTATGTATGTATGTATACATACATGTGTGTATATATATGTATATATATATATATATATGTGCACATGTATATATGTATGTATATATGTAGATATATATATATATGTATATATATATATGTATGTATATATGATCATATATATAAATATGATTATAGGCATATATATATGTGTATATGTACATATACACATGTACATATATATAGAGGTAGTATGTACAATTCGTTATATTTCGTTATGTAAATATATGAACATAGGTTTACCTGTGTATGTACATATATATATATATATATATATGTATATGTACATGTATATATATATACATATATATATATATTTACATATATATATATATATATATATGTACATATACATATATATATATGTGTTTATATATATATGCTTTTATAAATATACAGATATATACATATATATATATATAGTTCTGTATTTACATGCAAATGAACATATGTATAATCGTATGCAGGTATGTATATATGTATGTATATATATATATATAGATATGTAGATATATAGATATGTGTATATGTGTATGTATATATATATATATATCTATAATTGTATGTACATGTATCTGTATATGTGTATGTTTGCGTATATGTTTATATACATGCGTATGTTTATGTTTATGAACATGTATGTGTATGTCTAGATGATGCGTATGCATGTGTAAAGATACATACACATATGTATGTGTCAATGCATTTGCCTATATGTTTCTAAGTGTGTATATACATATATATGTATGTATATGTAAACGTATATGTATACATGTATGTGTATATGTATATGTATGCACATATATATATAAACATGATAAGAACTGGCTGGAACTACATCTGTATATTTGCGGCTTTGCACATAGCAGATCAATCAACCACAACCGAAAAAATCTGATATTCTATTCAGATTGGGACACCACTGGCGGCTCTCCTTCTTCATCAGAAATGTCATTCACTGCCAAATCCACAGTCATCTGGCATGCAGCAATGGCATCCATTTCCGATGCGTCCATGACTTGCGTGTCATCTTCCGGTAGCGGAAACGGGGCTGCTGCAGCAGGGCCATCCTCAGAGGAACCTCAGACATATGAACATCTTTACAATTCCTAATACGAACCCAGACTAATCCCAAAATCAAGTGAACGATTGATCGGTATATATAACGAGTAACCTTCAGACAATGTGCGCTGCATGATTTCCTCGGCTTTTCTCGTGAGCTCAGCCTGCTTCGCAATCTTCCTGCAGCAGCAATCAAGAAACTCAGCAGAGAATATGTGTGCACATAAATATTTGTGTACATATATATATATATGTTTATATGTCTGCAAACATATATATATAACAAAACATGCATGTGTATATATATATATATATATGCATACAAAAATATATGTATGTAGGTTATCTGCATATAAACATATATGTGCACATAGTGTAGGTGTCTGTATATGTATGTATGAATGTATGCATGTATGTGGCTATGTAAGTACCAATGTAGTTTTATAAGGAAGTACTCATGTATGTATGTGTATATACATATATATATATACACACACATATATATATATATCTATACATACATATATATATATATACATACGTATGTGACATATATATATATATATATATATGTATATAGGTATATGATCATACATATAGGAATGAATCTGCGCATTGTCGGTCTAGAATAACGACAAGCTGTTAATAAGGAACCTCGCTCGATCATGGAATTCAGTCCTGGCACGACTCCGGATTTTCATGGCAGTGATCTGCTTCTTGAGGGCCTCGATCTGGAGGCATCTGCACATCACCTGCGGAAGATCACACTTCGGGCAAAGCAGCGTATCATCCTCCACGTCGATGAAAACCGGTGCCTTTCGCTCCAGGGCCGCACCCGATGAGGAGGAGCTAGGCACCAGTGCCTCCTCGCTTTTCGCCTCATCCTCCACTGCAGCGGCAGCTGCAACAGCCACCTGTTGCTCGGCTTCTGCTGCATTAAAGACACCGAAGGGATCCTGGGAGTCCTCCTCGGTCGCTTCATCCTCTGCAGCAACCGAAACCCCAGACGACTCACTGGAGTCGCCCATCTCACCTTCGAAGTCCTTATCGTCGTCCTCATCTTCGACTTCAAGAGCCGGCTCAGGTGATGCCGGAGCCGGAACCGCCGCGGGCTCTGGGGAACCGTCCTGGCCGGCTGAGTCTAACAGCATTGCAATCCATGTGCATGGGAAATTTTCTCAAACCAGCACACCCGAATGCACCCGAACCACTCAAGATCATAATCAACCAGCTGAGTAGCTGGGGACTGCATAATGAGATCCATGAGTTCACGGAAAACTTTGCATCGGGGCCACTTGCCGTTTTCCTTAAGCTTCCGAACCTTCAGCTTCACCAAGCTGCACATCTGCTTGCAACACCAGGCATCCTTGTTGGCCTTGTCAGCGGCAGTGGCAGGAACGTGGGCTTTGCCGTAGATCGTCTCTGCAAGCTTCATGACCCTGAGATGTATGCAAGGACTGCATCATATCAATACTCCAAATTCAATCGAAATTGTATACAGACACATTCAACACATGCTATATAATGAAGACAAATGTCTGTTTCTCACAAGCAGGTTTGCCGAACAGTCGCACCTTCCCTTTCGAATCACGAGGAGCTTTGCGCATACAAAGCAATAGTGGTTTCAACACTTCAGCATGGTGCGCAGCTTCCTTCACCGTGATTCTCGGAACCCGGCCCTGAGCCGCAGCATCAAGGGAATAAAAGAGTCGTCCATGGTCCCGAAAGCCGGTCCGAATGCTCGGAATTGTCTCCCACTTGTCCGCAACACCCTTCACGCTTGTCATGGCCACGACTGACACGAGGGCTCTACGCCTATAACGGATCCCAAAACGTCTTCATCCAAATAGCAACGAATGCAGTTGCTTGCAAAGACATACACGAGACTACTTTATATATGCACGTGTGTACGAGTACACACCCATACACAGCATCTGTATAGAGTATCTGCTATATAGCCTAAGTACACCTATACAGGCCAAGAGCAACAAGGTACATATGCATGCACCGACTCATCTAGCTATTTTGCGTATGAACATGAAAACCTATATATATAGATATCTACACATATCTATCTCTGGATTTGTCTATTCCCTGTCTAGCCATTTACCTATTATGTCTTCACATGCAGTATCCCCATATGTATATATATATATATATGTATGCATGTTTGTTTGTGTGTCTATATTTACATATATATATGTATATATGAACATATATATATACACATGTATGTAAAGGTATATGCATACATATCTATATATATATATATATGCAAGAACATGCTTGAATGCACAGTTAGCACACCTACAGACATGCTCACATACATACATAAGTGCATGCATGCATACATACATACAGTCCATCTTTCCAACCAACCATCAATCCATCCATCCATCCATCCATCCCTCCTTCCATCCATCCATCCATCAATTTCATTCATTCCTTCCTTCCTCCTCTCATTCATTCATGTAATCACTCATTCATTCATTCTTTTATGCACTGATTTATTTCATGTACTACATGCATATATATACACACAAGCATACATGCATGTGTAGATACATATACATACATACATGCACACAAACAAGCATATAAACATATAGGCTTACACCGGTATATACATGTCAATATACCAGACATGTATTTATATATACATCTTATATACATGCATATGTACCTACATGCATATAATATAGATATACACATACCCCAAGCTTGGCACAGCTTCGCCACTGAGCACCCGGCAGAGTCGGTCCAGGAAAGCACGAACAGGAAGCGGGCAGCTCAAAAGAAGCCGGCAGATCGATGGTTTAAGGTCTGGGATTGTAGGGTGTAGGGACAGTTCAGGCCTCGTGATGTATCGTCAGCCCGATACAGTCTACCATTCGGGGCTTGTTTCAAGAATCCCTCACCCTTCACTGCCGATGTAATGCTTTTCAGGAATCTCAATCATACTAGTCGAACCACCATCTGGCTTCGAGCCATCGCCTCCCAGACAAATATAGGTTTTCCAGGAAAACCAGGTTATGCAATCCAAAGACTATTTTTGGGATCGAACACTATCTTTTCTGACTGACCTATATAAGCGTCGGTTGTTTAGGCCACAGGTTAGCCTAGCGGTGTCACAACCTTAGGTCATGTTGTGGTGCTTCTGCTGACGTGGCCAGGACTCTACTATTCTGAAGAAGCTCGGAGCCCTGACCTAGAGATGCTAGGTGGAAGAGGGCCTTCGTCAGACATTTTCCAAAACCTCCGGTTTTGCATGGATACGGAGGAATAATGATGGCAGGGCTAGGGCAAGACAGAGTCCTCATCATCAATACATATGTTCAAGAGCCTTTACTAAAGTTCTAGGGCTCATCATAGCTGATTGTATTACTTTATATGTCACTGGGGAGGAGGACTTCATCGTCGTGAAGCTACACTAATTTCACTGTACCCTGTCCCTGAAGAACTTCATATAACTCTTAGAACTTAAGTAGTCCTTGCTCACTACAGTGTGCCTGGCCTCGCCATCATCTTTTTGCACCAGCGTGGTCAGCAGCGCCCATTGGACCAGCCGGATCCTTGCGCTTTTGAAATGTGATGCTGGGGTGTAGTAGTCAGTTAATAACAGGAATCAGGGGATCATAATCTTTAATCTAAGAAGAAGAATCCTCTTACAGACTCCCCCTTCTAAGTCCTATTGGAACAATAATTTGTCTTTATCATCGAGAATAAAAGCCAGAACCAGAATTCAAACAAAACCCAAATCCAAATGAACCCGCTGTCCATCCATGCCCCTGAACCAACTTAAAACCCCAAGCCCTGTTAGACACACTTTGTGTCTTCATAATCACTGGGCTCAAGAACCCTAAACCCTAAAGACCCTAAACCCCTAAACTCGAAATATCTAAAAGCTTCACATCATCGAGCTGAAGAACCCTGAACCGTAAAAACCCTAAACACTCTAAACCCTAAACTCGAAATACCTAAAAGCTTCACATCAAAGGGGCTGAAGAACCCTGAAACGTAAACCTTAAAACCCTAAACCCCTAAACTCGAAATACCTAAAAGCTTCACATCATCGGGCTGAAGAACCCTGAACCGTAAACCCTAAAACTCGAAATACCTAAAAGCTTCACATCATCGGGCTGAAGAACCCTGAAACGTAAACCTTAAAACCCTAAACCCCTAAACTCGAAATACCTAAAAGCGTCACATCATCGGGCTGAAGAACCCTGAACCGTAAACCCTAAAACTCGAAATACCTAAAAGCTTCACATCATCGGGCTGAAGAACCCTGACCTGCAAACCCAAAAACACCTGAACTCCTCATCAAACCAGCTGCTGCAGCCATTGCAGGACACATGTGGAGGTTCTGTGTGAGAGCAGGGCCTACTTATGATTACGATTCTTTGGGGGGGGGGGTCCGGAGCTTTCTTACTTCATCATTGGGTGGAGATGAATGTGCGTGCAGGTCCTATGTATTCATCATCTGGTTCACAAATTAATAGGAGTTCTATCTAGTGCTCTCTTCAAGCTTAACCTTATTATCATCGTTAAACATCATCATCATGGAATAGTACCATACAATTCGTCGTCTGGAAGACCATCACATGTAGCGAATAATATGTGACTACAGCTCTGAGTCTGTTTGTGAAGATTACATTTCTTAGTGGCCAGTGGCTCTCTATGTATCATCGTTCCTCGGACTACTACTATTACAGAGGTCGTCTGGCTGGGCATTGATTGAATAAGAAAAAGGCTAGTCTGTACTAGGGCTTTGCTGAGCCATGGCAGTGCTGAACCTGGCCTCTGAATGTGCTGGCCTGGAGCCACTATCAGTCTGCTGTGAGTTCAGCACTCAGCTTCTGAGAATGCCATGATGATGGTCATGATCTGTCTTACTTACTTAGACACATGATGATTTTAAGTGCTGTTCTGTGAATCTGCTGAAGTTGCCATGGAGCAGGTTAGCTGGCATAGCCAAGACGGAGCTGATCTATGCTAGTGAGATGGACAGGCATCTGCGGAACCGTATTGAGGCGGTGCATGTGCCGCGTCACATGTCTGCGGATGCGCTGGCGGACGTGCGAAGCTTGCTGATTAATAGGGTTTTGAAAGAGTCTAGGGTTAAGGTTAGGGAGTTTCAGGTTTTTGTTTGGGTGGGCAGCTGCTGCTTCATCATTTCTTTTGTTTTGTTGAACTGGCTTAGTATTGTTTTATTTAGTAGTCTGGGCTCTCATCATCATCATATATATTTCTAATAATAAGGTTTAGGAAAAAAAGGTTTAGGCGTGTTTACTAAACTACTACTAAGACCAGACTAACTATCTAAGGCATCAGCAGCCGCATCCATTTATATGGAGCTGGTGCCCCGTGCCAGCCGTTCGCGAGCATAGGGAAGAAGCTTGGGAAGAAGGATCCGCGCTCCCGAGTTCTCCAGAAGGCCACATTTAGGGTTTGTAGGGTGTGGTTGGGGGTAGTTTAAAACAGGTTGTTAAAAAGGCAACTGAAAAGTCTACATGATAACCTCACCTGTCGTGTGGGCAGGCTGTGGAAAGGATTTCGATGATGAAGCCCGACAGTTTTATCCTGGAAAATGTGGCTGCCCTTGGGAACTCTCGCCACAAAGATTTCCTTGGCTCACTTTTGAGGAAGCCACCTGTCTGCACAACCCCTTTTAATTTCAAAGGTATGATGGCTTCGCTAGACTCAACTCTCGGGTGCTAGACCCTTTTTAAACCTAACCTGAAAAACAAATAATAAAACCCTTCAGCTGGCAGACGACTCACCACTTTTTTATACTATTGTAATACATGAAAACCTTTTAGTTTAGTATGTAACTTCACTCGGAAGCCTCTTTAGGCCCTGAAACCAAAACCCTAGACAACAGAAGATGCCAACTACATGTTTATAATTCATAGTGCTCAGGCTGAACAGAACGGGGCTCTACACGATCAAGTACAAGGCTTCTTGGTTTGGAATACATTCAGGACACTTGGCCACCGAAATATTCCCAATTGGCAGGTTCTGAATGCCCTGGACTTCAAGCTGCCTCAGAGCCGTCGCCGGCTTTGGATTGTGGGCTACAAGACAAGGGCCGCCGGTAAGAGTGCCCTGACATTGTTTATTACTTTACTCGAAAGTCAGCTAGTCAGTGACTACCTTTTCAATGTTTCATCATTCTTGCTTGACTCAGGAGAGTTCATGTGGCCCCAGGGTTCAGCAAAGAAGCGCAAACTTTCGAGCATTTTGCTCAAGCCTCTTGGTTGCACAGTTTGTTGCTTTCATTTCTCTGTTGTCTCATCAGATCAATCATTGAATTATTAAATGTGCCCCTGGAAGGATGTCGTGCTGGGAGAAGCCCGAGTTCCCAGCATCGAAGACTGGGAAGAGAAACCTGAAGGCAGGGCTCAAAGCCCTGAGCAACGCGAACGAGGACGAGGAGGAGACCTGGGTGATCGATGTTGGGGCGAGCCGCAAGTTCTGCGGCAAGCCTGTCAAAGAGAGGCGGGCTGATGCAGTTGAGTTAGATTTTGAGCTTTGTGATCTGGAGTCGCTGGCTGGCCAGGCTGCCCTGCATCACAAGGAGCCGAGGAGGTGGGCATTCCTTTTGGATAACGTCCAGGGCAAGGCACATAAGAACGAAGGCCGGGGGGATAAAATCATGTGTTGAAACCTAACCCCTGAAACCCTATAAAAACCCTCAAGCCCTGAACTCAAAATCCGAACCCCCCAAACAAAGCATAAACCGTGAAGCCCTATAAAACCCAGGAGCTGGCGCGTGCTCAAGGCTGGCCGGACAGCACTCCATGGCAGGGCCTCACGCCCCGTCAAAGAGGCCTGGCTTTGGGAAACAGCTGGCCTCTGCCAGTTGCCACTGCCATCGTGAAGGCCGGGTCTGGCGAAAATCCCTAACCCTTTCAACCATACACCCCTTGGCCCGGCAGGAGCTCAAGCGGGTCATGGAGTGGTGAGTGAGTGTGGTGAGTCAGTCAGATGCCAGATGATGAGGGGAAAAATGCGCGTGCTTTCCAGTGCTCGGGTGTCCTTACTAATTTAATTAATTAAATAAATCTGGTATGTATATATATATATATATATATTATATATAAATATATATTATTAAAATTAATTAATTATTAATAATTAAAATATATTTATAATAATAATAACAATAACTTAACCAAACCCTCACCCATACAAACAAGAATGAAGCCATTCTCTATGATTTATTTCCTGCAAACCCTAGATTATAACTTTAAACTTTACCGTTCGCCTTGGGTTTAAGGCGCAAGCCGCTTTTAGCAATATCACTAAAGACCGCAAGATAATTATAAAAGTTATGCTTATAAAAGCAACACAAACAATACCGCAATATCACTAACAGCGCCCCAGNCTTGGGTTTAAGGCGCAAGCCGCTTTTAGCAATATCACTAAAGACCGCAAGATAATTATAAAAGTTATGCTTATAAAAGCAACACAAACAATACCGCAATATCACTAACAGCGCCCCAGTTTCGTGGAGTGGCATATTGCATTACGGGCCTTAGAAGTTCAGGGATTCAGGGTTTAACACTGATCGGAATACGGTTTGGGGGGGTATACTATATGACAACTACGTAGAATAAGGACTTCCACGGAAGAGTATTACTACCTCTCCGGACCAAACACGAGCAACATGTGCCATGTTGCAGACACACGAGAACGGCTTCAGAGAAGCGCTCCGCATACCGACGTAGCCTAGCCTCGATACCCTCAATCCCGGCAAAAACCAAACACATGCATGCCTACAGCTCAAGGCCCAAAAAGCCCGAAGCAAACGCAGATCAGCCGCATGCATCACAACAAGGCAAACATTAATACGGCCCGCAGAGCACTGTATAGTGAAAGAATGAGCAATGCCAGCATAAAATCAAGAAGCCAAGTCTACTACTCTACTCTACGAAAACATTGCTATGAACGTTAATTAACACCTCAAGGCCCACATCTTAAAGTTTTCAAACCGGAAGCTACAAGGCCGACATTTGTGCCTGTGCAAGCCCTGGCACCCTAAAGCAAACTCCCCTAAACCCTAAACCCCCCCAAACCCCCTAAGCCCCCCAAACCCAAACCCCAAAACCCCCAAGACCCCAAACCCCTAAGACCCCCGAGGCCTTCATCCGGGAGAGCTCCTCCTCGGCTGCTTTGGCCGCTGCTGCCGCCTGGGTTTAGTTTTTTTTTTTTTTTGAACGCCTTTTTCCATCTGCAGAGACAGAATCCCTCCAAGGGAAAGCGGTTTAGGGTTTAGGGTTTAAGGGTCTTGATTTGAATTTTTGGAGTTATGGGCCTTTGGGGTCATGGGTTTAGGGTTTTGTTTCTCAGGGTTAAGGGAGTATGGGTTTAGGGTTGTAAGTTATAGGCTTTTGGGGTTGAATGGTCTAAAGCTTGGGTCTCATTTTCGAAAGCGCTTCTCAAAGGTGATAGGTTTAGAGCTTCGGGCTGTAGCAAAGGAATACCCAGGACAATGGGACCATAGCCTTGTCCGCAGCTGCAATCGCCGCCAGAACGTCCGGTGCCTGCTCAGGCAGAACATGTTGAGCGTGTAGGGAATACCATTAACCTTCAACCCTAATTTAACCTTAAACCCTTGACCCTAAACCCTTTAACCTATATCCCTTAACCCTTTAACCTAAAGCTATAAACCCTTTAACCTTAAACCCTTAACCCGTTTAACCTTAAACCCTTAACCCGTTTAACCTCAAACCCTTAACCCCTTAACCCTAAACACTATAAGTTACCCCAAAAAGCTGCTGTCAGGGCACATTGTAGGACAGTTTCGGGCTTCCGAGCGGCGCGGGGCTCTCAACGCACTGTAGAAATGCTATAGAATCCTAAAGGACAAGTAACACTGCTCCTCCAACACGTCTCAGCTCACCCTAAGGGCACGAAACCCGAAAACTCCTAGCCTTGAATCCCTGAACTCTCGCTACCTCACATTTAGAACACTGAACACCTGCCGGTCGAAAACTCGAAAGATCCGACGTGCGGAGCAGGAAACCCTAAGCTGGTGATTGCTTTGCCGACGAAAACACCATCATAATCCTACTGCTACTGGTAATGAAGATGCTACTATAATGATAAATACAGCAACCGCACTAATAACGATAAGAATAATACTAACAATGTTGCTGCTTTTACTGCAGAAGGACCCTCTACATCGCCTGCTCGGCGGCTGCCCGCATTGCAGTCATTGCTTCCTGCTGGGCCTTCTCCCGTCTTTCGGCCTCCTGGTTGTAATGCCGGGTTTAGGGTTTATAGGGCTGAGGGTTCAGGTTTTTAGGGTTTAGGGCTTATAGGGCTTAGGGTTCAGGTTTTTAGGGTTTAGGGTTTATAGGGCTTCTTAGGGTTCAGGTTTTTAGGGTTTAGGGTTTATATAGGGTTTAGGGAGCAGTGGGTACATGTTTCGGATCTGGGGTGCGCATGTTTAGGGTTTACATGTTCCGAGTTTGCACTACCAGCCCGGCTACGCATTTGTCGGACCCGATTCCGTTTCTGGACGTCGTTTCCGGAGGCGCATCCTCGGAGTTTGTGTTTCCGAGATTGCGTTTTTCCGGCCGAGATTGTGCTTCCACATGAATTGTGTTTCCCGGGCCTGGATTGGCTGTGTTTTCTGGAGTCTATTTTTGGGCAAGATTGGTTCAGACTAGATTCCAAATGGTGAAAGTCTGAACTCAGCAGAATCGTCAGCTGGGGAACTCAAATCATATAGGTTTCAGGCTTGCAGCATACACCACCTCTTCAATCGCAAGCTACATCCCAGGAGGTTAGGCATTCCCGGAATATCGAGATGGGGGTTGATCCAAATTATGGGCCCTTTTGGGGTCTGTATTATGGTATATTCCTTATAGTCTAGGGGACCAAAAGGGGCCCATAATTTTGATCAACCCCCAGATGGAGCTCCTTCAGTTCGGGGTGCACCCAGTACATACTCTGACGCCGGAAACCAATGAAGAATCCCGGAACACCCAAATTTAATCCCTGAGCCAGAAAATCATAGAGCACCAAACCGTAACCCCTAAAGAACCAAAACAATCAACCCTCCAGCAGAAGCGCGCTCCTCTTCCGGAGAAAGTGGTGTGCCCTAGCAAGCACAGGCAAAAAACAACAGGGTCCCGCAGTTAAATATAGGCTTCTCGGATCCAGAATCAATGATGGCGCTCCTCCGGGAGCGGCTATGTTGGTTTAGGGCTGAGGGTCTGGGATGTACAGAAGTATTGCGAGGTTTCAGAAATTCGGAGCCACTGTGCTCCCTTACCTTGTCAGATCTTCAAGCTTAGACTTGATTGTGAACCCTACGTCCGCTAAACCCAAAACATTTCAATAAACTGCACTGGAACGATAGCCGCAGATGCAAATTCAAAGCCCTCAGCTTTCTGCCCCATCTTTCAGACGGCAACAGCTGCTGGAGCAGCGTCCGTTCTTCGGAATTCTAAAGTACCGCTCCGAAGGGAGTAGGGGGTGACTGATCTACAAGCTAGTCGGATGGACATGCGAACTACCCCTAAAGCACCGAAGTCCTCGTCATGATTGATACTCGTATATTGCAAGAGTAATCACATAGTTAACTTGTTTATAGACACAAGTGCGTATGATAGGACCGGAAACCCATTTGCAGCTAGGCGGACCTCAAGCGGCACTTCACCTGGTAGCTGAACACGAGCCTCTGAAACAGGGCCCACATCAGCCTTGGATCCGGGAAATTTGGGGTGCTGTTCGTTTCTACAGGAGCCTGGCCGAAAAATGATCCACTTACATACCTCGAGCACTACGGGAGGGCTGAGAATGTGCTGGCAGGTACAACGTCAGTGGATGGAGCGGTAAAGATTGGAGACTACTGGGGCTACCTTGACGGACTTAATGTTTATGCGCTTGCAGTGTCGAACTCTCAGTTAAGGGGTTCCTTGATGATGCCTCTCAGACGTGTGGCAGAGCTTCTGATCGTCGGTCTGTCTTTTGCTTACATGGGAATCGTATAGAGGTCGTACTAACAAGAATAGGGTTCTGGGGCATACGATGTACAGTTATGAGAAGGAGGTCTAGGGAATATTATTGGGAATTATTGCGATCCCTATAGTAGCATTACTGTTTGAAAAATACAAGTATTACTAGTCTTTCTCTCCCGCAGCCGGATCGGATGTTTGCACCCTCCAAAGCCCTCGAAACCCTGCAGCCATAAAGCTGGCGCCCCAAAACACACCACAAAAGCCTAAAGCCCCATACCTTAAAGCCTCTAAACCAAGAACTGTTCAGCCCCCCGAAGCCTAGAGCCTCAAGCATGCTGCGCCCAAACTCTAAACTCCCACTCCCCCAGCCGGAATTCGAAAACTCAGCTGTCGGCTGGGGGAGGTGCCTGGCAGTTAGAGCATCTGGATCTGGGTTTGTAGCGGAGACTGTTGGGGCTTAGGGCCTGGGGCTGGGGTGGTTCGAGGGCTTGGAGATCGGGTTTGGATTTATGACTTCGAAGACAGGGGGGGGCTGGGCATGGGGCGTATGGTAAACTTCATGCAAAGCAATCAGTCTCACAAGCTCTTGTTTGCTTACATGCGTTTTAAGTCGTGCCTGCAAGAGCAAGCTTCACACTGTAAGCCCAACACACTCAACCTTAAACCCCAAATCCCAAAATCCTGCACCCAAGAAGGCTCCCCCAGCGCCTGGGGCACAGGAGGTGGTGGGTTCTCCTCCTCGGGCTTCTCGGCTGGAGCAGCCTTGAACTCAGAGCTTGCTGGTGCTTGGGGTGTCGGTATGACGTCCTTTCGTTGAGGCTGCTTGGACTTAACAAGCCTGCTTATTCCCAATAACCTTTCCTAAACCCCACAGCCAGCACTGACCAACCATCTTACTAACCCTAAGTCGTAAAGTCGCCCAAGGTTGGGATCCCTATTGCACGGGCTTCGGGAGCATCCGCTGTCTGAACGATGTAGTGCCGACCAGGAAGCTGAACTGGCTGTCGCAGTGAATGAATGAAGGCAGGAATAAATGAATGCATGAATTAAATGCAAGAGGGGTTTCGGGCATAGGGTCCTAATCCCTAAAGTAAATCTGCACTGCACCGTTAGTTGGATTTCTGATGGTCACACGATGCAAAGAGCCCCAGATTAAACCTTACAGCGCAGAAGTAGGCAATATTTGCATACTGGAACCTTAGCTCACCTTTCACAAACAACAGCTACAAAGTAGTTTCGGATTACAAGGTTTGCGGTTGCAGGGCTGAGGGCCCGATTCACCCCTAAACCCGAAGCCTTGGGGCTTGTGGGCTTTGGGTTTAGACGTGACTCTGATCTCTTCCTTAGCTCGCGGCAGGCACTTGAGGAGGGCCAGAGTCAGCTTCCTGTCAGGTACTGGGAATATTGTGATGTAAAAGTCCTCGTACAGTTGCCTAAATAGTAGGTTACTAACCCTATATTATATACCCCTACTGTTTAGATAACTGGAGCCCTAGGGTTATACACGAATTACACTTATACCAAGGACTAGAAGCCGGCAAGAATTGCTGCGAATTGCGCACGCCCTTATGGTACCCCTTGATAGTAACCCTTGGAGTGAGACGTGGCCCACAGGAACCTTCACGTCTACGGCAAGCCTGACGGAAAATCTTCTAGACTGGGGCTGTGAGCACTTGCAAGCTGCAGCTGCGACCTTGGACCGTTGTGCACCGGCACTCACCACCATTACCGTCACAATTGTTTTTCTAGATTCCTAGATAAGCCCTGCGCTGCAAGCTGATAAGCAACCGGATAAGCATCTTCATTCACCGGGACGCGGCGACGACTTTGGGTGAGAGAAGAATGGGAAGAATGATGCCGCTGGTAGAAGTACTCGAAGCAACACTTGCAGCAGGCATCATGGCGAATAATAGCTCCAAAACCATGAAACCGATCATTAGCGCCGAGCTGCCTGAATCGCCAACCACAACATAGTTTTGAAGGCTCTATACCGAACAAAAACGCGTTAAAGAGGCAGCCCCCGAGCCCTCGCGAGGTACCTCTGGAGGGCCAGCTTCAGCTACCTGTGGAGAACTAGGATGGGGCCCATAACGAATAGAACAGGGGCTTGAGGTATATAAAAGCATAATTCCTAAGTATAGTAGCTAAGGAAAAGTTATTCAGGCTTCCATACTAGGGTGGGGCTTGCATGGCTTAGGTCTTTGGCTCCAGGCTTTTTTCAGGGCGACGTCCAGGGCGACTGACGTCAGCCGCAATGCCCGATTGCGTTCAGCTCTCCACCCTATCCTCAATCCCAAAGCACAACATCCTCAACCTCAAAGCTAGGGGGTGTAGGGCTTGGGGCGACATCTAGAATACGATTTGGGTGTATGTTCTCTCATGCATATCGGCCGTGCGAAGGAAAACGATGATATTTACCAATGCTCATTCTTTAGGGTGGTTGTCGAATTTTGTATCGTATATCTCGGAATCTGCCCGAAGAGTCTGGCAAACGAAAGGGCAAGGCAGAGCCGTTTGTGCCCGGACCGGTGCGAAAATCAGACTTCTGACGGAAGCCTTTGTCGGATTTCTGAACTCTAAAGCCCGAATAAAGGCGCCGAAATAAGTACAAATAAGACTATTTTTTTGGGGGGGGGTTCCCTGTTATAGTTATAGTATTGTGGGTCCCAAAACCCTACTCTAATTATTAAGGCCCCTATATTGGACTTAGAAGTCTGGGAGCTTCAGCTCCAATCGCACATCACTCCCAGCCATGCGAGTGACTCAAACGCAACTGCAGGCGAGGGTTTCGCACATATTAATAGTGGGGAAACATAGTTTTCCGCAATATGTTTAGTGCTACCAAAGAGTTATACAAAATTCAGGTGATCTCAGGGTGCAACGGCTAATATGGCGGCCTTCAGAATTAGAATAGGGGTGTAGGGGGCATTATACTATAATTCGAAAACGGAGCCACAAAATGGTCTTGGTAATTATCTAAGCCCCCTATACTATGTTCGGCCCTGATTACCTCCAAAGGCTGCCAAACTAAAGCCTCTACAAAAATCGATGAAGACTAAACCCGAGTCCTTAGTTCATGTCTTCTGCGGCGAAGAACCAGTCCAGATGATCTTGTTGAGCGAAGGTCGTTTGCAAGGTTAGGAGACCTTCTTGTTTTTTTTTAATATTTGCTTGCGCTATCTAGGGAATCCGACATTCTGCAGGCAAGTCTGCAACAAAGCTAATGACACATGTAATTTAGACAACTTTGTCCAGTGAACGTTGCGGATGCAAAACGAGGTGCTGATATCCAAAAGTCCTGTCTCAGGGCTTTAGAAGCCTCTTCCAGGAACACTCGAAGCGGATTGTTCGATGGGACTGCACAGGAGGCTTGAGTGAGGGCTCATGATATGATGGAGTCTTCATGTAATGGAGAACCCTGAACCCCTAAACCCTGAACCCCTAAACCCTAAACCCCTCACGTAACATAATGTAGAACCCTATAAGCACTGGGAACCTAACCCAGAAAAGGATCCTCGAACCCAATCATCCACAGACCTCCCCAGAACCGAATCTCCAGAAGTTCTGGGTTGTGGGGGGTTTTGGGGCTTGGGGTTTTGGGGTTTATAGGGCAGCAGGGCTTAGGGCTTAAGCAAGCAACCCCAACTTGGATCCCTAGCCAGGAACCCGTCAAATATTGGAGCACTCAAGCACGAAGCCCCAAGCCTGAAACACCATCAACCTCAAACACGCTTGACACCAGAAGTATAAAGACAAAAGCTCTGTGAACAAAACTGTGATGCCCTCAAAGCCTACCAACCTCAAAGCCCGACCCTCACAGTGCAATGGAATAACTAAGTTTATCGGTGTAGGAGAATAGTGAGCATAGCCCTCGATTCGACTTGGTCAGCATTTCGAAAACATGAAACTACTGCGAACTCACGCATGAACCGTACCAGAACTGGCTCGTAAAAAATGCCCAAAACCCAAACGGCAGCACTGAACCCTAAACCCTAAACCCTAAACCAGTAGTAAAGGAAAGGAGCGAGCCTCCGGGAAAGCTGCAGCTGCCAGGCATTGCCTCAGGCTTTGGGCCAGGGATCCCGTAGATGTGGGGGTTTCGTCTGTAGGGTCCGTGGGCTTAGGGCTTAGGACCCCTGGCTTTGGGGGTTTCGGGTTCAGGATTTTCGGGGTTTCGGGGACTTGTTGATTTCGGCTTGAAAGGTTTGCTCAGCAAGGCCCTACAAAGGCCGTATATACCTGTAGCCGAAAAGACCTACCTTTTTAAGGAACTATATATAGAAATCATAACAAGGAACCCTAAAAAGGTAGGTCTTTTCGGCTACAGGTGAGGTTTAGGGTCAGGAGCTGGCCCGACCCAGCGTAAACTTTAGTAGCCCTATACCCTATATACCTGTCTGGGGTTAGGGCTCATTGCTCAGAGTCAGGGTCGCTGGGGGGACGATCCATGTGAGAAGATGAATGGGCACCTGAGTTGAGCCGGCTTTGACCTCGGGAATGAGGGGTGAAGGAGGGCCCCCAAACCACGAGTTTAAGGCAGAGATTCACAAGGCGAGCCTTTACACTAAAACCCCCGGGTAACCGAACCTAACCAGCGAATCCTAGAATCTGAGAATGACATTGACACTCGCCTGCAAGGAAAGCCAGAAGGACAAAAAATCCCAAACCTTAACATCTACCCAGGGGCTCCAAAGTAGTTCCTTTTTGGGGTTCATCTTTAGATTCCTATAAGGTAATCCCAAAAAGGAACTACTATGGAGCCTTTGGGTAGCCATGTCAGCAAGAGAACCTCCTTTCACATGCCCTAAGTGGCCAAGTGCCGAACTAGCTGCCAGCACAAACCCCTGTACAGACTAGCGTTTGCGCTCGTAACACCTTCTATTTGGGAAGTCGACCCTTCGGCATTGTCTTGCCTGAAATCTCAGAGTTTAGGAGCTTGGAACTGTTGGGGTTTCAGTGGGCTGGGGTTTAGGGGTTTACGGTTTCAGGGCCTTGACCTAAAGCGATAAACCATCAAGCGCAAAGCCAAGTAGCAAGACAAAGTTCGTCTTGTCCGGGTAGGCACCGCACACCACATCCACGGCAGAAACCTTATGGCTAAAGGTTGTTAGAACCAAGGCTGGGAGTTCTGCAATGAAACCTTGGGGCTTCTGTGATTTCGGGTCTGTAGTTCAAGGTGTTTCAGCCTAGCCTATCTCAGGGCCGTTTCCTGCTCCTGGCATGGATAGACTTGAAGGCGCATTCTCTTGCAATACAGGTGGTATCTTCTCCAGCTCTCCAGCATGTATGAGATTGAAATTTGGTTCCATCCCACCATCAATCATAGAAACTAGATGCTTCTCTATGGATGCTTGGTACGTGAACCTGGCCCACATACGTACCCTGCAGTCTCTCAAGAAGGCTGATGGGGTGTACCAGAAAGCTGCCGTTGAGGGCAGCTCCTCCGTAAACGACGCCACTTGATGTGGGTATATCGGGGTCGGAGTGAAAAGTCCGCGACTATGCGCAGATCAAACACGACAAGCAAACCGCGAACCCCAAGACCGGACCCTAAACCTCACAACAAACCTCGTAAAGCACGCAGAAAGGGACCCTTAAAGGAACCCTGCACGGAACAAAATCCCTAGCCTGAGTTTCCGGGGCGCCTGCTTGTGAAAGAGCTTCTGCCTGTTCCGGCAATGCTCCTGCCACCACTGTTATCCAACCTGGTAGCAGCAGGAAACTGGTTTAAGGGTTGGCGGTTTAGATTTGCTATAACGGTTCTTTACAAGGCTGTATACATGAGACTACAGGGGTTCTGGGGGTTGCCGGTACATATAGATGTAAAAAAGCTGTGTAGCTGTAGTATATGCCTATGCATGCATGCCTGGATGCATGAATGGATGGATGGCTGGCTGGATGGACGGAGGGATGGATGGATGTTCGTTTGCTTGCTTGTGCAGAAAGCGGGGGGGGGGGGGGGGGGGGNTAGTCGCGTTGTGAAAGGCGGTAGTGTTGGGGTGAGTGGGGTAGGTAGGTGTGGGTGGTGGGTGGGAGGGGGTGTTGTTGTTTTTTTTGGGGGGTTGGAAGGGGGGGGGGGGGGGGAGGGGAGATAGATGGATCGGTGACAGATAGACAGATAGACAGACAGAGAGACAGCTAGATAGGTAGATAGGTAGGTAGATAAGTAGATAGGTAGATAGGTAGAGAATTAGATAGGAAGATAAACAGATTCGAGCAGGTAGATTGATAGATAGATCCGTTGCAAGATACATTACTTGGATGGCTAGACTCGACAGGTCTACGCAGACATGTACGATCATGTACGTGCGTGTGTGCGTCTGTTGATCCGTTTGTTTCTTCTGCGTATTTCTGCGTGCTTACAATCCAAAACCTCGTTTGAGCTGCTGCTGTGCCTGAAACGAGGCATGCAATGCAACTTCCGTGGCGACTGTTTCTGCCGCTCCAGAAATTGATCCTTGTGTTGGCTGCTGGAAAAGGGAACAGGAAGCAACATATTGTCGGGGGCCGGCACGGGATTGGTTTACGATGAGAAGTGCAATGCTGTGCCCGCAAAAGAATCGCGGTTGGAGCATCTGCAAGTTATAACCACCAGCACTATGACTACCACCTACCACTGCTACTATGACAACGATTACTAATGTTACCAGTATTCAACTACAAACAAAACCTCATCTCAATGGACAGGGCTCATCTTTTGAAGACGGGTCGCTAGCAAGGCATTAGGGCTATGGGTTTGGGGTTCCAGGTTTACACAGCACGGCCCATTTACAACCTCGAGTCGTTGCACTGCTGGTAGCCTGGACACACATGTGGCTGATGCAGGCAAGTTGCGCTGGAGAAATTCTACCTGCCCACGCAAGCGCCAGTTAACGGTTTTGAGTTTTCGTGCGACAGCCTTCTCATCGCGACTAGTATGCTGGGCTAGACGAAATCAAACCAGTGTGCACAAACCAAATCCAGAGCACCAGTCTCATGGCACGACTGGGCAAGTCAGCTTAGCTTAGAGTTGTACCACGAGCAACTCGACACCTCAAGCACCGTCAGCTGCCTCGGAGCTGAGGCTCGGTCAGACCCCCAAAACCGAGCCTCAGAGCCTCAAGAAGACCCCAAGACCTTACACTTAAGCCTCCCTCAACCCCGTCATTAGCCTATTTACTTTATACTTCCTTTTCAAGTTCAGACAACAGATCAACTGATGCCTTGTCGTCCTTCTTCTGTGGGGGCTCCGGCTTCGGCCCCGGGTCGCCCCCAAAGAGCTCTGCAGCGCCAAAGCTCGTTTGCCGGGCGACCTCGGAAAGACGCTGGCCTTGTACCGTAGGTTTAGAGGCGGGGGTCCGGGGTGTAGTTCGGGTGGTGTAGTCCAAGGTTTCGAGAGAATTGGGGTGGGTGGGGAAAAACTTAGGGGGGAGCGGGGGTTGGGGGGTAGGTGAGGAATCGGAACCCAAACCTTTGAGCGATCTGGTTCGGGTTTCTCCTCCTCCAGCTTCCACAGCAAGCCCTGCACCGCACACCCGCATTCTGCTAGTTCTACGGGATCTACAGTCGAAAAGCCAACAACACGAAAAATCATGAGAGCTAAACAACACTTCGCAACAAAAACGTTGGACTCTGGATTTCCCGAGACCCATTCGGCAGCCGAAAAACCTCGAAGCCCGGCAGGAATGCAAGATAAGAAGAACAACCGGATGGGAGGCTCAGACGAAAATCAGGCAGCCTTATGTAGCACGATCCCTGTTACGAGGACTCCTGACGAGATACCTTACTGGGTTTCAAGCTCCCAAAAGCCACGAAATCTGAACCCCAAACAGCCCCTAAACCCTTAACCCCAAACAACACTGAAACATAATGTAGGGGCCTTAATAAGTAGAACAGGGTTTCGGCGCCCATAATACTATAATTATAATAAGGAACCCCAAAATAGATAATTATTTAAGCCCCTACAGTAAGAGCCCTGACCTCTGCTGCGGCATCGAACAAGAAGCGGAAGGGTGGCTTCCTCTTGTCGGACTTTTTGGTGGTTCATAGGTCTTAGGGTTTAGGGTTTCTTCACAGCAAAGTTTAGGGCATTGGGATGGTATAGTTTTTCTGGTTTCAATATAGTGAGATCCGTGACATGAAAGGACTGAATGGTGAATCTGAGCATTGGGGGCGGAGTTCTGTGGCTTTTCAATCTGGTTCTGGTGATGACGAGTCTTGTGACTGTGTCTACGCTGGAAGTAGACATGATTCGGGGCTCTTGCCTGTGGGAAGGGAGACTGGAGGATAAGCAGGGGTGCAGAGCTGCTGGGACAGCCAACTCAGCCAAGGGGACTCGCACGATTCTGCATCCCATCTGTCTTGGTGTACATGTCCCAGCCCGCGAAAGGTTCCTATGAAAGCCATAGCAAAGTTTCGAATTGCCAAGGGATACTTTATGCAGTAAGTTCGATATGTTCCCTCGTCATTCTACGTCACGCGTGACATAGCTCGATTTCTGCACTCTAGCCGAGGTCTTGCGCCAGCTTAGACTCTCACCTCAGCCTCTCCGGCAGCATGCGCGGGCGCGCTATTCGGGCGCCGAGAGTCGCCTGCGGCTAGGAATTGAGGAATTGGGTTCTTGGGTTGAGTGCTTCAGGGCCTTAGGCTTTAGTGGTTCAGGGTATCCGAATCCAAGTTCCGGGCCTGCTTGGATGGTGCACTCCTGCTGACACAATAGTGTAAAAAGGTGTCAAACACAGAACAGTGCAATGTATGCTCTCAAACTCAGAACACTGCAATGTATAGTCATCCGTTTGACACAACTTCTTACTGACTCCGTCACAAAAGCCTGGTGAAGCGCTCATTCCACTTAGTGGGGTGGGAGCCTGGAATGCTCGGGAAGCCTGAACCCCAACAAATCGTCCGCTCCTCTTTATAATTGGATCCAGATGACATCTCCCTTAAACTAAGTAAGAGTGGTTTCGAAATCACGCAAGGGTGGAATGCACGACTTAGTAAAGAAGTGGGACGGAGGGTAGTGCCAGAATGAACATGATCGTCGAGCCCTGCACAGCTGTTCATTGTCGTTATCTCTTTGAGCGGTATAGTAGCAGTGATCTCGGTCGTGATGGTCGCATTAGCACCATCCAGAAATCTCCATCGCGATGTTTGATCATGACGCTAAGACTTGACCTTGTAGCCCAAGGCCTTAAACCGTAAACTCTAAATCCTGGTATAAGCAAAAACCTATTAGCGAACCCGTATGTAGCAGAGCCTTCTCCCCAACCCCTCTAGCAAAGCCCCAATACACACTATTGTCCATATATCGGATCCATTGCAGACCCCAAGCCCTCAACTCCACCCCCCCTTTATGGTCTCAATGTCACCCTGCACAACAAGAAGCGTGCCTGGGTCTGCAATATCCAGGGCTCGGTGGCCTGCGGCAGATATGGGACCTAGTACCGTAATTTCTGCTGCCGGATCCACTATGATGCCAAGACCTTCGGGGACTCCAGAATGCAAGGCCATGGCCATTCTCATAGGGTCCCACGGATTCTCGTAACAAGACTCTGTTATTCCTGTAGGTGCCACATATCTCTCACTTCGCGCGTGGTGCAGATTTAGGGCTAGGCCCACTTTGGCTTAACTTCCTGAGCATAACTGACATTACCTATAGTCTCCATTGTAGTTCCTCTTTCGGGTTACCTTATAGGATCCTAATTATATATTTGGTTAAACCAAAAAAAGGAACTACAATGGAGACTAGGGGTATGTCATTCATTACTGAAGCCCTGAGGACGCCTCCGCGGTCTCGGTCGCTTCCGCCATTCCGAGCCACCCCGCTCGGGTCGGGCTTCGGCAGGGTGGGGCTGAGGGCTTCGGAGTTTTCTAAGTTCTACTGGTAGGGTTGGTGGTTCAGTTGTGTGGTGGGGCAAAAGCTCTTTCAGATTTCAGGTGCTAAGTAAGGGTTTCATGTCCTGGGGCTGTTGGAGCGGTGTATCCGCAATGATTGCCCCGTTCAGGGAGTGCGCAAAAACTTCATCGTTGCTCCCGTCATGGAAAGGGCTGTCATATGGGTGGTTGTCAAAATTAGGGTCCTTTTTGGGGGTCCTCAATAAAATACGGCACCTACTATTTAGGGTACCCAAAAAGGGGCCATAATTTTGACAACTACCCATATAGCTTGAGAGGCCACAGCAAAATCGAACTCGCCTCTGATTCCAGACCACACTGTAAAGTTCCCAAAACCCTAAGCCCAAATAGTAATCCTTACCTTAAGCCTTACGCCCAAGCAAAGTCATGCCCTCCACCACGATTTTCGACTGTTGGCCCAAGACATTGCGAATGCTGTGTTCCGTGGAAGCAATGACCTAGGCATACTCTATTGTACATGATTGTGTTGTATTGTACTACAGCATACGAAATCATACCAGATGATGCCAGACCACACTGCATTATCACACTAGGATGCCAGCAGTCTTCGCACTTTTTTGTCACTGCATGTTTGCAGGGAGCGATGGTCGAAGAAAGGCCCAATCGTCTAGGCAGGGAAGTCGTCGTCTCCGAAGACCTTACGGTGCTAGAAGAATGGTCTCTACTAGAAGTTGGAGCCATATAACTGTGATGACTAAGGAATATAGGATTTGGGGCGTACTTTGTACTGTTCCGAGAGGACATTATTGCTACTTATTTCGGGATTTGTGTCACACTGTAGGATTTGGATGTGCAGGTTCGGGGCCCCTGGTTTTCGTTGAAGCTTAAGCTGGAATTCCGCAGGCACACAGATCAACTGAACATGTCTGGCAAAGCCTGATGCTATGCGAATGAGAAGTCCTAAACTGCAACACCGCCTAACTTTGAAGCCTTGAGAAGGAGCAGTTCCTGAGTGCTTGGAGCCTAAAATTTCGTAATTCCCCTCCGATCAAAACATCTCTGTGCCTTACACTCCCAAGCTGAACTGAACTGAACTTCGTCCTCAAAGCAAATCCTAAAACTAAGCCCTAAACCCTGCACCCCAAACTCAGCATGCTGAACCCGAATTTGGCCCACGATTCCGGCCGTGGGCCGGGCGAACTCATCCTCGTCGTCGTCGCCATCCGGGAACAGGCCCTGGTTCTGTCGGCTGTAAGAGGGGTAGGATCATAGTGGATTCCGAATCTTAAGCCCTAAAACCCTGAACCGTAAGCTGGAAGGGGGAATTTACGCGAATCGTGAGCGCTGCACGACACCACATGTCTAGACTTCTGGTTTCCCCTACTTCTGTGTTTCAGGCTTCAGGATTCTTCAGCCCAAGGGGCCTAGCATTCCGAGATAGGTAAAGGAATCGAGGGGAGATGCAGGGTTGACACTGTAATATATAAATATAAATATAAATATAAATACAAATATAAATATAAATATAAATATATATATATATATGTGTATAAGACAAACGGCCAAAGTCCTAAACTCCAAACCCTGAACTCCAAAGCTCAAAATAGTGCAGATGTTAATAATTCAAGCAGGGTTTTGGGGTACAGTATCTGACTGTTTGATGATATATGGGGATTCTCCTTACTAATCATTCAGGCCCCTATATCAAACTAAAGAATCCGGACAAACTAAAGCAAAACACATGTTCAAGACTAAGCCCTGAAAGGGAACCTTCTTCCTGAGGAAGTTGTTCGCTTCCAGGATCATGGGCTCCCGAATCTGAAAGGAGGCCGGGTCCGCATGTTTAGGGCTTGGGGATTTTGGGTTTAGGGCTGACTACAGGGCCCTCCATAGTTTCGATACAGTTCTGGGGTGTTGTACACTACAAATAAGTATAGCAAGCAACCCTATGCAACAAGTATTGGTACTGATACAAGCTTCCACATTACAGGCGAAAGAAGCTGCTAAGAGGGACTTTGCATTTCGGAGTTTAGGAGTTTCAGGTCTCGAACTGGGTTTGCAGTGCGGTGTTTCGGCTTTCGCTTTGCGAGCTTTCGGTGCAAGTTGTTGAAACAAGACATGCTGCCGTACTGCGGTGACACCCCTAATCAGGTACCCTAGTCGTCATTGTGCGTGGGCAATCACATGCCGAAGACACTTGGCAATTCAACGCATCAGGCCCGGTGACGTGTGAGCTGCACAGCAACCAGGTGCAGAAGCCTAAACCCTAAACCCTAAATCAGTCCCCAAAGCCCTAAACTCTTGCCAGCGCGTAGCAGCCCTCAACCCCTGAGCGTGATATAAGCAGAAAGGGAAACCCGGGAGGTGCCCGGATGGCTGCAAAAAGTCTCCGAAAGCCCTTGCTGTGTCCTATGGTCCATGCACGTCGGCCCGTATGAGCACAGAAGCATTGTTTTAAAACACGCGCGTTGCTTTGATTTATTCTCGTCCTCATACTGGATATAAGACCCTCTGGGCGGAATTGGTGTCTCTAAGCTACCAAAAGCCAAACCAAACCCAAAAAACAAACAACAACAAAGAAACCAAACAAAAACAAAAAACCAAAGACACCAACAACAACAAAAATATGGTGGACTAGTCTCCTGGAAAATTGTGTTTTTGGTTTTTGTTCTTTTCGTGTTTTTTGGTTGTTTTGTTTTTTGGGTTTATTGTTGTTTTTTTTGTTTCTGCTGCAGTACCCGCCCACACCCCAGTCGTTGGTTTCCCGCGCGGGGCTGCTTGCCCACAGAAGGTTGGAGGTTTATGTCAACCTTGTCAGACTATAGTACGTGGAAAATTTGTTCTCACTGCTTAGGAAGTCTAGCCAATGTAGCGCAACGCTTTAACAAATCGTGAAGTGCACAGTTTTTGTGCAAGTATTAACCGAAAGCCAGTATCTGATGCTCAAAGATAGTGTCGATGCATTTGTCTATTCTCCTTTCGAATTCAACAACCAGTTGCTATCGAATGATAACTTAGCGATTGTCTAAAGATTCCCAATTCGCAGAATTATATTACTTCTTTGCTAAACATGGAGAGTATACACATGAATATGTATATATATATATATATATACATACACATACATATTCAACTTGAGTACGCAACCAACAAGCAAGCTGTATACCTTGTACCCTTTGATGTTAGTACGTGGGTAAATGTTAGTTGGTGCTTGACTAATCGTCATTGGTTTATCTATCATGTTGCAGATGCTCTGATACTGTGTCACTACACATACGTTCACAGCAACCACACACCCAGTACGTACATCTTTAGTACGTGTTGTACATGTTGAACCACAATACGTACAACGCAACCCAAAGCCAAACCGATGACTAATCAATGAATTCTCATGTAGCAAGAGCAGGACCTCTCCTACTATCTCGCCAACACTCGTTGAGCCTAGTACAAGATTAACAAATACGGATACATGTCAGATCATTTCCCCAGTTCAACAACACGAACTAGCTGTGGACCTTAAATGACATAATAGTTAAGTGTTTTTTCATTTTGGTGGATGTTGAGTATCGTTTATTTCAGTACACAAGAAATAACGGTAAGTACAAAAAGAGCAAATCATCGTGTACTGCTTAAGGGCGGGGACATAACACATGAAATATACGATCTCTTTTCAATTGTATTCAGAGTGACTAAAGTATCGGACTAGCTGCCACTGAAATGCTATTTGCATTGCACTGACTAGTTTCCTACCATCGGTGCAGTATCCATAACATACGGTTGGTCAAAGGAGCAAATCATCGTGGACTACTAAGGGCGGGGACATAACATATGAAATATACAACCTCAAGATGTATTCAAAGTGACTAAAGTACCGGACTAGCTGCCACTGACATGCTATTTGCATTGGACTGACTAGTTTCCTACCATCGGTGCAATATCAATTACATACGGCTGGTCCTATTGTCGAGTTTCAACTACATGTGCAATCCACATTAGAATATTGTTGAATATACGGTAATATTGTCACACATCAAGAGCATTGCTTAAATCCGAAATAATACTTGTTATATCGGTTAAGATGGCATCTGGTTCAATATTGACCAATAGTGGGACATCAAGTAAATGTTGAAGCGAGAACTAGTTGCATACTAGTTAGAACACAGACATAAGATACAAACACGTTGTAGGCATTAAGTGCTAGGCAAGGCCGTATTCGGGCAAACTTAGTTACGTCGTTGTTAAACTACACTAACACTACGTCAATACGCACTGAGTATGCAGGCAAGTACGTAGACACGTATCAGACATCACGTGAGTAGCAACGAGACACTACTTCAATACGCACTGAGTATGCGGGCAAGTACGTAGACGCGTAACAGACATCACGTGAGTAGCAAAGAGATATTTGTGGCTGAGCAATGATGAAAGAGCCATGATATGTGCATCCGACACCTATATGGGACGAACATAATACTCGATGTTGTCACCTGGATTCGCATTTCTGCTTATTGTGCTGCATTACCGGTCTTGACTTTCCATCAGAAGATGTATTGTTGTTCAACATGACACTATACGTCTTGACGTACGTAATTAAGCTGCCATAGAATTGGACATCCGCTTTTGGTGCCCCACTCGTACCCGTAAAACATGCAGATACAAACGCTAACCCCGCATTCATCGGTATTTGCGGGGTTTTCTGTTCACACCGTCTACAAGCATTCAGCCCACGTACTCTTTTTGCAGCCAAGAGGGGGCCTACCGGGTTTCCCCTTCCCTATATAATATGCTAGATCCCACCCCCAAAACCTGCATCCTGAACAAGTAACTTGAAGCAAAACAGGCCCGCTACAAACTGACGAACACCTCCGGCGGAGGTGTGACAACAGTTCGCCTTCAACGGGAAGACGCCCTTGTCAGCATCCGTCTTAACCCTGAGCTGCCGATAGATTTAGGACATCTCTAGGCCTGTCGACTGAAGTTTCAGGTGTAACGGTGCTTGTCAGGAAGGGTACGACTGACCTTCTGTTTCTCGTGTATGTAGAATCAGCGGCTGCACCAGCAACCCTCCAACGGACAATGTTCTGCAGGGCAGCTCCACATCTTGACATGTACAACCTACATCGTACCCCGTACTACCCCGAAATCTGAATCCCCCTACCCTAACCCCCAGCCCAATAGAGAACACGGCACGACATGCCACTCACCTTCAACTAATCGGTTTTCGATTTATGTCCCAGCTGCTCTGTACATTGAAGACCGGGAAGGCTTCGGAAGTGGAGGTTTGAACAGGGGAGGCGATATTTATACACTTGCAGAGATTTTAGCCAAGGTCTCAACTTCTCCCTGATGCCCATTTGAAGCCCGCGCACTATTTCTACATCTTCTGCCGAGAAGGCGATGGACCGAAATTGCGAAATCTGTGGCTTGGGTTTCGGGCCTTGCTTAGAGCTTCGAGCCGTGCCAGCCAGGGCACTTTCCGGTGCAGATGGTGTCACTTGTGGTCACGACCTTCGGGAAACAATTTAACAAGGTGACCCCCATCATAACCCCTAAACCCCAAACCCTACATCAATTGTCTGTGCAGGCTGTTTGGGGTGTAGGAGAAGCAAACCTCCCCGATGTAGCTGTGATGTTCTGAATTTAGTGGCCTTACTTATTCGATGGTACATTAAGGCATGACTATAGTGAGTAGTACTGTTTACGCCTCTATATTAGTATGCACTTCAACAAACTGCCCACCAAGAGTATCAGACTCATTCCTGGGACTCAGCATGCAACGTCAACACCAGCGGTCTTGCGCAAGCAAACCGATTGAGATGACACCTACAACGATGATTCGAAGGTCGAAGTCCTTAACCGTCAACTTCAAGCTGAACCCCAAACTGCCTCTCCCCCTTGGGTTTTCAGGACGGTCTCCAGCCACTCTTTGCAGTTGAGCTCCGCCTGAAGCCCAGGTTTAGAGTCGTAAGGTCTGGTAAACCTGCACCACAACTTCACCACTAACATAAAGGGAGTCGGCACTTCCAATTTCCGGTCTCAGGTTTCCGGAGGTCCGGGCCACTAGGGCTGACCAGTCTAAGCTCATCGTGGTTTAAGATTTAGGGTTTAGGGTTTGCTACACCCTACACCCTAAAATAGCTACATGTACAGCACAGCTCGCAACAGCTCCTGTGGAGAGGCGTGCTGCTCGGAAGTGGAAAGCAAAAACATGTCGAAGCCTGTCTGGAAACCAAACCAAAACCGTAAGCCCCAACAACCATTTAAACAAGCTACTAGAAACGAACCTACATAATGCAATTAATACATGATTACAGAACCCTGTACGTTCACAAAGGTCCGCAAACCCAACACCCTAAGACCCAACAACCCCTGAAACTTCAAACGCTAACCGCTAAACTATATGCGCACCCTACATAGCCCAATATAGACAACAGAATAGTGAAACATAGGTCTTGGGTTCCTAAGTCCGGTCCTTCTTCGCTTCCGGGACATAGGCACAAACAGCCAGTTGCTCCACTCCAACGGAGAAGATCATCTTACCTGGCTCTGCGACGCTTCGACAACCGAAGACTTTTTGAGGGTGCTGGAGGTCTTTGAAAGGAAGAGTCGATGATATACGATTTAGTGCAGGGTCTACGACGTGCGCATCCCAAGGCACCGAACTTAGGAATGTCAAGTCTGCCAGTTCAATCTGGAAAGGATAAGACGATTACCAATACCTCTTGAATTCAAGAACTCTCGATCCTAGATTTATTGCTCGGAGTTTAGTCCGAATGTTCCGGAACGAGCGGAGTCCCCAAGGCTTCTGCAAGCTCAGGCGTTAGTCCAAACTGCGGTCCCTTCTTAGCTAGGTGGGGCTTTTAAAGGTTTTGAAAAATATTAGTAAATAAGATCCTCTTAAGCCCAATAAGGGAAAATATAAAATGTCCCAAAGCCCTACCTAGTTAGGACCCTGTCGTCACCATCGACAAAGGTACCGAATATAGACTAACTACTTACGGTATCCCCTTGATTAGAACAACTATTAGGCTTATACGACGATACAACCCCAAAAAAACACCATTCTAATTGTTGAGGCCATCATATTACCTCGAAGTGAGCCCTTCGTTCTCAAGATCGCAAGCCCAGGTTTCCTACTAAAGGTATCAATGTAGGGGCCGAAATACTCAGAATAGGGTTTTGGGTTTAAGGGGTTTAGGGTTTTGGGGGTTCCCTATTATGCTTATAGAAAAGTATACCCCCAAGGCATACCCCCAAACCCTATTCTAATTATTAAGGCCCCTACATTACTTTGCAACTTGGTGGAGGACGTGGTCTGGAGTCAGTCGAGTCGAAAGAAGTTGCCGACTACCAAGATCGTGGCCAAACCCCGAACTCCAAACTCCAGCCTAAACTTAACAACTTAAGCCCAAAGCAACACTTGCAACGCTTGTAGCCCCGAACCCATGCTGGCCGCGCCAATGTGACCTGATCCGCCCTTTCGCTCCTGCAGACGAGATTACGGCAATTGCTTATCCGCTGCCTTTTCGGGCTTAGGGATGTTCTGCGTTTGTCGGAATTTAGGGGCCTGAATAAGGCTTCAGAGGATGTTATATGCTACGACAGCACATGAGGGAAAATTTTCGTACCAATCATTCAGGCTCCTATATTACTATATTGATTTAGAATGATTCAGGTTTGGTGAAAAGCCGCTTTCCAGAGGCAGCACGACCATGCTCCCGAAACCCACATACTGATGAAGACTTTTAACTTAACCCCAAACCTCGACTGTACGAAGCCCGAAACCCCAGCTGCTCAAGCCTCAGACCGCATGAACCCTGTATCCTAAACCCTGCAAGTCTGCAACGCAATCCACATGACCGATCCCTCTCAAAACCCCCTAAAGCCCTAAAGCCAATGTAAACCCATAACCCCCCAAAATGTCTGAAGCCTAAACCCGAAAACCCCTAAACCCTACATCTCTGTGCCTTTTTTGGCCCCTAAACCCCTTATCCTTGAATCCCCAAAGCCCTAAACCGCCAAAGCCCTGAACCCCCCAAAAAGATGCCCTCAACTCTGTGTCTCCTCCTCGCCAGGATCGCTCTTGGCGTTCATGGCTTCCATAGAAGTCATCAGAAGGTCCTCGGGGCCCCACAGCTAAAGCACCCAGTGCAAGCCAGGTTTAGGGTTTAGGGTTTAGGGCAGGGTTTCGGACTTAGGGTTTAGGGACTTAAGGCTTAGAACCCTGAAAGTTCTGTTCTAGTTGTCCCCGGGTCTATCTGTTGCTCCTTTGACGTGAGTAACCTCAAAAATCAACCGAAGCCCTACAACCAGAATCCCGAGCACCTAAACCCTAAACCCTCATGCCTAAACACTTCGATCCTAAACGCCAAGCCCTGAGCTCTAGATCGCCAAAGCTTCAACCCCAAAACTCTGAAGCTCCGGCTTATCTCCTGTTGTCTAGGATCCTTGTATTTATAGCCACCCTTCTAAATTCCCCATACAAGTAGAACCAGAACCCGCCAGAAACCCCTCTAGTGTAGTTCTGACAGACCCAGCTCCCTGAGTCATCGGCGAGGTCTCCATCCGGCAGATCTACAGCGGTGCAGAAGAACTGCAGCCCACCTCGAAGTGCCGAGAATGGTCTGCATGCTCTTCACAAGCCGTACACCCCCCCACCCGAAACTCCTCAATCATGACACGGCCCAACTCCAACAGCATGGAACATCAAGAGCAATACGATTTTGTACGCTCGATGTCTGGGTTTTAGGGCCTTGGGATTGGGCTTTTCGGATCCGGGGCCTCGTACTGGGCTGAAGCAGCCGTTCCAAAAACATCCAAATCCAGAAGCGCACGGAGCGTTTTACCGGCTTGCCGACCGAAATAGGGCTTTTGCTTTGCACCGTGCCGGGCATGTTATTAGGCCTCCAGATTCTCTCTGACCCTCCGCAATCGAAAACAGCCCAATTAGACCATGCAGCCGTTGAAGACATCGAAGGTAGGAGATAGTACCAAGGACAGGAATCATGGATGTAATGCTGCCAACACTTGTCTTAGTACTGAGCAAAAGAAAAGTAAACTATGATAGCAAGGTTCGAACAGCCCATTGTGGACCCATGCGTTAGAGCGTAAACAACACACGAACTCCTACAAGCCCAAACCTAGAAGCCCTATGCCCTACGCCTTACGGCCTTTTGGAACCTCTCACCAAGGAGTGCGCCCATGTCCGCTGCGCCCTCAATCTCAACTCCTGGTGCAGTGACCAAGCTGCTCCGCAGGTTGCCGTTTTGGTGTCAAGCGTGTTGGATTTCTGAGTACGCAATATAGGGGCCTAAATAATTACCAATACTATTTTGGGGGTTCCTGGCTATAAGTATAGTATAATGGGCCCCAAAGCCCTATTCCAATTGTTAAGGCCCCTGTCGAAAAAGCCCATATATAGTCTAATTGTTACAATTAGGGCCAGGGCTTAAGGCTCAGGCTTTTCTCGCGCTTCAAGGTTTAAAAGAAGAGTTGAGGTGGGGCCTGCAGAGATGGACGCACGAAGGAGCCACTCAAAAGAAGCAGGGGCAGCCTACGCAAAGTGGATACTGGATAGTCATCGAAAAGGAACCCCGAAAATCATAGGGAGCTACGAAACCCAACGAACTAGAAAATCTGCCTGCAACGACTTACACTATGTTTCATGGAGAGCCGTTTTTTTGGGGCAAATCAGGATCCCAAACCTAGAGCCTCGAGCACCGATTGATTCTATGGAGCAAAAAGACGAGGCATGGTTCAGGGTTGAGGGTTGCGGGCGATCCGGCTCGATATCCGTTCATGGCTGTTGCTGATGCTTTCTTTGTCTGGCTTTCTCGTCTTCGCATAAACAAAACATGCAACTTCGCATCCATGCTGCTATCTGCTTGCAACTTGACGGGTCTCGTTGTTATCGTTAACAGCGTCTTGCTGAAATTATGGGAGTTCAACCCCGACTGTCCTCGCTTTCCACCTTCCTTGATGACCTGGGCAAGGTGACATTCGAACTTACAGCGGCGCATATGTTCCCTATAGTGATCCTCGTGACAAAAACAACAATAATAGTAAAACAATCTTGTAAAAAAACGGTGATAATAGTAATGATCCCGGAATCCTGCGGTGTACTTATAGGTATAGGGGCCTTGGTAGTTAGAGTAGGGTTTGGGGGAAATTTTACTATAGTAATTATTGCTATATTGGAATACTATACATACCTATTCCTACTCCTATATTACTGGTGATGCAGTCCTGCAGCCACATATGGGATGTGTAAACCAAAACTCAGCTACGCGACTAATGCGACGCTGAGCACAAACTGATACTCGGAGTCTGCATCAGATGCTCATGCTCATTAAATGAGGCCGAGGACACACTAAAAGGTATGTGCACAGGTTAGGTGTCTGCATCCGGCCTTCTTGAGCTTGTCCTTGCGAAGCTTTTCTTTCTCTTCGGGCGTGAGCTCTTTCTCCTTCTCCTCTGGCTTCTCAGCCTTCTCTTCCTTGCGGGTTGGCGATCTCGAAAGACATGTCAAATCGCACATAAGGGAAGTGCTACTCCTAGGTCCTAGTGGTTCTAGTACCAATATTAGCAGTATGCAGTTTCAAAATATGACCGGCAGCCGTGGTCGTCAACAGCAATGTGGAAGGAGCAGGCATAGGCTTCATGCTGGATATCTTTAAGCACAGCATCCTCAGACATGTTGAACTGTAAGGTTGAACAGAACAGTCCCCTCGAAGTACTTCGTCTTGCTGGATCTAAACCATGATTCTGGCAGACATTCCGCTGTCGTCACATGGGGACCTCCATAATTTGAATAGGGCTTGGGGGGATAACCTGATATACTGATAACAATACAAGGAACCCGAAGGATGCGTATTGATAATTATATCTGAGGCTTCTATATGAGACTGACAGAGACGAGCGAAAACACCTGGCATGCCAGCAAAGCCTTCGCCTTGTCCTTCTTGCCTGCCTTTTCCTGATTGGTGCTTTCAGTCAGGGATGAAGAGGTATACCTATCTTATTCCGGCAATTTCTGGCCGTTGAGGGTTGGAGTCTACGGTTTAGAGGTTCGGGTTTAGGAGCGTAGGAGCTTGAGTCAGATTGTAGGTCCGTGGAATATGTGCCGGACGGCTCTTCATGTGAAACCGGAAAATGCAGGCAGTTGTATTTCGTGACTCCTTCATGCGGCATCTGCCGTGACCTCAGCGGCAGCACCTGCAAAAACCGATGCCAAGAACAGGCACACCTCAATCCCAAACCCAAGACCTAAAGCCAAAGCCCTAAACTAAACCACTCAGAAGTTGAAATGCTAGAAGACAGCAGACACCCGACAGCATGAACAGTGGCACGGTGATGCTAGCAGCTCTTGTAGCGACAGTGGGTAAAATCTTGACAACAGTAGGAGACATGGTAGTATTGCCAGAAGCGAACACACAAGGTCGGGATAGGCAGATGAAGTGGACGGTGGTGATGGTGGCGGTGCTGGTGGTGGTTATAGTTGTTGCAGTTGCAGCTGCTTCTTCACATTGCTTCCTGTCACCGGGATGCCAGACGTGCTTGTCACTTCGCTCTTGTTTTCTTGCAATGGTGACGATAGTGCTGATGAGGGTTATGCTGTGTGACGATGGCGATGATAAAAATGATGTTGCCCAAGAAATGATTACACCGTCTTGCCCTTGGATAGTGGCAATCAGAATGAATACGAATATTCTGAGCAGTTGCTGCTGTGGCTGCTTCCCCTGGTCCAATGTTGCTGTAATCGTCGTCGGTGTATGCATAACTGTAGCTGGGAACAAAGACAAGGTGTCAGTATAGTGACCGACATGCCCACCTTCGTTTCCGTTGTTCCTATGCTCGTAGCTGTAGTGACCATAGTACCTTTGCCCCTATCCTGACAGTGTGGAACTCCCACAGTTTGCACAAGTGTTGGCCTTGGGCGCCGCCTTCTCCTGCAGCAGTAGATAATTCGAAGAGCCCGAGAAAATCTTGTGTCCTTATACAGATCCGTATATGTACAGACAGAAAAGTGCAACTGTCTGGAGATGTCCTGGTACAAGAAAGACCACCAATGTCGAGAACTGCCCCGGAACCCGCAAGAACACATTGGACAACTACGGCCAGAATGCTATGACGGCCGGCAACCCCCAACCCTGACCCGACTCCCCAAGCTCTCTGATCAACACTTGAACCCCAATGAACCGACCAATTTGTGTGGCATTCCGCATTCTATAGGCATATGGAAGGATTGGCCAAATGCGTGCCTTCGGCGCGGCCTTGTCCTGAAGGTGAAAGTGAGTCCATGTACAGTGGGGTAGAGATTTTAAACTTGGGCTTTGAAATAAGGGCTGTAGAGCTTCATGGTTTGGGGTTTTCGCGCTGTAGAGTTTTCGGGCATCAAGGTTTGAGAGTGATGTTGGGGTCTCATTACTAGCATCTTGAAATTGAAAGGAGAAGATCTACCGGACGTGCGCCGCGTCTTGCGTATGGTATCGAAGGGACCTTGCCTTCGCCGACCAGAACCGACGCATGCCCCTGACCACGAACCACATCATCTGACTAAAAGCAGCACCACCCCCGCCAACTTGCTAAGGCCCTCTTGCAACCCTAATAGAGTATATGCTTATATGCTACATACTTAAAACATTCCTAAACCACCCGACATCTTGCCCCTCAATGTCCTCAAGCCTTTAACCCCAAAGCCTTCGTCCGCAAGATCCGACGCCCAAGCCCAAAAGCCTAAAGCGTGAACTCCACGCCCCAAAGCTGCAAACCTACAAGAGCCCGAAACCCTCGGCCCTCCAGCACAGTATATACACAGAGTATGTCATCTCATATGTACATATATACACACACACACATATTTGCTTGCATGTATCATTTGTTGCACGTATTACGGATATTTAAATACACACATATTTTTTATATATCATGGCCCCCGGCCCCAAGTTCGCAACCCACTCAGCAAGGCCGCCTTCGGAGCGGCTTTCTCCTGCAGCCAGACACCACCACCAACAAGAGCAAGAACAACACTTAAAAAAACAATAAATAGAGCCACTGATTATGATCATAGTTTGAGAACAATAATGACAAGACCACCACTACTACTGCTGCTGCTGCTGCTACGACGACTACTACTACTAATAAGAACAATAATAGTGATAATAAAAATCATAACAATATCGACGGCACTTAGTACATTCACAACACCAGCGGTTGACCAACACCAACGGCGGCCACAACAACAACGACGACGACCACACCAACGACATGAACTGCAAAAGTGGCAACAAACAGCCCAGCTCCAATGTGTGATTTTCGAAACATCTAAGCTACTGGGCGCGAACGAACAAGCTGCAAGATGCGAATAATGCGGGTAGAACAACTATCTCTACGTATTTGGGAAGCTTCACGTATGTTTAAGTCCAGAGTTGTGGTTCGGGGTGCCAGAATTTAGGGATCGGAGCTTGAAGTCTAGGTCAAAGGCTGAGGCCAGCAAGTGGTGATACTCGAGGCTTGTAGAACTGCTGCTTGTGGTTTGTTCATACTATATTTACTACATAATGTCTTGCAGGGAGGCTGTTTGTTTTCAAGGGTCGTCGTGCTTTGCACCAGCTCCCAGCGCCACCAGTGCCTCGCAGATCGCGTCGAGAGTTGAAGGGTTTGGGTGAACATCTGTTATTATGGCCCTACTGCATTGCACGGTTTAGGGCTTAGGGCTCCGTGTGGCTACAAGGAAATTCTGCTAGAAGGTTTTCGGACTATCGGGAAGCTGGTGCCGCCCCTTACAACGGAAGGAATTCCCAACTGCCGGCTCCAGTCCTTGGCAGCAGGCTTCTCGTCCTTTTCTGCCTTCTGTGCCTTCTCCTGTCAGCACGAGACGGTTAGCCGGGTTCTTGCGTTTACAATTTAGTCTCCTTGCTGTTTCTTGATGCAGAGCCCAATACCTGCCGAGACTTGGTCATCCGGTGCTCCAAAACCCCCAAAATCATACCCAGCTCACGCTGCGGACTGCTCTGTTTCCCAACAGACGCTGCAGAAGACAGCTAACCTCCCTGAAGGGTGAAGAGACACAGACGATTTAGGCTTCGGGTCTGGGGAGCCCCTGTTTCTCCCTAAATTATACTTATATATAATATATACTATATACTTCACCGCAACACCTTATCTGAATCATCAAAGCCAATGTGCTGACGTCCCGGAAGTTACAGAAAGTCCACAGAATCTGTGTTACGCCCAAACCACACAACCTGCAGTAGCATCCTGCAGTCAACTCTGCTTCCAAAACACAAAACCCAGCCACACCCGGCATCGCAAATCTCAGCCCCAAACTTCGTGAGAGCATATCAAAGATTCGTTGGAATACGTGTTAGGATATGGGACAGTGTAGGACCATGTGAAAAGTCCTACTGCTTCCCGCCGCCATTGTGCCGATTTGGTACCGGTAGCCTTGGGTGCGGGCTTGTCTTTGGGCGCCGCTTTCTCCGCCTTCTCCTCTTGTGGTGGGCTCTATCGTACTCAGCGTTTAGGGTCTCAGGTGTTAGGACGAAGGGAAGCTTCACGATTTGCTTTAGATCGGGGCGGATGGCCTCCGCCAATTCCACCCCCCCCCCCAAAAAAAAAAAAAAANCTAAACCCCAAACCATAACCCTAAACTCTAAACCCCTAAACCCCTAAACCCTAAACCCCCGAACCCCCCAAAAAAAAAAAAAACGGCTTCAGCTCTTGTAAGGTTGATCCACAGCTTTCGGCTTCCGCTCCGGAGCGAAAGGCTTCAAATGTAAGACCCGACACTTCCCGAAACCTCAAAACGCAGATTACCTTAAACTCTTCAGGTTCAGCTTTGGGACACTGACGAGCTCCCACCGTAGGCCAGCGCAAACTCAAACCAGAATCCTGCACCCTGAACCCCTAACTCCTTAACCCTAAATCGCTGGCCCTGAACCCTAAACCCCATGACAGAAACCAGCCTTGCCGCCCTTCGCTGCGCCGCCAGCCTCCGGAGGAGCAGCTCCCGTAGCTTTGACAGCCCTTCGGGTTCAGGATGTAGGGTTGGTTTTAGAGTTTCAGGGCCTGCGGGCTTTTGGTTTCGGGCTAACGGCTAACGGTTTAAAACGATTTAGCCTCATTTTGCGCGGCTTAGGGCTTAGGTTATGTAATTATTTATGCTTGGGGGTTGCAAGAAGCCCCTAAAACCACTAAACCCTAAACCCCCTAAACCTTGAACCCTTGGGCACCTTGCTGCAGAGCTTGACATCGCCTAAGATCGCCTTGAACTCCGGCGTGCCAACGCACGTGTTGAACCAGCGCATCAAGTTGGTGTACCTGACGGGTTTGAAGCTTGGGATTATCGATGATACTGTCCTAATTCGTACAAAACCCTAGGTTTAGATTCCTTAGGGGTGATGGGGGTTTGTAGGTAAGACACTGGGAAACACAGAGGCTGTCAAGTTTGCGGGGTCGATGCTTCCGGATGCCGTTAGGCGTGTATAAAGCCTGCGGGCGGCGGTTGAAGAGTCGGGGTTGCACAAGCAAACGCGGTTTGGCTGAGAATAACCACTTTGCGGTTTGTAAGGTGAACATATATTTATGTCTATACCCACTTGCATACTTGTTCAAAAACGTATGTGTAATATATATATATATATATGTATATGTATATATATATATGTATATATATATATATATATATATATATCGATCTCTCTCTGTATGTGTGTATATATATATATATGGCTTTGTTGAGTTAGGGATTGGAAGCTTAGCTTTGGGACGGCTCTAAAGGGCTTGGGGCTCACGGGAGCCCAGCCTTAGGGCCTTGGACTTCGGAGTTTCGAGGAAACCGCGAACACCTAGGGCTCCAGATACCCCACCAAAGGGCCCCAAAACGGCACATAAGCAACACTTAGGGTAGGGATGTCCCATATAAACCCCCTTATAATGAAGCCCAATAAGGTTGGGATATCCCCATAAAATGCTTATGCTTATGTGCCTTTTTGGGTCCCTTATACTAGTCGGTTGCAGGGTTTACATGTCATATGCTTAGTAACCTACTCTTTCGGTAAGTGGAGCCCTAGGGTACACTGTAGGTTAACAATGGCATACTGAAACTGCGGATCAGGTGCACTGCTACGAATATTATAAGTTAGCAATGGTAGTGAGAGAATGGCAATAGGATAAGAGTGGCAGTGGTCTTGGTGGTGGTTGTGGTGAGGATGGAATCACTACTAGCAGCAGCGGTAGAAGAAGGGGCAGTGGTAGGTGCCAGCACCAGGAATACCGCGCGAATGTTGCTGAAAAAGTAAATCAAGAGGCTACCTCGGATAACTTGCTTTCGATGTTGGTAAGTTACGCGCCTGAACAGTTGTAAAGGGCTCTTGGGGTGATATTATACTGTTGAAATATAATCACTAATTGTTCCGACCCCTAATGAAGCCGAGTAGCTGCTTCCGAAAGCCCTCATCGAAGACTTTCTGCATACCGTCGACAAGGGCGCAGCAGACCGAAATGTCAGCCAATGTGACGGAATGTCCTTGTCAGGCTTAAAGTCGGCTAGGCTCCCTCAGAGGTGAGATTACCCGGGCAGCCCCCTTCAGAACTAGGCAGAGAGTTACCTGGGACGGAGACCCCAGGTTAGATCACAAGCTAGACACGGGCATATTTCACTGTCATGCTTGTGATGTGACGTGCCCAAGCTCTGCCGTCTTGCTTGCAAATTCGGCCTGCCCCACGAGTCGACATCAGCATCTTCCCTAAACCCCAAAACCAAAGTGTCTGAAAAGCCAACATGAGCCAAGGAGCCACTGTGTAACGGCTCAAAATCACCTGAACCGTACACCTCTGATGCCTAGATCACGGAATCAAGATCCTCAATACTTCAACTAACTGGCCCAAACTGCGTAGGCGGCCTAGGTTTGCCCAATTTGCGCGAGGGCTGGAAGCTCAGTTGAGTGCACTCGATCGGGAAAAGGGCGTGCTCGTGTTTGAGGCCGACGATTTCGACTTTCAAGACCCTAGGCCCGTAGGACTCTTGACAGAAACCCTATCCAAAAGGGTGATGGACCCTTGTCCGCAAGCCATCCTTTCTGCAGACACAGCACCAACCATGAAGGTGTTATTCAACAAGTGCTTGTCCAAAATGGACCTTGGTCTTCATGGTGCATAAGGGTGCGTCGCTTCATGAGCGATGATACTTGGATGCTGCAGCTCAGACTGCAATTGGCGTCGCCTCGAAACCACCACCGTCTTTCGAGCCCGTACCTTACCCGAACCATCCAAAACAAATCGCAGAACTAAACTAGGGTTTTGGGGATGCCTTTGATGCCTTGATATAGCATAGGTTTTAAGGGGACTATGAGGGAATAGTACTACAAATGACTCAGTTGCAGAAAAACGCTTTGGGGATCGTTGGGCGCGGATTCACGGATTGGGGCACCTCGAACCTTGAACTGCCGATTTTCCGTATCAGGGTTTATAATCGGAACCTACCAAGAATTAGGTCATGGTAGTTTAACCCTAAACCCTAAACCCTAAGGTAGTAACTGTACAAATTGGAGCCTAGACGGACCGGTCCTTCGTTGGGACTTCGCAATGCAAGAGCGCAACCACCAAGGTTTTAAGTTGTCTGAACTATCAGTGATAAACAGCAACAATATCATCTCATACCTATATACTTAGATTCCATTATGACACCCCCCCAAACCCTGCTCAGATCCGAAAGGTCCGATAGGATTTGAATTTGGGGACTTCGAAGTGAAAAACCGTCTGAGCCTTCTGCTTGAGCTGAGCCCTGAAACGACCCGGAGTATAGTCTCACCAAGGCCCCAAACTCTAAACCATAATCCCAGCCCCTAAAGCTATACCCTCCTTAGAACCATAATAAAAATAGTATTTTTAATATTCTCTTGGGTTTTATATAAACAAAATAAAAAATAATTCCTAAGGAGACCACAGAAAGCCTGAAAACTCTGACTGCTTTTCGGAAGCCGCAGGTTCCCCCTAGGCCAGAGGCCCTGCAACCGTCAACCTGAAGTCCGATACGCCAACCTCGACGAAGCCCGAATCACCCAGCGAAACACAAGCTGCCCCTAAACCGACCCCAGCTTCGTGATCTGTGAGAACGCTAAACCCCCGAGCCAAAACCCTTATGAACACTAAAACTACGAAACGCGTACACAAGAAACAGCTTTTTAGGATTTGTTCAATGCTTATTCAGAATCTTGTCATGCGCTGGTCGGGTTCGTCAGTCTTTCAGAGCTTTGGCAAGAAACAGCTGAAGGCCAGGTCACATGGCTTTCTGGGCATCCTCCTTCGCGAGCTGTGTTGCTTCCGGGACCTCGCAGGGTCATCGGAGGAAGGCTTAGGCGTCAGTTCTAAACATCATGAAAAGCAGCTGAGGGCTTATAGGGCAGCGGTTTGAAGGTTCAGGTTGAGGGTTCTTGCTTCGGATTTAGGGCTAACAGCGGGTCTGAGATACTACTCTTGCACTCAGGATCTGTGTTCGGGGATTGCTGTCCCCGATAATACCCACTCTTCGTCTTCAGTTGGCAAGTTCTCACGGTGAGGACCATATCTAATGAATAAACGAAGTCCCCAAAAAGAGGACAATAGAGAGTGTAGCAAAGATTCTGGTATACGGTTTGCGCTTAGGGTTTAGTGTCTGTAGATTAGACTTTAAACGGTTTGGGCCTGCAGAAGATCTATAGCTTTAGGGCTCGCATAGCCCAACCCCCATCGGCAATAGGGACATCAGGGTACCGACGAATGCCTGATTTACTGCTTGCTCGTGGCCACACCGCGCAGAGGGACCAAACAGCTGCTACCAGACTACTGCATTCGTCGAAGTTAGCGTTTTGAGAGCTACAGTTGCAGGTTCTTGCGCCTTTTTTCGGGTTGCCATGAGAGTAGTAGGTTATTCCAAAGAGGGTTACACTGAAGGGACATTGTAGGATTCTGGGTGCGAAGCCTCAGGCATCTCCCCCATCGCGGGGAGCACCCAGGTGCACAGAGGGATCTCCAGCTCGTTCGTGCCTGAACTACAGGGTTTAGGGGTTTAGGGTTTGTGCCTGAGCTAAAGAAGAGACCCCAAGACTCCAAGTATGCAAATTCCTGAGACTTGGGGGGCTGGGAAACTATGAGCTGTATCGACCTTGTATTGGGGCCATTTAGAGTGTGAGGGACAGACTATCGCTGAGAGAGAACTTAAGGCTTCAAAACAGAGCTCGATGCCTTCAAGTCCTCAAACCATGCATGCCAAACCCTGAAGGCGGAGACCCCAAAATCCGAAAGCCGCAACGACGAGACCGAAAAGTCCGAGTCGAGCCACTCTCGGTCAAACTACACCCTAACGCCCTGGGAGGGCAAACTGGACTGCATGGTTGCTGTTTTGCAGACATCCGGCGTCAGGACCAACAGAACGGTGCTCGGTCATGACAGTCCACGACCCCAAGTGGGCCTTCTACACGTGCGCATTTGCATGCATGCATGTATGCATGCATGCATGGATGGACGGACGGATGCATGCATGGATGGATGGATGGATGGACGGACGGACGGACGGACGGATGGATGGGGGACGGACGGATGGATGGACGCACGGATGCATGAATGCATGGATGCACGGATGCATGGATGCACGGATGCCTGGCTGGCTGGCTGGCTGGCTGGCTGGGCGGATGGATGGATGGATGGATGGATGGAGGGATGGAGGGATGGAGGGATGCATGGATGGAGGGATGCATGAATGGATGGATGGATGAATGGATGGATGGATGGAGGGAGGGACGGCTTGAGAGAGGGAAGAAGGGAGTGAGGGAGGGAGGCAGGATGGAGGGATGGAGGGATGCATGGATGGATGGACATACACACAAACAGATGCAAACACATAGACATAAGCTTACATACATATGAGCCGATTACCTATTAGGTCAGGTCATACCCTACCATATCATGTCATACCATAAGATATGTATGTAAACAGATTTGTGTATGCCTGTTTATGAATGTATGATTACATATGCACACCCGCAGATACGTACATACATACACATAATATACACTCTATACGAAAGCCTCTAGACTCTAGAAGCCACCTATAACTTATGACCCATGCAAGACGTTCTGAGCCAGGAGCAGAACTCGCACCATGAGTCGATCATGCCGCTCTCCAGGAGGTTCTGTCCGTAGAGTCCTGCGAGCTTACGGATTTCCGAAGCTCCCGCGGCTTCGGGGAAGCTTTGTGTACGGATTGGTACAGGGATGCGGTTCTACCACCCGAACAAAAGAAGAGGGTGGATCGATTCAACATACCCGCAAGGTTCCAAAGTCTAAAGCTTCCAGACCAGGGACGACCTGCAACGTAGACCCTGCATGCCAAGATCCTGGAAAAAAAAATGTGAAGCCCTGACCCTAGCGCTCCTTTTCGGATTCCTGGGGCCTCAAGCGCCCAAACTCGAACCCCTAAGCTCCTTAGCCCTGATAGGCCCCCTAAGAACTAGAAGACCCAAACACCCCAAAGCCTAAACCTAAATCCCAGGCCACTGAAGCCCTAAAGCTTCCAAGCCCCTAACACAAAAATATCAAACAAGAGAACCCTGGCCGAGCCGAGGGTCCGAGAGGGCGGCTTATTCGAGAGATGTACCTGGCAATGATGTCTAACATTAAGTGCAATTTGAGAGGTAGATTTTTGTTGTTGGGCTTGTCAGATGGTTCATAGCCAACTTCGCAGCAATGTACGCACTCGTGTTGTTTGAATCAAAACGGAACCGTGAAATGAGAACGACTCATTCGGAAGAACGCAGCATCGAAGTTAATGCCAGTCTCTCTAGTGGTCCATCTAACTGTGAGGAGGGTTTTGGGGGCACTCGGGAGCTCATTGAAACAAGTAGGTCTAGTTGTCCGGTTGAGAGGTCTTGCTGTCCGGTTGCTGTGTGCTTTGGGGGGGTTCTGCTGGGTTTAGTCGCCGGAGGTTGTCCGGAGGATGGTTGAGAAACACAGACCATTTCATTGTATACATGGGTAGTTGTGAAAATTAGGGTCCCTTTTTGGGTACCCTCAATATTAGGTGCCGTATTAGACTAAGGACCCAAAATTTTGACAACCACCCATATGATGTGTTATGCAGTCGGACCAAGAGACGGCTACTGCCCTCACACTATGACCATGTGACTTACTGCGGCAGCCAGCACTACTGGCCGACTACCACCAACGGCACAGCCACGATGACAGCCACGAAGACTACGACGAATACTGCTCAGTAGTAACTACGAGTTACAGGACTAGTTCTAGCATCAACCACTGCTGTGGTAGCGCGGCGACTTCTACTAGCAAAGCTACAGCTAAAGAATCTCAGAATCGAAACCACCAACACTAATTCGCGACTAATGCAAACACGTACAATAAACGCTAACCACGAGCAAGCCCCAGCCACAAGCGTGAGCAGCACATGCTGCAGGCACAAGACTCAAGAAATAGCCAGCCCACAACTGGTTCATCGCGAGTTACAGTTATCGAAAGACTTTAGCAACAATAACAGTGCTGCCATGGCAATGGTGAAACGTCTCCTGCTGTAACTACTCCTTCCATTACGTCGTGCTAATAAGGAAGGAGTAACACAATCAAACAGATGCTGGTGCATCAACAGATTCAAAGAAATGCTGACAATGGTAGACGCTCCAAGAAGGGCGATCATGTGAGACTTTGAGGGACACGGAGGGGTTGGGAACGCTGGAAACTCGAGCGCGATACGATGTCGGATCTGGAACAGGGTAGTCATGAACCGCAACATTTTGTCATGCCTAACCAATGCTTTGGAGCCCTGTGGTCAAATACCGATGGTGATTCTAGCAAACTTGCAACTCCCAATTCGTAAACCCTAAGGGGTTTAGGGTTTTAGAGCCCTAAGCCTTCCTTGGCCCCGAGTATGCACCCAGGCCTGGCGATTGCCATGGACGAGAAGATGCACCCTTTCTCGGTCTCAAGGACGGGGATTCGTCCCTGATTTTGTGGCTTTTTTCCGCGGAGGATCCGAGGTGCTGGAGTTTAAGGTCGTTATGTTGAGCTTTGCAGGATTCGAGCTGAATCAGAAGGGACTTGCAATCTACCGCCTAAATCCTAAACGCTGAGTTCAGACCCAAACTGCTTCAATGTTGCCTTGTCGTCTCCTGTAGATTTCGGCGACTCGACCTGGTCGCGAGCAAGGAATGAGCCGAGCCAGGCAGCAGACTGTACCCCGTCAGAATGCTGACGGTTTAGGGTTTTGGAGGCAGTTCATTCCAAAAAAGGCGGCTCCTATGGTTCGCTCGAGCCGCTGACATGAATGTAACATTAATAAGTAAACCTTATGAGAAGGGTCCACATACACTACCACAAAGCAAGCACACTAAATAGTCCGCCGCATGCGTGGTCTTTTGGAAATTCCTTCCAGAGTGATTGTGCATGGACTCAGGGTCCGGTACAAATTGTCCAAGACCCAACTCACAACAGCTCCCAAACCTGCTTCAGAGCAATCTCGACTAACCACCCGGCTTTAAGCTTATGACCCTTAGACCCCACTGACAACATCTGACAACCCGACTTCAAGCTTACCACTCAGGACCGATGATGACCTCTACGCTCGGCCTCAAGGCCAACGTACTTCGCGCAGATCAGCGCTTTCTTCGTTTTGTAATTTGCCGGGTTCGCATACCTGGGCACGAGATCAAATGGGCAGGGGCATGCCCCAAGTGGAAGCACTTGTGCATGAGCTTCGGAAGCTCGGGCTTAGTCGGGTTTGGGGCTCCTAACATTTTAGGGCTTGAGGGTTTTAGATTTCTCAGCTTCGCAAGCTCTGCGCGGTGAAGCCCTGAACCCCAATTCTATGTCGTCGATAACTATGGGTCCGATATTGATGAAGCCTGTGTAGGCCCACTCATTGGCCCAAAAGGTTCTATATACTGATGTTAATTTTTTGTTATCACTTCTTATTTTTACTATTCGTATACTTAAAACTAGCAGTATCATCACTACTAGAATTAGCATTCTTCTTTTTTGTTATTGGTGTTAAAAGATCCACCAGAACTCGAAGTTTCCAGGCGGTGCGAGTTCGCGTCAGATCTATCGCGAGGGACCTCGACTCGTGCCCGTTTGTGCCAAAGGGCCTAAGGCCTAAGGATTCGGAGTTTAGTTGGAGGGAGAATCATTCCAAGGGTTGCAGGGCTGCCGCATTGGAATACCAATATGTACAGGTGCATTGTAATTCCATCTATGTAAGTCTTAAGAACCTAGGAGTGGACCAGTAGCTGCGTTGTGCCCCAAGCTCAAAAGCACAGTCAGTCACAAGTGGTCAGCCTAGAACCTGGACCGCAGCGTTGCCTTCTTCAAAACCAACTCAAGTCTGACAGCCGTGGGGAGGCAGCGACAACGAAGAGTCATCTGGTTCGATCGTGTTCTGTTCTACACAGTTCTAGAATTATGGTTAAACTGTTAATCCTCAATGACTGCAGAGATCTCCAAGGCCCTCGCAATTTCATCGGCATGGCGGCAACGACGGACTGTCAAAACGTTCCGCACACTGTTTGAGCAAATGCTGGCGGTGCAGAACTTTAACCTTCTTTGTCGTAAGGCCACGCACTCTGGAACGAGTTCAGACTGCACTGCACACACCCACACACACCCATCATATATGTATGTATGTATGTATGTATGTATGTATATACATATATATATTCTGTATATATATATATATATGTATATAGTCCCTGACCCCTAATATTAAAGCCCCCCCTAATATAAAAACTCCCGGCCCCCGGAATTTCGCGGTTTCGGGCCCACAATTGAAAGTTATTTGAAAACATCAGGGGGGGCCTAGGATTGTATTAGTTTTAATAGAGCCAAGACTGCAGCAGTACCAATCAAACCGAAAGGACCAGAGCTTTAGGGTTTACGGGTTTATGGCTTATAGGGCTGAAGGTTTAGGGCTCTGGGCTTAGGCCTTTAGGGCTAAGGGGTTTGGGGCTTCAGGGTTTAGGGCTTTAGGGTTGAGGGCTCAAGGTTTAGGGCTTAGGGCGGGTTCCAATCCGACTCATACCCGGATGCCCCGAAACCCCCCCTAAGTACAAAAACTCCGGCCCCGAAATCCAGTTTGTATATTAGGGGGAAGGGGGGGGGGCTATAATAGGGGGAAGGGAGTTTATATATATATATATATTATTATTATGATTACTATTATTATTACCCTGCATGTTTTGAACACTCCGACCACGACAAACCAAGCGTTGGCAACGTCAAGAGCAAGTTCTGGTACAAGCTCACGATGCCCTCACAATCCAGCAGGCTGGCGCGGTTCATCGCTGCCGGAGTTGTTTAGCTACGTCTTGAAAAAGCATACTGGCTGTGTGACTTTTTGAACTTGGCTTCTACATGAAGCCCAAAAGTCTGCAATCGGCATTGAGAGTCGCACCTGTCTGCAAGCCAAGCCACAGCTCGTGAAACCGGCTATCCTGCTATGCACTCGGGATGAAGCCGCACCTCTCATCTCTCACCGGTACTCCTTGACCTTCGAGTTGCGATGCCTCAGTCAGGTAGATCTCCGTGTGTCACATGTGAATAGCGGTGGTGTTCGCTGGCGGCCTGGCGATGGCGAGTATCAAGAAGGAGGACTGCTCTGCCAGCTTTCGATGATGTAAGATGTGTTTGTCAGCTCGCACATGCGTAGTGGCAACCCTACATCTGACTTCTGGCAGAGGGTGCCGCGCACCGTCGAACTGTCTGAAGATTCACGCTAAAGCCCTATTCAATCCTGAAGCCGAATCCTCGACATTGAACCCTCAAGCGATAGTAGTTTCTTTCTGGCCGCCGATTAAGCGCAAGGTAGTATCGCATCTTGGGAAAGTCGGCATGTCAAACTCAATACTCAATTTTTGCCGTCAGATGTAGAGGAACCCGAAACCTAAACCCAAGCCTCGCAAGCCCAAGACTCATACCTGAACTAGCATCGAGCCATCAGAGAGGTTTTCGACTGCTATAGCTCAGGAGGCAGAACCCTCAATCATCAAACGCTTGCTCAAGGAGAAACCCTAAATGAAGCCTGAAGCACAAAACAACATACATCGATGACTCAAAACTGAACGATCATCCAAGTATCAGATTCTGGCTCAGAGCTTCTAGCAGTCTATGGTTTAGGGTTTAGGGTTCAGGGTTTTAGGGTTTAGGGGCTCAGGGGGCAGGGTGCATTGTGGTAACCAAGGCCCGGACAGTTCCATCAGAGGCGGCGGCTCAAACGAATCCAGTCACCGTTTGAGCAAACGCTTCTCGACACACGGCAGAGGTGACCAATGCTTAGAAAACCTGTCCTGTGCCTGCAAAGTTTTCAAAGCTGGCACCTTGATACGGTATCGGATTGATCCTGGCAGTGGGAACGGCCCCGGTGTTTTGCTCAGCGTTTCGGCTCATGAGACTTGCGCACAGGCTCGCGCTGGGATGAACTAGCCCACCGATAAAATTGCTATGCGTAGCAGGGCAAGGATCATGGTTCCTGGTCTTCTGCCGTCTGCGTGCGACTCGCTGGTGCCCAGCACAGCCATGGCAGTGCGCTGAATTCATGCTCTCCCTTCAGGCTGGATCTCAGCGCTTCAAGAGAGACAGCTTGACAAAAGAGACAGATGCACACAACAATCGTGGATCTTAAAGCGGCTATATGGGTTATGAAGGTTTCGGAACTAGGCATCTGTCGGCTGAAGTTCAGAAACGATTCAAGCTGACTCTCCGACTTGGGATTGCAAAAGCCTGATTTCTGGCTTGGACCAATGGAGCCGAAGAAATGACATCCACCCAAAGAACCTCCACCTACACCACCTTGTCTCCCGAAGCTGAACGTCCCTTACAACAACCTTATACTACAAATCCTAAACCCTAAAGCCTTGCAGTGCTGCAGACCCTAATTCAGCCACGAACCTCTCATGGTCTGGGCGTGCCGCCTGGTGCGACAAGGCAAGCATGGTTCTGGCTTTGCTTAGACTGTCACTACGGCAAGTTCAGTAATACCATTATGCCACGTACTGCTAGCGTTACCAGCGAAACCCTAATATTCTCATTACTTTGGTTCAGCATCTGCAGGTGCAAATACTAGGTTAGAGTGATGTAGCCTCGAACTAAACGGCTAGTAAGGTGGCTGCGCATGGCTTGGAGTTGAAGGCAAAGTGCCGGAGATTGGTTCAAGTCCAACTGCAATGAATTCAGGGTCTGGTGCTTGAGGTTTGGGTTCGCTAGCTTCTGGCTATACCCATAGGCCCCATAGTAGTTCTTTTTGGGGGTTACCTTATAGGATTCTAAATATGAACCCCCAGAAGGAACTACTATGGGGCCTATGGGTATTTAGTACTAGTGACACGTTGGCTTCGGCACGTGTAGGATCTTTGCCAATTCATCGAAGCTGAGGTCGGAACGGTGAGCAGGTGCTGCAGCCGCCACGATTCCTCAGAGCAGCAAGCAGCTAGAAGTGAGACAGGTGAGTGGGTTGACAGGAATAGAAAACCTTTGAAACCCTACAACCCTAAACCCCAAGCCCTAAAACCCTGAACCCTAAACCCCTAAACCCTAAACCCTAAACCCCAAGCGAAGCCCTTTAACAACACCTCAAGGAAGCGCTAGAGTCTAGATTATGAGCTGTGGCATCTGAGGACCTTGGCTGTAGGATGAAGTGCTCAGTGAATCGTACTTGGGTGGCGGGGCGACAGAGAGCTATGCTTAGGTCCGGGAGTCTGTCAGATATGCAACTTAAGCAGAAGGCCGGTGGCACTCAGAGCTCTTGGTGCTCATGGTGCACTGGGCTCAGGGGCTTCAGGGCGACTACACGCAAACAACGATCCTCATCTACAATCCGCACTTGAACATCCTGAACAATCCTTAGACTGCATCAGTAGTAAACAACTCCCCCTGCACCAAATATCCGGCAGGATGTTTGATGAAACCCAAGCGAAAATGCCCTGCACCGTGGTTTCCGGGAGAAAACCAAACCTGGAAACTTCATCCGGGAAGAAACAAGAACAAACATACAGAACTTCGCCTAGTGCCAAACCCAAAACCGTAAACCCTGAAACCTAAACCCAATGGACCTTAAACCCTAATCCCCAAGACCCTATAAATCCTAAACCCCAAGACCCTATAAACCCAAAACCGTAAACCCAAGACTCCATGAAACTTCAAAACCTCCAGGCCCTAAACCATGAACCATAAACCCTGAAACCGTAATCCCGATACTCCATGAAACATCAAAACCTGAACCACAACTCACCGAGCGCCGAGCCAAGAGGTCGACTGCACAGGAGGGAGGGAACTCCTCGGGAGATCTTGGGCTGTTAAGGGTTTGTAGGGCTTAGGGGTTTATGTAGGGTTTAGGGGTTTGGGGGTTTAGGGGTCGAGGAGTTTAGGGTTTGAGGCTTAGGGGTGTAGGGTTAAGGATTTGGGGTTTAGGGGTTTAGGGTTTAGGGTTTGGGGGTTGTAGTGCGAGTCAACATTGATGGTTTAAGGCTGTTTAGGGTTTAGGCGGCGGTTAGGGCCCTCGGGGCTTTGGTCTGTTATAGTTTTCAGTGTTCAGGGTTCTGAAAGCATAAAATCCCCGTATCCTGTCAACATGCCTGTTCCGTGTTGAATGCTGTAAAAACGGCCAGACCCGCATATCTGATTTCGACTGCCTTCTCGTGATTGTTTCGTCATGTGGTTTCACAGATCAACCACAGCCAGGCACCTGAAATTACAGCCCCATCTCTGGATGCTTCAAAGTTGTTTGCTCGGATCCGTGCGGCTGTAGCACAGGTGTAAAGCTTGCTTCATTAGGGTGGTTTTAACCCTATAATCCTATCATGAAACCCTAAACCCTAGCCCTAGACATATGATTTGCCTGGTAAGTACCTGTTGCTGCTCAGAGCTCGGGATGGCTGACGGTTCCGTACGGAAATCATCCACAACGGGTGCCTCCGCTCAATGTGTTCTTTCAAGTGCCCCCGAAACACAGGAACTGCAGAAACTTCGGGTCGCATGCTTATAGCGTAAGCCCTGCACCCTTACGCATTGACAACTGTCGCTTTTCTCTCGGTGCAAAGCAGTTCGTCGAGTAATCAATGTGCATGTACCATGCCGTCTCGCTGTTGCACCTCTTATTCTAATACACGTGTGGCCAACTCAGTTCAAGCGATCACTTCGGTATTCTTGAAGGCTTGAGGTTGAACGGGGTTCTGGATTTTCTAGCTCGTTCAAATCGCTTCACTTCTCAAAGGGAGATGTGAGAATGCTCATTCGACAGGTGGGTTTAGGTAGCCTCGGGCAAACCTCAAACAATGAACACGAAACAAGAACGATCATTTTCCACTACATCTCAGAAACCGTACACCTGAATACAACCTGCATCATCAGCTTGATGTGTTGGTTTTGCTGGTTGATGCCTTAAAACCTCTCTTTCTCTCCGTACACGGGCTTGCGAGCCAAGAAACTTTAAGCGCCTCCATGGGTAACGGGCATCCCAACAGTGGTTTAGGGCTTAGTGGGTAAGGTTGAGGATTGCCTTCATTCTGGTCTTCCTTCGTCCGAAAGCACACAGGCCTAGCTTAGTTCATCAATCGGTTCTTCTTGGCGCAGAGTCTGCATGGGACTTGGGGCGCTCACCGGCCGCCACTGCTCTGTGGTGCAGTGCTAATGGGCACCGCTCTTCGTCGGGGACTCTTGACGAAACGAGTCGAGAGATGACATGATGGTCACTAAATACGAAGTTTATGGCCTGCAGGCATAGAACTTCATGACTGTGTATAATCTGTAAATGATACACCGTACAAGCTGTATCAGCCTTCTTAGAGGAAAAGAATCAGATTTCGCGAGGAGGCAGTTCAGAGTTCTACACAAGTGGAAAACCATAGATGTTTCGGAGAGGCTTCATGTACTGTAGGGCACCAGGAAGGTCTTTTGAGAAGGCTGTTTTCGCACGACAACAACAGGGTTCAGAGGAGCGGACACGAACAAATTCGAATTCATGATTAGGAGATTAACCTTAACTAACTCGATGTGTATGTGTGTCTCTATTAATATACATATATATGTACAACTACAGTTTCACTTGGATATATACAGTACGCACAAAGTCACAAAGTTCGAGCCATGAACTTAGTTACCAATGCTCACTTCATGCTCCGAGATAGAGCAGCGTTGATCTCCCGGCGAGCCTCTCTATAAGCTCCCCCTCACTTGCGCTTCGCGGCAAGCATCTTTCTGAAGATGCTATCTTTGCGTTCCTCGCAGACAGGGGCTATAGACTCGGGCTGCTTTGGGATTCCAGGCAACAATGGCGTCGTCGCGTTGTTGCCGGCAATGTTCACAGCTGTCGCTATCATGTTCGAGCATAGTTATCCACAGATATCGAACGCCTACAAGATAACAACTTAACAACTAGAACTGCATTTTGGGGTATATTCCAGCATATATCAGGAATCCTAAGGTAATAATATTGGTAATTACCCAGGCGTCCATCATATCTTCCAGTGGAAGGCTTCAGCACTAGGGCTCCGGCTTTCGTTAGGCCATACGCACGACGATGCAAATCTCTAGATTCTGCCGAAACCCCCCGACACCAAAGCAAGAACAACAGACAACAGTAAGGGTAGATGCACACGCATGTTGCGCCTCCGCCGCAATACGCACTGAATCCTCAAAGTTTAAAACGAAAACACGAACTAATCTGATAGGAACAGGTCGGCAGATGCTAGGTGGCGTAACAAAAACTCTGTCAACGGGGCACCGCTGCCAATCATTTCGCAGCTGTTGGAAAATATGTGTTGAATCTAGCTCTATCTAGAGTCTGGAGCTCATGTCCCACCTAGACCTGGTACCGTCAGCGCCAGAATCTCAAAACACCTGCAATCCCACACCAGAAAAAGCACAAACAAAAGCTGAAACCCGAAACCTCAATCCTCCATCTTAGGGCTCCACTTACCCAAAATAGCAGGTTCGGTAACTGGAGCCCTAGGGTTTAGGGTTTAGGGTTTAGGGCCTAGACCCTAAAGTCTAAAACCCCAAACTCTAAAACCCTAAACTCTAAAACCCTAAACCCTAAACTCTTAAACTTAAACCCTAAAACCTCTTAAACCCTAAAAACCCTAAAACCCAAAAACCCTAAACCCAGCCAAGCTTCCGTCATCTCCTTTACAGTTCCTTGCTCCGCAACCGCACCGGCCTGCCGGGCTCCAGGAGCTCAGGGTTCAGGGGTTTTAGGGTTTGAGGGTTTAGGGGTTATAGGGTTTGGGGCTTTAAGGGGTTATAGGGTTTAGGGGTTATAGGGTTTTGGGCTTTAGGGGATATAGGGTTTAGGGGTTATAGGCTTTTGGGCTTTAGGGGATTATAGGGTTTAGGGGTTATAGGGTTTTTTTTTGAGGGAGAACTCAGCAAAGCTGTACTGCCTAGGTAGTTAGGATCTACGGCACACCCTAGCCAAGATTCAATCGATGCCAAGAGCTCTCACCGCCATGCAGTCCTATGACCAGTTTGCAATATCTACACTGCGGGTTATAGGGTTTAGGGCTTTGGGGGGTTATAGGGTTTAGGGGTTATAGGGTTTTGGGCTTTAGGGGGTTGTAGGGTTTAGGGGTTTTAGGGTTTTGGGCTTTAGGGGGTTATAGGGTTTAGGGGTTATAGGGTTTAGGGGTTATAGGGTTTTGGGCTTTAGGGGGTTATAGGGTTTAGGGGTTATAGGGTTTTGGGCTTTAGGGGGTTATAGGGTTTAGGGGTTATAGGGTTTTGGGCTNGGTTTTGGGCTTTAGGGGGTTATAGGGTTTAGGGGTTATAGGGTTTTGGGCCTTAGGGGGTTATAGGGTTTAGGGGTTATAGGGTTTGGGGCTTTAGGGGGTTGTAGGGTTTAGGGGTTATAGGGTTTTGGGCTTTAGGGGGTTATAGGGTTTAGGGGTTATAGGGTTTTGGGCTTTAGGGGGTTATAGGGTTTAGGGGTTATAGGGTTTTGGGCCTTAGGGGGTTATAGGGTTTAGGGGTTATAGGGTTTGGGGCTTTAGGGGGTTGTAGGGTTTAGGGGTTNGGTTTTGGGCTTTAGGGGGTTATAGGGTTTAGGGGTTATAGGGTTTTGGGCCTTAGGGGGTTATAGGGTTTAGGGGTTATAGGGTTTGGGGCTTTAGGGGGTTGTAGGGTTTAGGGGTTTTAGGGTTTTGGGCTTTAGGGGGTTATAGGGTTTAGGGGCTATAGGGTTTTGGGCTTTAGGGGGTTATAGGGTTTAGGGGTTATAGGGTTTTGGGCTGTAGGGGGTTATAGGGTTTAGGGGTTATAGGGTTTTGGGCTTTAGGGGGTTATAGGGTTTTGGGCTTTAGGGGGTTTTGGGCTTTAGGGGTTATAGGGTTTTGGGCTTTAGGGGGTTATAGGGTTTAGGGGTTATATGGCTTTGGGGTTTACGGGTTATAGGGTTTAGGGGTTATAGGGCTTTGGGGTTTAGGGTTTTGGAGTTTTTTTTTTTTTGAAGGCCCTTTTTCCGTCTGCGTTTGGAGTTTTAGAGTTTAGGGTTTTGGGGTTTGGGGTTCAGGGTCTTTGGGGTTTAGGGTTTTTCTAGTTTTTGGGGTTTAGGGTTTTTGGGGTTTTAGAGTTTAGGGCTCAGGGTTTAAGGTTTAGGGTCTTGGGGTTTGGGGTTCAGAGTCTTGGGGTTTAGGCTTTAGGCTTCCGGGCCACACTTTCGATCTGGGGTTGAAAGCTTCGATCTAGGCTTCGGTCAGGGTCGCGTTTAGGTTTCAGGTTCCTCGTGGGCTTGGGTTCGGTTCTAGGGCCACAAATCGGGATTGAGGGTTCCGGGTTTTGGGTTCAGGTTAAAGGGCAATAGTTCAAGTTTCGGGCTTATTGCCTCCGGGGTCGCATTTTTTTTCGGAGTGGGATGTAGAGACTACGCGCGAGAAGTGTTCAACATTTAGGGGGAGGTTGTTTGTTAGGAGGAAGGGATTATGGCTTCGAATTCCTGGCGACACGAGTCCCAAACCCTACAAACGCGAGCAGAGTACTGGATAGACGCACCCGGACAGACTTAAACCGAGACGCGACTTCCCCTTGAGGCTACGGCGTAATCTCCGTGCGAACATTCAGGATTGAGCTAAGCAGCTAACTCTTAGTCGGCATCTGAAGGCTTATCTACTGTTTCCAGGCTTCGGAACCAGAGGTGGCCACTCAATAAGCTGTGGTTTGAGTTTGAGCCAGCGCGGAAGACGGCGCCGCACGGTACGCCTTAATCACCCGCGGCCATTATCCCAAAACCTAAACTCCCTAAATGCCTAAGTTACTGTTAACTAAGTCATACATCCTGAGTTGATGAAAAAACCTAAACCCTAAACCGCCTCAACTCCTAAACTTCAAGGAGTTCTACTCCGTGTCCAGGGGGCCTCAAGGACCACCACTTTCTCGAAGTCACGGATGGTCTCCAGCCTTGCGTCGTTCAAGGAATGCTGATCCCATTTGTTGCTCTTAGACTTTGTCACCCTAAGCCCTACCCTGAACCCCGGGGACCCCTGAACCCCGAACCCTGGCCAGAAACAACGCAACAGCGAAGAATCGATGAAGAGCTTGGGCACTGGACCGCGCAGGCTTCAGGCTGAAGGTTCATTATTCCCTTCCATTGTAGATGGACCGAAACGATTTGAGCGTGCAAGGCTTGGAATTTAGGACTGCAGGGCTTGCAAGATGGTCATGGCATTGCTGACCCTGGCACGCTGGCGATGACTATTGCTGACACATCCAGCCGATGAAGACCAGGATGACGGTTCTTAATTATTCTGATCCACCCGAGAACCTTTGAGGCCATGTGATGCCAACATGACACCACTTGGAGGCTCATGTGTAGTTATAAGTGGGGCTATAAGTAACGTAACTATACTTGTAACTCATATTAGGGGACTTATAACCCTACTTATAACTACCCATGAACCTCCAAGCATGGAAGTCTTGACGATATAGGAGCAACACAACCCGTTAGTCGAAGGCTCTCCGCCTCAAAGCGCCTGGACCCCAAATGGAGGACCTGATTAAGAAACCTTAGGCCTTTATTCTGGTTCCTTATATGAATCCTACTATTTTGGGGTTGATAGGCCCAGGGTTTCTTAATCATGTTCCTACATTAACGCCTGTACGTCAGGCGCCTTAACCTGTACTTCACAACCAATTAATCCCTTTACTGCAACACCCTACAGCCCTAAATGATGCAACACACATAACACATAACTCACATAATATCCTAGAGCCCTAGCTCCCAGAACCCCAAATCCAAAAACGCGTAAAACCTTAAAGCTTTCAAGTCTACTATCCAAAAATTCGAAAACCCCTGCACCCTCATCGGGGCCCGTGCCGATGTGCCACAGCGATTAGGGTCGAGCCTCAGAGAATCTTCTATAAGGCGTTGATAAGGCTCTGCTTGTGATAAGGGCCTTCTGGTCTCAGGAGGTTCCGGTAACGGCTTGGATTTAGACTGATAGCGGTCCTTGCAGCAAAAGCTCTAAAATTAGGGTCTTTGTTGGGGTCCCTTGAAGCTTAAACCTCCGCATCAGGCTGCCCAAGCAAATCGGCTGTTTAGGACTCAGGGGACCTCCACAATTCATCTGAGTAGGGTTTGGGGGTACGTTAGACCAGAAATATAACAAGGACCCCCAAAACAGTATTTTAGGGTTTAGGGTTTAGGGGTATTGACCTAGGGTTTAGGGTTTAGGGTTTAGGACCCCCAAAACAGTATTGGTTCCGTGGGCCCCTATAATAGATCTCAGGCGATGTTGGGGCACGGTGATTCAGGACGGGGCTGTCGCCACTCCGCTGTTTGGGAGATCGACACTTCAAGGCGGCAGAGCATCGGTTCAGGGTTTAGGGTTTAGGATTTACTTGAGGCTTGGGGTTTAGGGTTTAGGATAATTTAAGGTTTGGGGTGAAGGGTTTAGGATAATTTAAGGTTTGGGGTGAAGGGCTATGGGATTCAGGATGTACGAGTATCAGATGAAGGCTTGAGGGAAGGTTGCAATGTCGTCCTTGGGCATTGCTCTTGGTTCAGGTTCATGTTAGGGTTTAGGGTTTAGGGTTTAGGGTTCAGTGTTTGGCGCTATAGGGTTTGGAATAAGTTTCTCCCAGAGGCTTGGAAAGGCTGAGTTGATCGTCGCCTGCTGTGCAGCTTCCAAACGACATCGGGCAGGCTAAAGGGTACGTAGCGAAAGTGCATACAACAGTGTAAGATAGCCATCGTGTCAGGGATGCTGGATTCCAATGCCCTGGTTGTGCGATCGCCGTGTTTCTCTTGTTGCACCAAAGCATCAGTACAAAAAGATCCGCCTTCGGGGATATGGGAGAATGACCCAGAAAGCAGGTTCTAAAAGCCATCAGCCAGGAATTTCTTTCTTTCCAACCATGAGATGTTCTCCTGATCTGTATGGGACCCCAACCCTCAGAGCGAGACTCCGTGACCTTATCTGTCGAAGGGTGTGGAAACGGATCCTTGCGATTCTCCGGCAACAGTCCAAGCTCATATGCAGAGAAAGGACTGGGAAAACCTGCTGGTCAATGATAATCGGCCGTACCAGGTACACGGTGCACATTCAAAGCAAGCATCGATGTGCGGATGCAACTTATCAATCGGAGGATCACTTCCACAAGGATCAGGCTTGATCAGTTTCAGGCATGGTAGGGATGCTGGTGCTATATAACTATAGCAAATTATCAAACCCTTCCTTCCCCAGCACTCCCCATCTTCAACTGGCCTGAACTTTCTCCTGGGTGCTTGGGTCGATTGCCGAGGTGGCTTCGTCCAGTAGCCTGTTCAGCGCAGTGCAAAGCTTCGGGTGGGTCAGCCAAACGTCTTGAAGATGACTCCCCCTAAGTCTCGGAATGCCAATACTTGCATGCGGATGCAGCTGTGTAAGATTCGTGGGGTGTTTGGTGCGCTCCTGGCGTTCAATCAGGGCTTGTAAACCCTGAATCCTCAGTCCTAAAACCCGAGAAGGATCTTGCAATCAGGGGGCAGCACCGCAGGCTGCCGCAAGACCATCCGCGCCAAGCAGACCAGCTGCCGCTGTCCGAAGCTGAGGTTACTTCCTGATGAAAGCAGGATTGGGGTCTACGAAACTACTTCCGGATTCAAGTATGGTGTGTAGGTAAACTGTAAGCTCGGAGGGCGCTGGGAGGGTTATCATAAGGGCTCAATACCCGCAAAGCCCTCACGCCGGGTTTAGGGTTGTGGGCCTTCAACGTTGGGGGCTTCGGGGCCTTCGGGAGAGTAACAGACAACACGTACATCTTCCAGATACCCACTGGACACCCAAGCCGGACCTAAGGACTACCTATGGGCCCCATAGTAGTTCCTTTTTGGGATTACCTTATAGGATTCTAGATATGAACCCCAAAAAGGAACTACTATGGGGCCTATGGGTAAACCAGTCAGCCTGAACCCTAAATTCCGAACTTTGAAGAATCCTGAACCCGAACTCTCAAACCCTGCACACCGACACCCCAAAGTTGCCCACCCAAGCCCAAACAAAATCCTAAACTTAACTTAAACCATAAGCACTAAACCCTAACCCCCCCCCCCCCCCAAAAAAAAAAAAAACAAAAACATAAAACCCTAGTGCTCTGGGGTCCTTCTTCATTGATCTGGTGGTCCAACTTCAGCGGGAAGGAGTTCACCAAGCTCTCCAGACCGGCGACCTCCAGCGCCTCTCTCAAAGAAGCTGAAGGGTTCGGGGATGGTCAAGGTTCAGGGTTAAGGGCCTAAGGCTTAGGGCTTTCTCAAAGACTCATAGAAGGGCTTCGTTAGTGCTTAAGGCTTTTTTGCCAGAAGAGCTGTATCGGATCAGTGTCTGGGGTTGTCTATAGAGGGGGCGAAGGGGCGGGGGCTTGGGGTGCTCAGGGTTTTCTTAGAGCCCTAAAATGCACCCTGAGACCCCACAAACCGAAAGCCTTAAACCCTACCTGAATCTAACGAAACCTACTTTTTTGTAGGTTCTTATGATACACCCTGATATAGATTCAATAGGGACGCTACAAAAAAAGTAGGTTTCGGTGGGATAAGGTAGAAGCTTGAACCAATAAATCCCTAAAAACATGAGGCCCCACATCTCAAAACCCTGCAACCGCAAGGCCTTACATGGTTCGGTCGCCGGGTTACTCCCCAGGCCTTGCCACCAAACTCCAGGGCCGAATCTAAACCGCGAATCCCTGAATCAACATCCGAAACCCCTACACCCTAAACCCTGAAACCGAAGAAAGAAGAGGGGTGAAGCAACAATTTCACTGGTGATGCCGTGATAAACTTGTACAGTCTAGATCTTCAGGGACCTCAGTCCAACCATGGAGGTGTCTTACGACGTACACCCCGAATACACCATTAGTTAAAGCCTGAATGCTACAGGTCTCAAGCCTTGTCTCCGACAAACCCCAACTCCCCACGCATCCTAGAGCCTAAAGCCTTAAAGTAGCTGCCAGCAGTTGGAACATCAATAACCTCATTCACTCAAGATAACGGAGGCGTCAGGGAGAGGCGCAGCAAACCCCAGCACGAATCATCCGTCGGGCTTGTTCCAGCATCTTGGAATTCACTGTCTTCACCGCAACAATCACCCAAAACCCTCCACCCGACGTCCTGAACATCTTCTAGGACCGGTGCAGAACAACAAAAACAACATAGTTCGAAGCCTGGAGGATGCGGCCCTCCGTGTACTGCTCGAAAGGATCCAGATTGTGCCCTGAAAGCAAACAGGTTGGGGTTTAGGGTCTAAGCCGCGTTTACATCGCATGCACGGTGCAGAGGACCATCAGACCAATCCCGAGACCCTATAAACTGCAGAATCCTGGTCTTGTTTACAAGACTTTCTTATAACAGGATCGAAACCATAAGCAGATTAGGGTACTACGTTCCAGGGGTAGAGGAATAAGCTGGGCGGGGTTTAAGAATCAGGGTTGTGGTCCAGGGATGAGATCCAAAGGTCTGGAGCGTATGGAGATTTTTAGGCTTCAGCCTTTGGAAACCGTTCTCTTCGTCGTGCACAAGCGGAGAGAGAGAGCGAGAGAGAGAGTGTGTGTGTGTGTGCGAGAGCAAGAGCAAGAGTATAGAAACGAGCTTCCATAAGAGTCTTACAAATCATTATGGTCCTATGGCTTCACGAAGGCTCGAAAGAACCGGACGTACCGCCAACGGTCGCACGCTAAGGCAGCACTGGTCAGCAGAAAAAGCACCAACAGCACCAACACCTTCTGAACTGGCGGCGATGTTCTTCTCCCTAAGCCCTTTCTGGAAACCCATTGTTGGGGAGGCAGACAGAATGCAGAATCCTATGCCAATCTTTGGGCCTCTAGCTTCTGTAGGAGTTCTCGGTAATGCACGTGGAGTATCGGGGTTTATGAACCTGGACCTGTAACGGAACCCATCCGCTTGCTGGAAAGTTTCTGAGGGTGCCAGAGAACATCACCTCGGTAGCTTTAGGGATTTGAGGTTTATGGTTTATCTTTGGTATACTCCCCCAACAAAAGATGCTTTGATAGAAGGGCCGAATAATTCGTAAGACTATCCCCTTATATAGTCCTATAGGACTTTACCATAATACAACAACTTAGAGGTATAGGTTTGGGGGCCTGGGTCGGCTATGCCTGTACCTACACTTGCTGCATGAAACGCACCTTTCATTCTTTCACCATGTGGCACAACCATTTATAGCCGAAGTCCCCCAAGAAGGAGTGCTGTGCTAGGGCCGCTAGGCTTCATGTCTTGATTTCGGGCAGGTTCAGGAATTCAGGACAGCCGTAAACGTTATAGGTTTGGCACCTCGATGAACTGATGAACTCACAAGTGGGCTTTGTACTAATCCAGGATCGGTGCCTGCAGAAACTGCTTCTTTGAAGATGGCTAGCCAAATCAGCCAAATGCGACTCAAAATCCCGGCCCTGTCGCTGGCATGGTCATGTCACCATCATCACCACCAATATTCTTCTTGACTGAATGATTCGGAGCAGGATACAGGTTTCGTTTTAGGCTTCCCCAGGTTGCGAGTCGTATTCCTGTATGATGAAGCTATACCCCCCTTAGAACCATAATAAAAATAGTTTTTTTTTACATTCTCTTGGGCTTCTAAGGAGACTATAGTAAGCTTGACATTGCTGATATTTCTGCCGAGACGCAGGATCTTGAGGAACCAAGCCCATGGCCGATCGCAGGGTCGCCAGGCCGATATCACGAGTGTCCACTCCGTTGATGAGAACCTTTGGGGGGATGCTTAGGGCTTGGGGTGCTTATGGTTGAGAGTTTAGGATTAGGCTCAAGAGTTTAAGAATTAGGTAGTTTGGGTAGCTTTTTCATGTTTCCATTGTTTGTTGTTGGCGATCGGACTCATAGGGATGATTTCGAACTCTCGGATGTTGGGCTCTGGGTTTTTAAGCCAAGATCGGTTGGTATACACACATGAAGTGCACTCTGCATTCTGTTGTATGGCCTTGCCGAGACCCATCATGCGGATTTTAGCGGCATCGGCCTTAACCAAGAAACAGAAAGCTCTTATCATTGTAAAACTCGACAATGACAGAGCCCTTCTGAATCCCCGTGAAGCCCTAAACCCCAACTCTTCAAAAGTCTTTGCTGCTTGGCTTGCAGGCAAGGGGCCCTTCCAGCACGGGGCTCTAGCACTCGCAGCAGAACCAAGAGGAAACTGGACTTACCTTGGTTTTTTCTATCACGTATTACAGGAGTTATCTTATGCTCCATTGTGTCACATTAGATATTGATATTATGCGTTCTTGGTTGGTATACTATACTGTTAAGGCTTTGTTGAGCTACGGCTACGGTCGGGAGGCCCTGGGGTTTTGGGCTTTCATGCTTTAGCAGAAGGCAGAATGTGCGTTCAGTGATTTGTTGATGAAGGTAGAGGGAGAGGACGGGGGAAGCTCAAGGGACGTGTACTCCCTGAGAATAGGGCTTGGGGGTTCAGTAATTCTGAATTCTGTTCTGATTTTAACCTGACGGTGTTGTTCCTCGCAGTGCCACCGTCTCGACGGCCACTTCCACCATGACCAGGTCTTGTACTACTCTTGCTGCTGATGGAAGAAGAAACTGGATTCTACAGACGAATTTCGTCGGAAAGCCGAAAGCATCGAGCCCCAAGAAAGCCCAAACCCCGAGGTCGGAAAGCCACCAAACTTGTTGCCATGAGCTGCCACACCCAGTGGTTCCCACAATGCCGACCTCGCGAAAATGGAGAAGCATTCTGGTTTACGGTTTAGGGTTTAGGCCTTATGGGGTTTGGGGGAACCTTGGCCTAAAAGAGATTTGAGGTTTGGACTTTGAGACCTTTGTCTGAGAGGTTAGAGTAAGGATCTTGGGTTAGAGGGTGCATTCTTGGGGCTCTTGCTTGCTCAATTCCCTGTCAGGATAACGGAGAACCTGCCGATGAAAAACTACAGATATGCTCAATACCCCAACAGGTGAGATGATACCTTCTCTGGGGACTCCGAGGAGTCTAACGTTCGTTAACGCGGAGAACTTGCTGGTCCGCCGTACTGCCGCGCAGACAAGTGCAGGCATGAATGAACCTGCAGCCGCAACACCGATGCATGCTGGCACTCTCGCAACCCTGGAACTTTGATCTCCCCTTTCCAGGAGCAAGTTCAGTAGCCCAGGAGCAGACAACTTAAGTTGAATGTTGCCAGCAGGAAGTCCGAAGCCGAAAGGTCAACACCGCTTAATGTACGAAAGCCATGAAGGAAACACAAAAGAAGGTTGAGCCCTCCAACCCAAAGCGCTAAACCTTAGACCGCGTCAATCCTAAACCCTCAAGCTTTACCTGAAACATCTAGGACAACTTCCAGCACTTGTAAGGATGATGTAGCACGCTGGCCCTAAAAGTCCTAGTGAAACATGCTCGAACATAAGCTTCCGTTCGGCCAAAGATGCATCCCACATGCATGTTAAATTCATATCTACGCACTCTTGCGGTGCTTTCCTGAACAGATCGTTGCAGGCTACAAAATTCAAACGTTTGTGGTAATTCATAAACCCTGAAACCCAAAACGGGGCTTGGCAGCCTTGGACCTAGCATCGAAAGTGAGGTTGATGCCCTTCAGCACATCCCGCGCTGCGTCTGCGTAGCCAGCCTTCAAGTTTTCAACCTCAGCACTTGCAAGGTCCGATGCCCAATCTGAATACCAACCCGCAAGCCCTGTGGAAACCCAACACTCGAGAGTCTCTGTGGTTAATGACGGCCTATGATGCGGGAGTTGAGTTTCAAGCTTCCTGAGATCAAGTTTCGGTTCTCTTCTTTTCAGGACTGACGGCGTAGAAGCCTACAGGGTTGAGGGGGTTTGTGGTTGTGGGTTCAGTGTTGGTCTTCGGGCGAAGGAGCTCTACTTAGTTGTCACTAATCGAAGCCTCTGGGTGTGTCAAGGTGTTCGGACAGGTGCTTTGAGATAGTGGGCTCGGGGCTACACTATAAGGGTTCATGCAGGAACAATTCCTGCTACTTGCTCAAGGGTCATCTACAGAATGGAAAGAATCTCCAGGCAAGCAGCGGAACAACAGCTATCGAGCGTCAGAAAGCATAGTGTGCAGCAAACGCAACCAGGAAGCAACTAACATAGACCTCGCGGCATTGTAAGCGTTAACAACTTTAATGTCGTGTGGACATCCATGGGAAAAACCCACTGAGGCCCCGTGTTGAACAACCTCATGCTTTATGCTCACACCTTCCGAAGTATGGACATGATCTCGACTGTTTACTGCCAGTCTCCACAGAACAACACCCAACTCTACACTCTTCAATGCTCCCACGGAGCCCTACGCAAACCTAACAAACTTCGTGGAAGAGCAGCATTTATTCGGGCACCTTCGTATAGCCAACCGCTCTGGACACCAATGAGGACCTGGCAGCAAGTGCAGAGGGATTCGGAGTTTGCGGCTATGGGGGGTTGGGGCAAAGATTCACTCAAATCGTGTTCCATCCTCTTTGCTAGCGAATGGTAGGCAAATCGAAGAGCAGTTTTTGGCCTTCGGCAAGAGAGTTATGGGTTACGGGTAGGTAAGGGTCTCATAAGTCTTGGATAGGACTAGGTTTAGGGTTTTAGGGTTTAGTTTAGGGTTTAGGGTTTTAGGGTTTAGGGTTATAAGTCTGCGTCCGCAAACTGAGCGGACAGCGCAGGATCGTGACAACACAGCACATGCTTGAAGGCTAGTTGTGGAATTTCGACCGATCTTAATGTATTGAAGTCTTCAGTACCACGAAATCGTATTGGAACAAATATATCCCACTATATCTACCCTGAACCCCATAATTATGATAACGGGTACTTGTACTTGGGATTTGTGGCGCTGAGGATCGAGGCATTCGGGTCCAGCCTGCTGAGCGCCAGAGAAGCTCACTGCAGTGACCTCAAGAGCAAGTGCCAAAGACTGAATAATGCTGAATAAACAATTGGAACAGGTACATTATAGCATAGTTATGATAAGGAACCATAAGACCATAGGAATAATATGGGGCTCTATATAGTAGCTGAAAAATCGAGGGCTTAATCCCTCAAGCAAAGACTATTTCAGACCCGTGATTAACAAACCTCTTTCACCAGATCCTCAATTATTGTTCACATTGTTGGTGAAGTGGGGGGTGTATTTCATCAGGCAGTCCACAGTATCCAAACACTAACAGACCGTTATTTTCTACACACGGACGGACAAGTGGAACAGAGTAGCATACTAGTTCGTTTCATGATTGTTCAGTAGGCAATTATTTATGAGCTGGCATTATCAACACAACTGTTTTACTGCTGCTATTACTAATCCTAAACCCTAAAATGATACCGAAGAGGGTCCTCTTGGTGTTTAAACCCTCTTCTGCTAGTGTTACTAACCCTAAACCCTAAAATGATACCGAAGAGGGTTTTTAAAAATCCTCTTGGTTGTTAAAACCCTCTTCTGCTAGTGTTACTAACCCTAAACCCTAAACCCTAAACCCTAAAATGATATCTCGCCTTGTGCTTGCACAGCTCTTCCGCCATCTTCCGGGCGTCACGGACGACATCGTTGACCACGACGATGCGGTGCCAGGACTCCGCCTGTAGGCTTTATAACACCAATAACAACAGTAACTATACAAACAATATGACCAATACTACTAATATCTGAATAAACAGACTAGTAAAAACAACAATCTTGAAACAACATATCTGGGAACCCGAGGCTATAGGGTTTAGTGTGGGGCTTATGGGTTGAGGTGCCACTATCATGTACTACTCTTTCAGCGTCATCACGGACACGAAAGTAAAATCAGCTCATGCTTCAGACTACCAAAGGTGAAAGGCTGCGCATGGAATACTTTGTTTGGCCAGCGTCCGCGTGAACGATGTTGAGAGTTTTGCCGCGTAGACAGAGCGACGGAGCGCTCTGGAACCGCACACTGCTAGTCCTTGTGTGTACATCTCACAGATATGCTAGCCCCCCTGTGCCTGCTCCAATTCGGCACAGCCGGTGCACAGGTCTTTCAACTGAGCCGTAGTGCCTTCAAAATTGAGGCATCTTTGGGTTCGACAAACCCATCGCGAATCTATTAGGGTTTAGGGTTTAGGGGTTTAGGGTTTAGGGGTTTAGGGTTTAGGGGTGCAGGGTTTAGGGTCTAGATAGAGGACAATTCAAAGTTTGTAATATCCTTTGTTCTTGTTTCAAGCACTAGCAGTCCTGGTTGGCACCAGCATAGTAATGTACTACTACTAGTCGGACTAGTCGTATAGTATAGTATAGTATAGTATAGTAAAGAAGTTGACGTAGGGCAGCTAGGCGGAGTGGGTGTGGGAGCGGGACTCGGAGTAATCGCAGGTCCTAGTCCAGCACCCCTAAACAGCTCTACCCAGCACCCACAGCGCTGTGTTGAATGAAAGCCGGGAAGTCTTCCATCTACGGACCCCTTGCTGCGAGCCTTTCCCGGCGATGCATTCGGAGGCAGGCATCAAAGCAGAGCCGTCGGCTGTCGATTGCAACAGCACCTACATTGAGCGATGGAGTGAGGAATTTTCATTGTTTGCAGAACATGCGGGTTCTATGCAATCGGTGCTGGGGTTTGGTGCACCGAGCAACAATCCACGCCAGTCAGTGCAAAGCAACTTTGAACGGCGCCAATCTTTACAATACGATGATTTCAAGAAAGATTCCTCTGTCTAGCTCTTTCTCCGGTATGTACATGTGCATGTATATATATATATATATACACACATATGTTAATACTGGATACTCCCATAAACTCGATTCCAACGATCCAGGCACCTGAATCAGCCCCACCCCCCCACCCCCCC